>WBMZ01002337.1:0-116752 GCA_013400975.1 Atrichornis clamosus
CGCCCCGCCGCCCCGCGCCCGCCTCCGCCCAGGCCGAAACAGCCCCGCGCCCCCGACCCGCAGCAGATGCACCGCAATGAACGTTAAAGGGACACCCCCGCCCCCATCCGTATCTCCCGTCGAAACGCGGAGGGAAGGGGGGGGCTCTCCTGGAGCGCAGTTTCGGTCGGAAAAACCTCTCGGACGTTAGAAAATGACGTTGCGCCCTGTCTTGCTGTAAGGGATTAGGAATTATTGCTATTACTGTTGCGCTTGGAGATTCATCGCGTTGTTATTCAAACTCTGGCTGCAGAGATGTCCCAGCGTAGCATCCACAACCTCCGCTAAACCCAACCCATTAGCGGCTGAGGCTGCAATAAAACGAGAATTAAACCGAACCTTGTATGAATATCAGTGCATCCAGCCGCAGCAACTTTAGTAATAATCGCATTCAGGTGCATAGAAGCGTTAGGGGAAAAATCCTTTCGTATCTTTCCAGTGAGTAAAACTATTAAAGATTTGGAACCAGTTATTCTTTCCTTTGCATATCCAGGGAAAGGAAAAAGCTATTGAGATTTTTGTTGTGTTTTCTTTTTTTTCCCCCTTCTCTTATTGGGACATTTTTTCCTTTTTTTTTTTTTTCATCCTCAGAACTAAATGGAGTGACGTGCTCCCTTGAAAGAAACAGGATAGAATAAAAAGCCTCCAACTGTCAAAAAAATCATGAGGCAAATTTCGCTGTTTAGGGGACTAGGATCTGAAACTCACTTCGCCGTTTTGGGCAACAGAGAGAAGGAAATTCGTGATGTGGTTCGCCTGTGTCACAGCCTTGGAGGTCCTGTTCGGGCCGTCGAGTGGCACAGCTGCGATTTCTGATCGTAATCTAAAACGGAAATAGCTGCCACTTAGAAGACGTAGCTGTTTCCACTATCGCATTTTACCTACCCGTAAAATGCAAATTTATCGCTAATTTCAATAGCTGTTTCATCAGAAACTGTGAGGAATGGGCTGATTAATAAATATACCCTAGAGATAAATTATCCCTTCAAGTAAGGTTATCAGCATTAAAATCGTAAAAATGCTTTTCCGACGAGAAAAAATAGGTATGTGACAGAAAGATAATTAATTAAAGAAAAAAATGAAACAAAACAGAAACGAAACCGCCGTAGGAGCACTAACTATCTCCACATTGGAAGAGATAGCAACTTCTCTGAGAAAAATTCGTCACCACGAAAAGAAATTCCCCTGCAGTGACTGTCGCTCTGCATTGATAGGAGAGCAGAAAACGCTTAATGCCTGTCAGCGACGAACAGTGCTGTGGAGCTAGTTTATCTTTACATTAAATCTGGGACATATTAACTGTTCCCTGGTCTAAGGTCTGTCTGCTCTGCCTATTCCAGCCGTGATTGAATCTGAAGCAAATCAGATGTGCGAGAGTGATCGAAACGTGCTAAGCTAGAGGATCTTGCAAGAGTTTAAACGCCGTCGCGGTGAAGATGAGATCGATAGGGGAGAGGAAGGAAGGAAATGGATGTTATCTGTCCGAGGGCTCCCCAGCAGCCTCCTCGCTCGCCCGCCCATCTCCGACGGCACCTTCCGCCGCCCCGCTCCGCGCTCCCGCCGCCCGCGGCCGCCGGGCCACACAAGCCACCGCCACCGGTGCGACGGCCCCGGCGAGGCCCGCGGGAGCAGGTACCGACCCCCGCCGCAGCGGCCCTGGGGGCGCGGAGGAGCGCGGGAGGAGGAGGGCGCGCTCCGCGGCGGCGGGGCCCGGGTGCGAGCGGCGAGGGGCGCGGTGCCTTTAGGGCGAGGCAGCGCTTCTGGAGAAACGCGGTGCGGGCGCGGAGAGCGGGGCCGGCCCCGCGCAGCCGCCAGGACCTGCCGGCGTATGGGCGAGTTGACCCCGTCCTCAGCTGGGTCCTCCGCAGCGCAGCGCCGGCCAAGGGCAGCTTCGGCGCGCAGGCAGGGAAGGGGACGAAGAGGCGGGGGTGCCGCGGAGGTCCCGGAGAAGCCTCTGGGCACGGGGTTCCCGGTCCTGCCCTTTTTTTTTTTTCTTTTCCCTCCCTCTAGAGCCAGCTGCCGCGCGTGCCCGCCGAGGAGACCCTGACCCCTTGCTTCGCACCGCTCCGCACCCCTCCGCGCCTCACAGCGGGGTGCGCGTAGCCTATCCGCCCTACGGCGGATGGACAGATCTCCCGGATTGTTTTTATTTCTAGAGGAAGGGCCCTTGTTGTTGATTTTTTTTCCTCCCTAGATTTCTGTAGGTTGCTATGTGGCATGTTGCTTTCATTTCTTGACTTTTTGAAATAACTGTTTGGATTTAAATCTATCGAACAACCTGTTATCCATATGTCTGTCCGATTAATATTTTTATGAGATGATGAAAGAGAGAAGAATCTCTATATATAGTGATCTGGTAATGGAATAATATATATATGTCTCCAAAACACCTTTCTGGGGTTACTTTTATTTCCGGACTTTAAAATGCAGTCTGGGTTTTTAGGCAATTGGGTGATGCACTGCTTATTTGATGTAAGAGAATCGCATATTTAGACTTCAGGGGAAAAATATATTGTTTTCCACCACAAAGATATTTTCCTGCCCTCTCTTCGAAAATCTCGAGTGACATTTACATGATGATTATGGCCATGTTTTGCCATTCACAGTGTGATTTCTGCAAATCTTTTCGAACATTGAAGCCGGGTGCCACCAGAGAGTAAAATATCATTTTCCCTTCAAAGACACGATTTTCTGTAACTAGCCAGCAGGGATCCATAGGAGCGGTCACTAAGGAAAACACATTTACATCATTAGCCTCTTCTTCCCTCCGGCCCCCGAGTTAGCCTGATCACTTCACCCTAAGGAGACGAGGCGTGTAAAACTGACAGCAAGTAGCTGATGGTGCCTAATCAGTTAAACAATATCAGCTGGAGAAAAAGTATAGACACCGTTGAGAAAGTTGCCTGTAAACCCTGTTTCCGTGCATCCCAAGTGCACCTTCGCTCTCATCCCTCTCCCTTGCTCTTGTTTGCGGCTGAGCGGGTGTCGGGGGCGAATTAGCACTTCTAACTTTGCTCTAACGGCGTGAACAACAAGCCTAGAGCGACTGTCCCACAGATACACATGACCTTCAAAAGAGGGTTGAGAGAAGGTTAAGCGTGGCTTAAATTTAAAAGAGGCAGGAAAGTCCCTTGAGCCCGCACGTTCCGCTCCGCCGGGGACCCTCCGGCCAGACTGCTTTCCTCGCTACCAGGTGGGTTGCAGCCCGACGGAAGAGGTGGCACCAGGGAGCCGGCAGGAATCGTCGACCGGAGCGGCTGCGGGGCTCTTAATCGGATTCCGATGAGAGCAGCTCGGACCTTGGTCCCGCTTATCTGAGTCACCTTCCCCGGGCGCGTAACGAGCGCGGCTCACAGCGCGGGGCGCGGGCCGTTCCAAACTCATCCCACCCTGGGCCCAGGCTCGCGGAGCCCCGGCGGCCCTGGGCAACCCCCTGGTTCTTGTCCCGGGGCCTGTCTCTAACACACCGCCTCATGCACCCACCCGTCGGGCTTTAGCTTCGCGGCCGAGCTGGAACGAGAGGGAACGGGGTCGGTTTCCCAACACTTGAAACTCGACAACTCTACCAAAACGAGGGGACGGCGCGGCCGATCCGGACCCAGCCTCCAGGACCAGAGAGCACGCGGCAGCCCGTTCGGTTCTCCTAGCTCAGGAGCCGAGAAAAGGGAACCGGGCTGGGGAGGAGAGGGATAGCTCCGTGTCCTCATCGCACACAGAGCCCTCTGTCGCTTGCGGTGACCCAGATCTAGCCTGAACCGCGGGGAGCCTCGTTGCGGCTGTCGCCGGTCGCGCCGAAGCCAAGCCCAACCTGCCAGGAGCGCGGCCACGGCGGAGGGACGGCGGCCCTCAAACAGCCGCCGCGAGTGGAGTTAGAGGAGCGTTCGTCGATGCTGCGTGGCATCGTTTTGCTCCCGCTTCAGCACCGCGGGAAGGCCATGCACAGGGGAGGCGAACGGGTCGGGGCCGGCCCGCCGCAGCCGCAGACGGGGCGCCCGATCCGCCGGCAGGCGCGCGTCATCCCCCGCGCGGCGGGCACCGGCCCTTCCCCGCGAACCCCCCCGGCCCGGCCGACCTTACCGGGCGCTGCCCCCGCGGCCTCAGGTCTCGTTCTAAAACTTAGGGAAAAAAAAATTCTCTCCCCTGCTGCGGAGCATAAATAAGATCAGCGTATGGAAATAAACGCGTAGCAAACCGACCGGCTTTCCGGACGGGTGAAAATGCTGAGGAACTCCATTAAAGAATGGAAAACACAGTTTAGAGGCATCTGTGTTAAAATTATAAACATTCTGGTGATTGCGTTTTATAGTGCTTATGTTACTATCTTAATTTGTAATTACGCAGCCACGAGTATGAATAATATTTAAGGAAATCTCCAGCCTTTAATACGACGCTCCCACTTACATTTATTGTTCGTTTCAGACAAACGATTTTTTAAAATAGCCTTTTCATTACTCCAGTCACTAAATAAACATTTGCAAACGCTAATTGAGGGTTGAAGAAACCTCCGGCTTTACCTTTTTATTGCTTTCCTATAAATTTAACTCATATTTTCACTATTGTCTCAGGAAAAAAATGAAAACATGTATGGAATTAAATTAAATCAGGTAGCTTTAAATCACCGTAGTTTAGGTTAGAGTCACTAATTGGAAATATTTATGTTTGCGAGGCTGGGATTTCAGCAGTAAAAAGATACAGTATATTCCCTTTTTATCATAACGTGAGTCTGCAGGAACATTTATATCATATCATTGTAAGAAATGATGTGTAGTTAAACAACATTTTTTAAGCAGGGTTTGTGTCTTTTTATGGCAACCCTCGGTCTTTAGTCAGGGCTAGTTCTCATATTACATGAAATGTACTCTAAGAAGTACTACCTGTTCCAGCTGTCCAGGAAAAACTGAATTATGGAACTAGGAAACATATGGCAGTTGCATATTGCACGAGTAAGGTACATATGAAAGTTATAAATTTCTTTTTTAAGTAACCATTGTAAACGCATTTTTATAGGTTTCACAGTATGTATTACATCTGTAATTTTAATTTTTGCAATATACCTTTTTAAAGATACCTATGTTTTCTGTACTCCAGGGAAGGAAATGCAAAGCGACGTTTACAGGTAAAAAAAAATGCTGAGAGCAAAACAAGCAATCCAGGTAAATAAATGGGAAAGCGGAGCTTCCTCACGATGGAAAGGACACTATGCCATCTATTGGCAAAGCAGTTATTTACAAAGCCCAGGGTACCCAAGCGAGAATTTTCTGATCTTTCAATATTGCAGAGTGTCCCAGTCGTTGCTTTGGTGTATTATAACAAATAAATAAAAACATTTCCAGAGAGATCCAGGAAATGGAAAAAAAATTTAAAAAAAAGGAAAAGGAAACAAAAGGAAGAAAGCAAAGACAGTTAGTGAATTTGTACCTCACAAATTAGGTCATTAACTCACAGGGGTATTTTGCTGCTAACTGCAAACTCCCTTCTTGGAGAGCCGAGTGGGAGAGGTTTAGCTTTTTCGATTGTTTTATTACTGAACCGTATCAAAAAAGGCGCTTCCCCCCCCCCCCCCTTTTATTTTCCCTGTGTTTTTAATGCAAGGTTACTTAAGGACTTCATGGCCACGAATCGGCCCAGCAGGCTCCTTCGGAAGCTGACCTTACGGTCTGCTCAGTCTGAACGCCATGCGGGTGTGACTGCATGGTCGAGATTCCTTTTCCACGCCTCGCAGAGCTCCCCCGAAACACGAGCCTGACCTGCGAGGCGGTATAAGCCTCTGTTCGGCACCGGCGAGGAGGCAGCGGCCGGGCGGGCGTCGGGAGCAGCGGGCAGGAGGTGCGCGGAGCCGCCCCCGCCCTGCCGGCCGCCGCCGGGTCCCGCGGGCAGCGCTTGATCTCGGCAACAGAAAAGCTTTTCCCGTAGGAGAGAGCTACTAGTGCTTTTCCTGTTTCCAAGGAGGCGAAGGAGAAGATGATATTTCCCCATCAGCTATAAATAAACCGAAATAATCGGACAGACGGGAAGACTCAATTTTTCCGGTTCCAAGCGTAGACCAATTTCTGAACGAAAGCCCCTGCCTCTGCGTCTTGAACTGGCTTTCTTCCTTTTTCCCTCACTTGCTAAGGACTTGACTTTTTCCCTGCCATGACTAATCCAGTACTGCTCGGTGGGAAATACGAGAGCCCTTTGTTTTAACTTTCAACGTTGTAATCTCCCTTTCCCTGTCCCGCAGAATCCAGCTCGGCCGTTCTGTCCTAGATTCTCCTAGTGTTCATCGGGGGGGGGGGGGGCGGGGGAAGAGAAATTCCTGGGAGCACCTGTATTTCTCAGCTCGAAAGGTTAATCTTTCCCCACACAGAAAAAGAAAAAAAAAATCCCTAAAATAAAAAACCACAATCCCCTCCGTCTAAAACCAGACCCCAGAGGACAGGAAAATATAAAATCCAGACCCTGCACTCATATCCTTTTACTGCTCTTCTCGGTGTGAACGTGTGAGTAGATGGTGTTTTACAAAGTTGTCTGAATTTCATGAAAGGCCGTTCCTGTGTTTATATGCGAGGGGAATTGCACTGTCTCGCTGACTGAAACGCACCTCGGCCGATTGGTCTTTACCCGAGCTGTGGAACTCGGCGCTGGGAGCCTGAAGGCTTCGCCTCGCAGCCTGACGCCCGGATTTTCGGATCAGCCCCGCGCGTCCCTCGCTGCCGAGGGAGCGCAAACACACGCGCTCTGGGGGCAGCACTCGTTTTCTGCTTTTTTTTTTTATCCCCTGCAAACATCCCCGAAGCCCAGGCGAGCCGCGGACTGGCGGCGACCCACGGTGATGGGGCACCGCACACTCCGGGAGCCGCCGAGGCTCCCCGCAGTCCCCTATCCCTGCTGGGACGTCACCACCGCCCGCGGCCGCACTCCCTCCGTTCCGCGTGCCCGCTTTTTGGGGGGAGTCTGCCTGGGAACGGGGCCGTCGCGCCCCAGCGGCCCGGCAGGGACACCCAAGAAGCGGCGGGCGAGCGCGTTATCGGGGAGCTGTCGGAGAAAGGGAAGGCGCATAGGCTTTAGGGGTAGAAAGGCATTGATGGAGGAGAAAACTGAGCTCCATCTGGGCAGCGAATTTTGAAGAAGACATCAAACAGGCTTCTTTGCCGTGCTGCCCACGCACGCCGGCTCCCCACGCCCGGTCGCCCGCTGCAGCGAGGTGCCGGACGAGCCCCTGAGCATGGCCCGATGATTCACCCTGTCGCCTGAATGAAGGGATTTGGCTCGTCAAATTAAATTTCTTTGCAATCAGCCAGACCAAAATGCTTTCAGAGTAACATCCAGGAGATAATTTCCCCCGAGTTCCCTATCAAGTGTTGTATACAAAATATATATTTTAAATATATTGGTTTTTTGATGACGTGCTGAAAGGGAGACCGTTATTAAAAACTATGCGAGCACTCTGCTTGTAATTACCCGGGGAGTGGGGCTAGGACGAGACGCTAGCAGGGGACTCAAGCAAAGCAGAGCTTTAAATTCACTCTCCTTTAAGGTTTGAGTGGGTAAAGCCCCTTGGCGTCTTTTTAACAATAAACAAATGCCTGTGTGTATATGCATACACATATATATAATAATATAAATCTATATGTATGTAAACATGCATACACACACATACATGTATATCGATTACAGTATTCCCCATTAAACATGGACATGCCTTGCGGTCGGGATTCTTTTATTCGTTGATGTCTGTAGCTAAATGCAATTATTTCCTTCAGCGTTTTCTTCTCTCTCTATTATTTTTTGGGGTTTTTTCTCTCCCTTTTCTTCTTCCTTTCTCTTTCTTTCTCTTTTCTCAGTGGAAAGTGCACAGTAAGTGTGAAGTATACATCATCGCCCGAGGAATTTGTCTTGAAAAGTCCTCTCAGCCCCCTGGTGTTCACAGACTAAAGGATGGTTATTGATTATTGCGCTAGATCAGAGCCCGCATTAAGCGCCAGGGGAACGAAATGGGTCGGCTGTGAAGGCCCGGCTCCCTCCCGCGGTTCCCCGCGGCTCTCCTGGCCGGGGCTCCGCGGCGCCGCGCCTCTCCCCGCCGCGTTCCGCGCCCGCGGACAGTGGGACAAGCCGCCCGCCGCGGTGCCGCCAAACGGCTCAAAGCCCCTTGGGCAGGGGCCGTGCCCGCCTGCGCGCCCGCACAACCCCGCGCAGCTGCTCCGCGCTCCCCAGCCCCGCGCCCGCCGTTTTCTTTCGTCCTGGACCGGCAGCAAAGCCCCCGTCGCGTCCTGCAGCAGAGGGACTGTACTGTCGCTGCTCAAGCTGGGATACCCGGACTGCAGCAACGGGCCTTACATGTGCAAGCATGTATAGAAATACACACACGTGCTTATAGAGGGCTTCAGCGGGGTGGAAGAGGCCATATATTTAGAACCATGAGCTCTTGGACAGGCTTGTCAGTTCCCGCCACAGTCATGCACCCTGAAATCCACCACCTGATCCGTGGAAAGCCTCACTCAAGGGGCAGAAGGGAAGGCTGAGGTGTGGGGCGGAGGCTGAGAAACTCACTGGCAGTAGAGCACAGCAGGAGCCCCAGTGCCAAGGTGTGGTGCAGGATAGGGTGAACGCTGCAGCATCCCACTACAAGCACCCCACTCCAGGGCGTGTGAGGGGGTACACAACATCCCTGCCCCCTGCCTGACCATAACTGCCTGGGTGACTGTGGTTCTCCTCGGGGTGTATATACCCCTGGCTTTCACTGCCAGTGATGTTACATCGGCACAAACTTCCCCACATGCCTTTGAAAGTTGTGAGGTACTAACAGGAAACTGCAAGCCCTCCAGATCTATTGCTTCTTTGACCAATGCAAAACAGAGAGAGCATTTTTTGCCTTTACAAATTCACCAGCAGTGGGAAAAAGGTAACACTGAACGTGCTCCCTTCAGCTGGAGAGTGATGGTGCTGTCTGGGGAGGGGGGCCGAGGAGGGCAAATAAAAGAGGAGCTTCGGAAAGAGCTGTGACCTTAAGCTTCAATTTACAGCAAATTTTGTCTTGTATATAAACAGAAAATCAAGTATATTGTGGAAAACTTCTAAATGCATTTTAAATTTTATTATTTTTCTCTTCCTTTGAGCTCAGATACTTGAATTCATGACAACGGGGATGATTTGCTTTATGAATAAGACCATCAACAACCCTATTGTGTCCTGTCACAGTATCCTGGTTTTCTACATCCTCTCTGAGGTTCACTTTGAGACTTGGAGGAATGTGATCTGGGAATTAGGTTTTGGACCATTTTGTTTCCATTTTGCAAATGCAAAGATGCTACAGTGAAACACACAGTGGTTTCTATTTCTTCCTCTCTGTAGGCATGTTTAACTCTCATTGACACTGATGTGAGTTATGCACATGTCTAAAGAGGAGAAGGGAGTCTTAGATCTTTTTCTCATCGTTTACATGAGATCAAAAGAAATCAAATAGAGTTAATGAAGGGCCAGATGGTGCTTTATTTGTGCTCTGGAAGAGAACAGTACCAGAGAATGGGAAGGAATATCTGTAGTTTAACCTGGCAAAGAGGAGGAAAACTTACTATCTCATCACTGAAGCAAGTATGCCGTATCTTCAGAAGTGGGAAAGGTTTGCTTGTTTTCTCTCCCTCAGTAGATTTTGGATGCAGGGCTAGGGTTGTTTTTGGAAGGTGCCGATTGAAGGGATTCCAGACTCTGAAATCATTCGCATTTTGTCTTTTTTGGAAACACAAATTTCTTTGGACCGGGCAATTCTTCAGGTTTTGCTTTTAAGCTGTAGGATATGGGTGCTCCTCTAGTCCATGGAAAATGTGTAATCTAAGCTGCTATGAGGAGGCAGGGCTGCAGAAGTAGAAGAGCCTTTGATTTGGATTCTCACTGTGAGCAAGAGTTTGGCAGGAGAGGCACAGGATGCAGTAAACTTTACCAACTGTGCACACAGAGCAACTCATATCCCAGAGGATGCAGACAGGGTTGGGGCCATCCTGTGCTGTGCCATCTCTTAACCCTTTCACCTGGCTGCTGGGCTCTTAGCTTAAGCTGCCCTCAGGATCTTCAGGGAGGAGATTGTAGTGTTGGGCATAGCTTGGTACAAGTTTCTTTTACCCTCGCTGCTGGTAGGATTATCCAAAAAGAGATGAAAAGCTTGTTTTCTCTGTAGACCTTACACTCATCCTGGCAGGGTCTTTCGGATACCCCAAAAGGGTCCTAAGTGGGAAGGATTAGGGAAAACAGACATTTTTACAGAGGATTACGCCTGCCCGTGCTGATCTTGTAGGGATGAGTCTGTGGGGGCAGTAGAGGCCATCTTATTACTTGTCCTCTGTATATCCCATCATTGTTTTAATTCATGACACACCTATTCAAGGATAACTTAGCATGAGACCATAGATTTCCCAATAGCTTGATGTCATGTGTTGGCCTTGATATTGTAATGCTAGTTGAAAAAAGAAGTCACTGGAGTGTTGTTCCCCAAGGCTTCTTTTGTTGACAAAGTAGCTCTCTGGATTTGGAAGCCTTTGCAGTTGAGCTGAAGGCCTGGAGGCTTTCCTGTTTTAAAAGCAATGGGAAGAGATGCAACTAACATCTGTACATTTGTTTAAGGATGCCAGAAATTGTTTGTGTTTATGCTTTCTTTTCAGAAAATTGTATCAAGAGTACTTTAACAGCAGTACAGCCCCTTGTACTCTTTGCCCCCTGGTACAAACCTAACGTTACAGCTCCAGCTGACATTATTTCCACCTGCTTTAAATGTGTTCATGTGCCTCTAATCCTGTGTGCAGCTTCGTATTTGTACCCATTTCCTGTATTTTATAGGCACATGTGGTATGTTGAGGTTTGGAAATATAAGCCCTCATTTTGTGCTGCTAGTTTTTTAACATTCATTTTCCCTGGCTGTACTCCTTGCTTAAAAAAACCCAACAAACTAAAAAAACCTAAACAAAACAAAAACCCAAAAACCACAACAAAACAGAAAACACTAAACCAAAACAATCCTTTTTTTTCCTGTTGATGTTTAAACAAAACCTTGAGAACTTCCTTGCTATTTTATATATCTAGCACTTTTATTGAGTGAGTGTGCAGTAATTTGGTGGGTTTACTAAGTAACTTGACAGTTAATGGGATACATCTGCAATAGATTCCAAAATAGCTAGCTCCTTAGAAATATGGAAAAGACTAGCATTTTCACTCCTTGTGAGGAATTCCTATCTGCTTCAACACCACAGAACTCAAGATACCATTAAAGATCCATGTACGCCAAGAGCTGCTACCAACTATAATAAAACTAATTAAAGCTAACCCTTCCAAACTTTCTACTACGTTAGAAAAGTATTATGGATTTTAATCTAAAGTATTTAAGAAGTTACATTAAAAACACACAAACCCATGCATACACCTGGAGCTACAGAGTGGCTTGACAAGGTTCAAAAAACCCTAATCCATGAAAGAAAGAGCCCAGACTTCATTTTCCACAGACAAATCGGCTGCTTTGCATCAGTGACCCATACTTGTGTGCTTACTCAATCCTATGGAAAGGAAAATAGCAACATCAGTAATCCTTCAGCTGGTGCACCATGGCCCAGAAGGGTTGGGAACCTTTTGGTATTAGGGAATGTAGACTCAGTCAATTGGGGATGGAAGTCTCTAAGAGGAAAGCTCTACCCAGCAATCCCATATACCTGAGAAAATTTCTGCATTTCCTTAACTGACGTCTTCACGACAAAACAGCCAATAGCTATTTCATCCTTTACATTAAGGTTGATTTTTAGGGATAGCCCCCACTACAGGGAAGCCCATGGTAGTGTGAATCTGCAGGAATTAACATGATGGGTGAGGAAAACTGGACATTCATGCTGGAGTTACAAAGTTTGAGTGTATATATATAGCATCCTGTGGTTCTAGAAAGGATAAAGAAAAGGAACAAGATGAAGGAAACTGAGAAGAGCTTTCCTGTGCCTCAGTAATTTTCCCTATGAGGCAGTTAGTTAATCTAATATCTTCACTGCAGCTCAATGAACTTCCATTTGCCAAATCTGAGATGGGTTCAAATAGGTATTTCATGGTAATGAACACAAACAGTTTTGGTAAACAGCTGATATGTCACAATGCCCTCCGTGACACTGCTGTGTCTAGACTTGCAATGCATGCATCACTTTTCACTTCTTGGGGTTAAAAAGATGGTGGAGGGAAGACCCTCCTCAGATTCCTTCTGCAATTTGTGAACAAATTCCCTATCCTGCTTTGCCAAATGTTGTTTAAAGCTGCGACATGTGTCTGTTTATTAATTAGAATTCAACAGAAGAGTAGGAACATAGTGCTAATGTTTATGTTCCAGTTAAGGAATTCATTTATGTTGCCTCACTTAAAAATATTATCCTCAGAGAAAATATAAGTCCAAAGTTGATTTATCAGGTTTAAATTTAAGAAAAATATATTGTCGGAACAACCACACATTCCTTTTTGCACCAGTTTTGAAATCTGTTTCCTATTACCATCTCTGCATCAGACAAATACAACCAAGTTATTTACAGGCTGTGAAAGATACTAAATCTTTTCTGAGTAATATTACATTGGATCACAAATTCTCACTTTTAATAATAATTGACAACAAACTAGAGCAAAGGATATTCACAATTAGTAACAACAGCACAGAATGCACTCCCAGTGCCTTGTATCTTCAAGACCGAATGAAGACGTAAGCTGCTGAGGCCTCATTAACATTTACTTTGGAAAGATGTTAAGTATTGTTATCTCCCTTTTACAGATGGTGAAAGAGGCTCAGTAGGATTGTGACTTGCCTAAAAAAACTCAGAACAGTTTAATTGCAGAAGCAAGACCAGAACTCGCAAGCTCTTGGCTCCTACTTGTGTGAGAGAGCAAAACACATTTTTAAAAGCATCCTGTGACTTAGGAATCCCAGTTCCAGCACACACCAGGGTTTGAGCGGCGCTGGGGCAGTGCAGCTCCTCAGGGGCGCTTTGGGCTCCCAGCTCCCATTAACTCTGAGTGATTTTGGAGCTCTTGAAAACTCCTTTCAGTCCATGGAGGGAAATGCACAACACCTGTGATTCATAGAAGCGGCGCATGAAGAGGCAGAGCAAAGGCTGGGAGTGACGGCCAGCTCCACGTGCAGCTCAGCCGCGATTCAGAAGCTGGAGGGCCGAGTGCTGAGCCTGTCTTCCAGGGCTGAGGAGCCGGGGGAGCCAGCAGTGCTGCCAGCTCTTCTCACTGACATGATTTTCTCGGGAGCAGAGCCAGGAAAGATCTAAAGACAGAACTCCAGCCCTTTAATAAATTTCAGCTTTGCCTTTGGGAGGAAGCCCTCCTTGCCTGGCCCCTCGCGCCTTGCCCCTACACCTCCAGGAGAAGGGAGCAGCTCAGGTGGATGCACATCCTGGGCTTTCTACAACCCTCCTCCTGGCAAGCCCCCGCTGCCATGCTGTGAACTGGGGAACTGGGAGCAGGAAGGTGGGCAGAGAGCTATGGGTATCCCTGCAGAAGCAGATGTGCTAATGTATTGTGAGCATGTGATGGGAATGCAAGAGTGAGGAACCAGAGTGCAGTTGGGAAAGCAGCCCCTTGGGGCTGGAAATGCCAAGTGAGATGGAGCTGGGAAGCAGAGGCAGGCAGGGGGCAGATCTGGGGCAGGTGGAAAGGGGCAGGGAGCAGCATCTGTTGTTGTTAAATGGAGGGGTGCACGGGTGCAAGGCATGCAGGTTTTCAAATGAAGCAAAGGTCAGGAGAAGCCGTCAACATTCTAATGTCCAAAGACCTGTGGCAGCAATTCGTGTTGGCATTGGGATTGGAGCTGGCTGTGCCGCTCTCACCCACCCACACACAGCCTTGCACCACCATGCACACCACAGCCTTAGGAGATGAGGAAGTGAAAGAAGTTCAGGCTCTTCGGGGGATCATAGATATCCCACATAATGTAGGTATTTGGTGCAGTCTGTGTCTTGTTGTTGCCCAATTTGTTAACTTTTTACTTTGGCAACATCAGTGTGCAACTAAGAGGAAGCCTGGAAAAAGAGTGATTAGAGCTGAGGAGGAAAATTTCTTCATCATCAGGAAAGAGACTGGATATTGCACAAAGTAGGACTGGCTTCCCCAAAACACTGTTGAGAAGAGAAAGAAAACCTTGGAGGAGAGAGAGGATGCTGAGGCATGTGCAGGGAGCTGGGCAAATGGCAGCACTGGGGAAGGCAGAGCAACCCTGAAGACTCAGAGGGGGTGCAGCCCTCCTTTGACAACCAGATACCAAGCCTTGATTTTTACAGCAAGGTTTTAAACTTGATTCCTTGGCTATGAATTTTGTCCATAGACAATGCTCAAAGGGATGCAGAAACCATTTACAGCACAGTCTCAAATTGCTTCTATGTTTAGAAATGCTCAACAGCGTCATCACATTAAAACATTGAAGGAAGGTGTATAGCTAAGCAAATACTCACTGCTAAGAAGATCTCGGGGTAATTCTGAGCAAGGAAGAAAGGCCTTCCTTATGTGGGAAAGACTACCAGACCAGAAGACCAACTTACTAGGCCAAACCCTATTAAATTCAAGGGAAAAACAACTTCTAGATGGCCTTGTGCCTACACTTAGGAATTTAATTGAATCTGGAGCAGGCTTTATAGACTGAGGGATTCACAGCATGAGGTTAATTGTTCATTGCAGCGGTGGCAAATGCAAGCAGTGAACTGGCCAGCTGGTCCTATCTGGGGTATAAAGAAAATCTAGTCAGGATAAGACAGGTAAAATCTCTAGATGGTGGAATGTCAGTGCAGGGGCCAGGATTGGGAAAGGTTAAGAGTATCTGAGAAAAAAGTTGCTTTTTAATGTTCTTTATGCTTGAACATGCTAATGTCCCAGAGGCCTATTCTTTACATGATTCTGTTTGCACAAGATGAAGGGGGTACCAGACCTTTGCCAGCTTCATGTAACTTTTTGCAAAATCCTTGAAAATACTGTTTAAAAATATTTATGCAGCAAAAAAAGCTATTTCACACATTTTGCATCAGCAGCCAGGTTTTAAAATAAACCAATCTGTCCTCAGAAATAAAAAGAAGAAGAAATAAAGATCCAAATTCACAGTTGGTGTAAATTGCCAGACTTTCACTGAAGTCAATGCAGTATTGCCAATCTAAACTAACAGGGAAACCAGTCCAGAAACCATGACCTCGATTTTAAAAGTCTTCAAAATGCGGATATGAAACATTGTATGTGTCTACAGAGTACCTCGCAGAATGGTGGTGAAGCACAGGGACAGTCTCCAGGTACGCTAGGACAGAGAACAAACGGCAGCACTAGGACTGAGGAATGTTAAATCAGTTAATACATAGTGTTTAGAGAGTACCAATAAATAGCAGGTATCAAGCAATAATTGCTTCTCCATTAATTAGCACAGTAGCTAAAGTTTCTTCATACTAAAATAATTAACTGTTTAACCAAATCTGCTAAAACAAATTGAACACTTTTTTTTAAATTTTTTTTTTTTTACATTCTTGACATAAATGAATGAACAAATGAACTGTGGGCTCCCATCTCTCTCCAGCAGATCACTTATCTGAACCATGGAAAGTTTCTTCCAGACGGGCTCTGTTTGGCAACACCTTCCCAGTCACCCTTTTGCAGGGCACTGTACAATTTTTAAAGGTATGTCTGAGAGCCAGAAGTTGAGGACATGTACGTTTTTTCTCCCTTTTGGATGTGAAAGGGTGATCTTGGCATCCCAGGAGAGAACATGAGCCACTTACTGGTTACCCTAAGCCATTAAAAGTCTCTCTGGAAGGGCTAGCTCATGACTGGAATATTTCTCTTGGAAAACACACTGATTAAGCTCATGGTGATGCACAGATCTGAAAATCTCTTAGTTCTTCTGTGAGGGTCACTACGAGCTCCCTATCTTACACTCTGCCTTAAGTTGCATCTTATACCTTTTCCTTCCAGCAGACTTCTCGAGGTTGTGAAAAGGAAGGTGAAGACCTGTCCTCAGCGTAAACAAGTGGGTATTTGAAGGCAGACATGGCTGGTGCACACCTACCTGGCAGCCCCGGGGGTCTCCTGCTCGGTGCCTCCAGTTCCTCTGCAGGCACGGGCCAGTGATTGCTGCCGTGGCAGGGCTGGTGCCTTGGCCAGAACCCATGGCTGTGTTCAGTGTACAACCTGACGGGACCTCATTCCAGGCCTCTGGGTACTACTACAATATTAGCGTTACTGTCCCACAAAAACAACAAGATAATAACATGTTTTATGAGAATTTCCGGAGGGCCAGAAAAAGCAGTCACTTTTGGAAAGGGAACACAAAGCTTTTCGGCTGAAAGTCGTGCAGTGAACTTCCAGGCAGGCTCCTCAGACCAGGCGCCGGGTCCCACAGGTGGCAGAACCTGGCATAGCTTTGCTGGGGTGATCAGGTCAATCCTGATGCATAAGGATTAAGCAAGAACTGGCTGTGCTGAATTTGCTTTTTGTTTACTGCAGCGGTTGCCACCAGGCAGCCCAGAGAGGCTTTGCAGCCGTCTCTGAGGGCATGGGAAAATCAGCGTGTTTAGCTTTCCTGGGCTGAGCACTGGGCTCAGCTGGAAGTGTGGACCCTGAGGTTAGCCTTACATCACCAGAGGTGGGTGCATAAGCCTACCCTCTGACTTCTGTCAGAGCTAAATTTAAAACCCTGGTGGCTTAAATGAGTTCTGTGGCATCAAAGTGATGGGTTTGAAAGGGAATGAGAAAAAAAAGAAAAAGAAAAAACAAAAACAAAAAAAGAAAAACAGGGAGAAACAGCAATAGAGCTTTGACATGTCAAAAATTGAGAAACCAAGACTTATTTGCAGTGAGCAGTTCAGAACACGGCCTGGAGGGGAACCAAAGGCTGTGCGCCCTTTCTCACAGCTGGGAGATACCTGCCTGTCTTTGGTGAGGAGCTTGCACCAGCCACGGCAATCTGGCTGAGGAGAAAATTACTTTCTCAAGCCTCTGAACTCTTCAGGGCAGCAAATGTTTTGCTCTTACATGTGTGTGAGGTGCCTAGAAGAGGTAAGTCCTGATCACTACTAGAGATTCCTAAGCAACAGAAAGACAGCTAATACTGAACACCTGTTTTTAAGGTCAGGGTCTATCATGGCCCCGTTGTGCTGGTTGACAGCAAGCGAGCGCTCTCCTATTTGTGTAGTCAGAGGGCTGAGCCACGTAAGTTTTACTCACAAACATCCAGAGAGAAAGTTTTGTGTATTTGCTGTGAAAAAAAGGAGAAACAGCAATTCTCGTATTAGATGAACTTGGATTGCTTTATGTTACATAAGTAACACTTTCCCTACAGAATTAGAGCGCAAATATTTGCATTATTTGTATGTCATTCAACTATCTGGCTACATGCACGTGGTGTATTTAATGCATGCTTTGCAGTAATATGTTTGTGACATACGGTTGGATAAGGTCACTAGTAGAGATTTAATAGGTACTGTATGTAACTCCACCTTCTAATTTGCCATCATCATTTTATCTTTAGCTGTAACTAATAATTATGAGAAACATCTGTGTCCCAAATAGCCTCAAAGGAGTTTGTTAAGCAGATCTTCACGTTTTGAAAAGCTGTCCTGATAGCATCCTTATTTCACAGGGGGGAGGAAAGAAAAGAAGAGAAAAAAAGAAAAAAGATAAAGAGAAAAGGAAGGTTCTTCTGCCAAAACAAATCAATTAGCTCATGGATTAAATGTTTCTTCAGAAACACATAAAGACAGCGAGTAATGTTCTCCTTTTTCTTGGAGGAAGTTTTAGGACACGAATCCTGTTTCTTGAAGTATAGATGTTATTCGTTCTTTGGCAGCAGTCCTTTCAAAAATCTTGCTGGTGTTGCAAAAATGTAACTATAGGTCTAACACTGGATGCACAAATAGTTTACAAACTATAGGTCAGGTTGCATGCAAAGGAGCCTGTTGGATTCACAAATAGCATGAGATGTAGTCCAATGCTGGATTCACAAATAGCCTAGGGACTACACTCTGGTGGACTGGTAGATTCAGGATTTAACAGTATCTAGAAACTATAATGTGTCATTTCCCATTTTTCACAAGAGTACCTATAATATTACAGAAAATGGAACTAAAGTTAGATAATTTTTCTATCTTTTTCTTTCACTGACCCATTATTTTTTTTTCCTTTACTGTCATTTCTTACCTCCTAAGAACAAATAACAGAAGAGACATGATAAATGGGAAGCTAACCATAAAAAGCCTTCCCAGGAACCTTGGCCTAAATATAAAAAATCAAAGATGGAAGTAACAAAACTGGAAAAAAATATTGAAATATGAATAGTAAGCAAGAATATTGAATATTTTCTTGCTACTTTTATTTTAGGCATACTTTAAATTATAAATTGCCTGGATAGCAAACTTTCCATTGAAAGTTTGTTTTCTGATTTGTTTTAATTTCTCATCTTCTTACCATTGTTATTGTCAGATAGACGCAATGCTTATTCTTAGAATTTGTCTGTTACTATTAGTGTTATTTACATGATTCTGTGTTTTATTATTGTGACTGAAATGTTCTAAGACTCATTAAATTCATCGTGATATTGAAGACAATTTTATTGTGTTACATTTTGTTTCAGGATTCAAATGCTATTAATTTGGAAGGGGATTTCTACGCACTCTTCCCATCCCCCTCATGAAATCAGTACTCTTAAGCAGTTCCAGAATTTTTTTTCTGATAATTCTTTACAGTCACCAGTCTGAGTAACAAAAAGACTTTGATAAGATACAATGAGATGAATCTTGCAAAGCAAAAGGAGTGAGTTTTACTGATTTTGGTGGAGATATCACAAATGTCATCATGATTGAATGAATCTTCTAACAGGAACCAGCTGATTTTATAGACAAAAGTCCTGATCCTCACTTTGATAAATCTCTTCTTATTTGAATGAATATTGCAGTATTGGACCCACATGGAACTTGGTCAGAGGCCAACTATGTGCTGCGAATTGAAACATTAGTTTGTGATTAGAAATTTGACTCTATTGTTGTGCAGACTTTCTCTAGCTATTGTCCTATAAGAGTGAAAAAGGGCAAGTGAGGTAAAAACCCTTTTCCCTCAATAAGAATTGCTTTTCAGCCATGCTCACAAGACCCCTACGTGCCTGTTTACTCCAACGGCGTCTTGTACATGAATTGTTGTATGCCTCATTTGCACAAAGATGGTAGCAAATCTGGAAGCACACATCCCATTCCTATAAACTCCTCAGGAAGGCTGGGAATCTGGCTCAGACACTGTTGTCAAGATGTGCTTGTGTGTGGCAGTTTGTGGTGGGTGCCCCAAAAGTATTCCCATGATCTCTGCAAAGTGGGGAATGCTCTGCTGGAAGATGGTGGGACTTCCATTCCTGCACCTCAAAGGGTCCTTCTCAGCCACAAGGCAACTTTTGTCTGCCTTTTGCAGGATTCTGGGTCAAACTTGAAGAAGACAAAATGCAATTAAAAGTGCTCTCCTGAGACTTATAGGTCAAGTATTAAGTATTGTGCGAGCCTGTCAACCCACGAGCATTGCCTGCTACATGGATGTCTTGGAGAAATAGCTCAGCTCATGCCATTTATGAGGAAATGTGAGTTTTTCAGTTATTTGTCTTCCATGAAACGAAAACCAGGAACAGGTTCACCACTGCATCTATTCCCAAAATTTAACTCTTTGAGTTAAATGAACTCTTGCTCTGTGCTGCGACAACTTCCATTGAAAAAGTGTTATTGGATACACCTCCACCATCAGTTTACAAATATTGCAGTCATTACTCACGATGGATCACAAATCAGATAAATTCCTATAAATGTGTAAATACCATCAGATATCTTTACTCACTATACTGTCCAATGATGACTGCAAACATGCATTTTAGTAGTTTGTCAAAGCCTATCAGGATGGTGGGATTATTGTTGAGTCCTAGAAAGCATGCTGTACTCGTTAACAGGCAGTTAATTAATAGCGGTGGCGAGTCTGTGGAAAGGCTACTGATGTTTAATAAGTCTTGTGTGTCTGGCTTCTATAATGTTTAGTATTAGCAGAAATGTGGTAGCTCAGATTCAAGCAGCAGTGCATTACATATTTCTTATTAAATGGCTACTGTTGAAATTGAATCTTTATCAAGCAACAACATACCTGTGCTCCAAAGTCCATTGCAGGATTTCAGATGCGTGGTGTAAAAATTGTGTGTTTTGGTACATATGAGATCCTTAAGGGGAAAATAAGCTATGTTGTGTGGAGCAGCTAGAGAAGGCTACATTTAGTGACATCCAAAATAGAAGTCCACTGGGTCAAACTAATCTCTGTCTTAGGCAGCTGAGTAACCACTTGTATTTTTGTCATGTCACTTTTGGCTCCCCATTCCCAAACTTCCATTATGACAAAACTATTAAGAGCATTTCACCTCCCCTCTCAAAAGAACCTGGATGCACCTGCACAAGGGTGCTTTCTATGGGTATTAAATATGAGTTTCGAGCTGTCCTCAGGAAGGAATATATGAATCCATGAGTGAAATGCCCTGGGAAGCAGAAAGGAAAGCTTTACATCTTTAGCCCTTACCTCCCTACTACTTGGACTCATGTGAAGTTGACAAGAATTCAGCTCTTATGATTTTAAATATTTATTTCCGCCACTTACGCAAATTCTAAATTTTAGGACATCCCTTTGACCATATTTACTTCCAAAAGAAGCATTTAGAAGAGACATTATTGTTATATTGTGACTCTTTTGCAGAATGAATAAAGTTTTAATAAGCAACAAAATTTTAATTTATTTTTTTTAATCAACAAAATTTTGATTCCTAGACCAGCAACCTTAATGAATTATAGAGTTGTTGGCTTGTTAAACTATTATATTTTTCAAGCTACATTCCTGTATGTCCTTCACTCTGCACAAGTTTATCCATGTTTTCATACAAGACAACAATGTCTTCTTGCTTTCTGTAGATCAACATAAGATTATTTTGCCTTCCGTATGTGGTGCTTTTCCTCTTCAGTTTTGGCTCTACTTAATAATACAAGAGCTAGCATTTTTCTGAGATCACTGTTTAAACTAAAGAATAGCTGTACTTTCAACAAAATTACTATGGGCAGAAAAAAGAGGGGGAAAGTGGCAGTTGTAAAGAGCAATAAAAATCTGCTACAAAATCTTTGTACCAAAAGGTGATCTACATTATCAAAGTCCCTGAGAACTCTGCTTTACAGTTTAATATATTTAACAAAATTTATATATATACATATAAATATTTATATTCCAAGCTTTTGTTAGTCTCTATGCAACCTTAACAGTAATGGCATTTTATGTTTTAATTTCCTTAAAGGAAAGTCTTCTTTGGAACCCATGAACGCTTCAATGTTTTGGAAAGATCTAAATATATATCAAATATCTATTGAGACCTATGATTTTTTTTTCATCCACTCAGCAATCGTTTCACGTATTATTCTGAGAAACAGCACTGCATGTACTGTAAATAATACAGAAAAAAATATATATGTATTATCTGATAAGCTGAAATAGCTCTGTCTCTTGCTTAATTACACAAATACTAAAGAAAAGTTAGGCTAATGATTTCCAGACAGTTGTTATGCCATATCATGTTAAAGCAGCTGTTAACCATATGCACTACTGTAGTTCTGCTTATATTAACCATTATGAAATTTTCCTTGGGGAAAAATGCTCATGTGCTTGCAGAGAACCTCTGTGCCCCCTTTTTAAATGAAATAAATCGGTTATTCTTAGAGCATGGCAAATAATTTGTAACAAATCACTTGGTGATTTTCTCCTGCTTGTGAATACAGACTGTGTTTTCCAAAGCCACCATGCACCCAGGGAGCTGACGTCTGGTGGCTGCAACAGAGCAGAGGGGGTGCCAGGAGAGCCTCCAAGCCCAGCCCCGCTGTCACTGCACCAGGGTAGCGCTGAGCCTGGTGGCCTCATGGCTTTGGGACAAAAGGTCACGTTTCTTCATGGCACTGCACCCTGTTGTGCCAACCCATCAGATCATCTGAGGCGAATGTGGCAGTCCCTGACACTGCTGTTTTGCACAGAGGTATGGCCCTGCAGTGGGATAGGGTTTCATCTGACCTATTCCGTCTTTTTGAGAGGAAGAGAGACAGTGATCCACAAATTCTAAGGGGTTTATGGTTTCAAATATTACAGTGATAACCACCAGAGAAACAAGATCTAAGGGCAGAGGCCATTTCTTTTATTAGGCTAAGATAGTTGGAAAAAAAGAGAGGAGCTTTCAGGTCAAAACCCCATTTTCAGGTCCGAGACAGAAGCCTGTCTTGAGGACAGCTTGTGTGAATGACAGTTTGTTCATTGCCTGGGGTTTTTCTTGTGTTTTCCATTCTCCATGTTTAGAGCATAAGAAGACACCGTGTTTTCTTTAGAAGCATTGCCTTATTTTTCTTAAAACATTTAAACTACAACATGATGTACATCTATTACCAGCTTGATGAATAGATACCATTTTATCCTATCTGACTTACAAAATAATTGATCATCTTGCATTGTCCTAAGGAAGGGTATCTATATTAACTCCGAATGAGATGACATTTACAGTTATTTTAGGGATATCTGTCTGAATTTGTTACAGCTGCCTTTGTGTCCTCAGTTGCATTCACCTTGTGTGTATATTCAGGCAAATGTTCAGGAAAACAAACAAACTTCAAGATGAAAATGGTTTCATTGGATAAAGATCACAGAAATGTTTCGTCTCACAATACCTACTCTGGTCACAGTGTGAATGATTCACATCTCCTCTCTCTGCCCTCCAATGCCTGAGCTCAGAATAAAAGGCAGTTGACAGGGATATCACCCGCAAGACATAAGACGTGTTCCTTTTATTCAGTGAGGGTAAACCCTGGGTATTGCACACCAATAGACATGGTGGATGGACACCAGAGGAGGACATCGACTGTGGGAAAAGGTCTAAAATCAGATACCTGAGGGTAGCAGCAAGAAGAAAAATATTTCCTTCGCCCTTTGTGCATAAAAAAATAGGTAATTTAAACAAGGAATAATTCTCTTAGGTAGTAGGACAGTAAGGATATTGTTTCCATTATAATAATAAATAACCAAGCAATAAAACAGATTGTCTGGGGAAACTGTTAGGCTAAATCATCAAAGGGACCCAAGAACAGATTAGAAAACCAAATGATAGGAATGGTGTGCATATAGTTATATGCCTTACAATGCCGGAGGTGAATCAGCTAGATAACGTCTTGATGTTCCTTACAGATCCCTTTTCTTTGATCTTATGAGTGCTAACTGTATGATGATGGCAAAAAAAAATGCACAGAAAATACATCCTCCAAAGTATTTTTTCCTCTCCTCGTTGTGAGTGCTTGACAGTGAATAAATAAAGGATGTTTTCCCTAAAAAATTATCAGAGTTTTTAATCTCAAACCTGACTGTTGTGATATAATCATGTTATACCAGCACAACTCAGACACGCTCACAATGATCAGTAACTTAATTTCACAAGTGTATTATTAGCTTATAACATTAATAGATTGCTGAACAGGCTCAGTGCAGAGAAACATCCACATGACAGGAGCTTCTGTTGTGTCCTAATGGACATTTATGAGGCCAAACCATTCCCCTCAGCAGCCTGACCACTTGCTCAAACGTCTGTTCCTGCTTGTGACAGATCTCAAAAATCATGCTTTGCAAAGAGACCTAAGCTGCTCAGACAATGATAAACAATTTGAAAATAACTGGTCTGACTGGGTGTCCAAATTGTTGACAGAAAGGAAATGTTCATGTGTTCAATGAGCATGAAAGATGAAAGCCCTTCCCTGGTGCTGTTCTTCCACTGAAGCCCTTACTCTGACCTGTGGCCTCACTAGATGACCTGCGTTCAGAGAACAGGGAGAGTATAAGAAAACAGTTCCTACTAAGGCTTATTTTCTGAAGGAAAATCTGCCCAGATGTTGCAGTAACATTTTTTCATATTGCCTGCTAAAAAATCTGTAAAATGTTAGTAAAGCGATCTGGAAAAAGAGTAAATTTTGCCTTTTAGATACAGCAAAACTCTATTAATATTTATAGCACATATTTATGCATTTTTCTCTTTATACTTTTGGGTCCACCCAGGGCAAAACCTGCAGGGCTGGGAGAGCTGTGCATGTCTCACTCACAGCCCTCCTTTCCTCAGTGTCCCATGGAGTCCAATAGCTCTAAGGCCCAGGATTTTGCTTCTGACTTCTCAACTTTTCTTGCTGGTTGGGAATCCTGGGCAGCCTGACTCTTGCCTACAGCACATCCTGGCATAGATATCACCTTGCAGGTGAAGTATTTCATACCCATAAAGGACTGAAAGCATCATGGGACTGCTTCACTGTATGAGCATCTAGAGTGTTAAACACAACGATACTGTTGGCTGGTCTAGGAACTCTACCCTAGTAAAAATAACTCCCAGAACTGTAGCCACATGTTTGTTAGTCCATTAGTCTTGTTTATCTCAGAAATTAGGCAGAAAGTTTTTTCAGATGTTTCCTATGGGCAAAGAGCTTCATACAACCAGGTTATTTGCAGAAATAACTTTAAATGACCTTGATCCTGCAAAATTATGTGGCTTTTAATCTATTATGATGCCTTTTTCATAGTTTAATCTAAATAAAAGTGTGTTCCAATCCTTTTCATCCTGTCCTCCTAACTCTTTACCACTGCAATGGCCTGCTATGGCTGCAATACAATTCTGGCTCGAATAAGTCTTAATTAGCTGCCAATGATGTCATGTCCATGTCTGTGTTAAAGGCACAGGACGAAGTATTTCTCCTCATTTAATGTACTGTAGAAATTCCATTTCGGGATAGCATTAAGACACTTCAGAGCCAATCTTGTATTTCTCCTGCAGTTGAGACGCTTGGCCTTCAGCCTTGTGACACTCCCCCGGTTGTGCTATAATGGTCCAGAAATACACTGCCTGTTGTGTTTTATTGCTTATGTGAAAACTGTCCAATTGCTTGTCAGTTGACAAGGGAGGAGCGCTGCAGTGAAGGATTGCACAGCAGTGTGTCTGGGAGCTATGCTATTTCACACCAGCAGCAACCTCTCAGTGTTTGCGCTGCAGCCCAGTAGAGCCTGGGTGCTCTTGCCATGGAGCAGAGAGCAAACCCCATTGTAGTCATTCTCTCTGCCAGAGAGACTAACACATGTTGCCAAATATCTCCCCTCAACACATTTATTGAACATTAAACCAGCAGAATAGCATTGAATGAAGTCCAGTAATTTTATAGGATATATTTTAGTCACTAGACTTTGAAGACCAGTCCAATGTTAATTATAAAGTTTCTGTGTCTGGATAACATATTGTTAACAGTTATTTTGTAAGTGCTAATGGCAAGATGGAAGATTTCCAATAGTTTTATTGAGGAAGTGGCAATTAAAATGTTGAGCACTGCAACATACATACAAAATAAAAATAATCCTGCATACACAGCACTTTGTGTCTAAAAAAAAAAAGCCAAACCAGAAAAAATGGGGATGAATATTTTCTTTTTAAATAAATGCAATCATTTCATTTCTAAAAAGTTTTGCTTTTGGGAAAAAACCCAAACGTTGATTTACTTGCCAACTTCAACTGTCATGAGCCTTGAACAAGTTTGACATTGTTTAAAAGCACATCGTGAAACTATTAGAAAGCTAAGACAAGTTGCTATGTTATGTTTTTCCACACTCAAAGAGCAACAATATGTTCCCAGTTTGAGTAATTTCTTTTAGGTTAAGGGAAACAAAACAAGAAAGAACAAAAGCAAAGTGTTCACAAGCGTGTGTGGAAGTGTCTACATGGAACAATTTTTAATGCGTGAGTGGGAAAAGGTGCAATGCAAGCAGTGCCCCAAGAGGTCAACTGGGCGCCCTGATGCTCCCATGTTTATGTGCAATAAGATTTTTAAAAAGGGCTATCTACGGTTCTGCATCATCCAGCAGTTAGCAGGTTCAACACGGATTTTGGTTTGCTGGGCAAATGGCTACCACCTGCTGAAAAATTGAGTCCCTGTGGGATCTATAGTGAAGATGGGAGTTGAGCAGCACTGGGGCTGGTTGTTAGCATGAAGTTGGTCGGTGTGAGGCACATAACCCTGCAAGCTGAGCAGGAGCTGAGCCTCCAACCATTTGAGGGCATTTAGTTTTGCTTGAAACATACCTATTTTTAATCTAAACCTGCTGCAGTGGACAGGTTTTAAGGCCCTTCCTTAATGCTTTTCCAGACAGCTCTGTTTCCAGACAGCTTGGTGAGGCTGAATTTCACATCCTCTTTTGGTTGAATGGATGTGAACTCTGGGGAGCCAAAACCCACTCTGGGCTCCCAGGGCATGTCCTCAGCTCCCTCAGCAGACCCAGAACAGGTAACAGCTTTTTGGCAGCTGCAGGTATCTGGGGAGAAAAACAAGATACATTTCCTAATTTCCCAGTCCTCTGAGTATGGATCAGTCATAGCACAGCCATCCTGGATTTCCCTCTCCTTCCCTCCCTCCTCCTCCTCATTTCCCCCTGCACAGTGGTCTTGACACTGCCTTCCTTGCTGGTAATTTTCTATCTATTTTCAGTTCACTGCCTCTCCTGTTGAGAAAAGATATATTAAAGCTTTTGTATAGCATTTTGAAATACAGATTCATTTCAGAATAGGTAGAATCCAGGGAAAATCACTGGGGTAACAAATGCCAACTTTGGGCACTTGACTGAAGTACATTTATTGGCTGTTCTCTGTGTAACCTTAGGAAATTGAGTGAGACATCTCCAAGGGGCAAGTCAGCCCATCAGAGATCTGAATCAGCTCTGGAGTGACCTTTCACTCCACTGTCTACAGGGAAGTGTGTTCCTAGTCTAGGTGCAACTTGAAGTTCCCGAGGTCTGGTGGGGCAAACCTGGACCATCAGTCCCGAAGTCTGCTTGCTCGTTTGCTCACACAAACTAAAAAACCAAAGATGTGCAGGTACACCAGCACAGCAAACAGCAGTATAAAAAAAAAGTGAATAAGGATCCAAGACTGAATGCTCTCTGCCTGTGGTTCCTACCTGTTCCCTTGTATTTCTACAGGAGAAAAAAGCCAAAGAGCAGAGCATCACTGCACTTGATCTCCTTTCTTTTTTTGCTTTGCTCCTCTTTTCCCTTTTTGCATGGTCATAAAAGGCAGCAAGGGGATTCTGACCAGCCTGAACACCCTCTCACTGTCCATAGTTCTTCATGGTTCTGTGTGGCAGAGCATAAGGACTGGGTTTTGGGGCTCCTTGCAGTCCCTGAGCAAGCTGTAGCAGAAGCCATTCAGCTTCCTCCAAAGTTCCAAGCTGTGATGCATCAGCGATGTCTGGCTGGACACAGAGGAAGTATGCTAATGTACATCTAAAGCAGCTCAATCCTGCTGACCTCCTGTGAGAGCCAAATTCTTTTTCAATAAGCTTTTAAAAAATGCTACCTCTCCTCTGCAGTGCAAGGCTGTCTGAGTGCATCTTTTAGAACAGGGCTTGAAGGCTCAACACCTCTGAGCACGGGGGAAGGTTGACTTCACACCTTCTGCAATGTACCTCAGCTGTACCTCAGCCAGCAGTAGTCAATATTTTTAATTCACAGCCCCCTTTCTAATTTTTTCAGGGAATGTGCCCTTCACCACAAACATAAGGATTCTGGCAGCAGGAACTTGCCTGTTTCAGTTGCAATTTCCAGGCCCTTTCAGAGTAGTGTACAACTTCCAGCAGACCCATGGGCTGAGACCCATCACACATTTGAATGGCATCTCAAATCTTTTTCTTGAAATTACTAACCTGTCTGATTTTAGACACTGAGCTTTGCCTCAGGAGTTCCCTGGGCTTGCCGTCAGTCGGGGGTAGGCTAGTCCATAGGGTGTGGGTCTGGTGCCTCCTGCCAGCTCTCATGATCACCTCCTGCATGGAAAGCTGGCCAGCTTTTGCTGCTAATGGCCCTCAGACAGAACTGAGCCACATGAACATACAACTCTCACCTCTGCTGCTGCTGTTGTGGGAATCTGCAGGCACATCACCTGTCAAACACATTCTTCCTGAAGAATAGCCTTTAGCACCAGTTTTAGCACCAGGTTTCAAGAGCACTGTTCAAGCTGATGGGTCCTGAACTGGGTAAGGAGTGGCTGTCCTGGGAGAAGCAGTCGGAGTGCCCTGAAGGGGCACATTTCAGCTAGTCCCTGGGCTCACAAACCACTATTAGCCATTACAGGGAAAATCCGGTAGTGATAGAAGAGCACTTTGGAGATCTTCAGCTGTAAAACCTGCCAAAGACACTTTTCTAAATCAATCCAAGCTTTATGTATAAGCTGATAAAAGATTTATTAGGTGAAGGATAATAAATATGTTGAAATGATAGGTATGGAAAATAAAAGTACTATACCTGTAAATGGTCTGCTATACTGAGCTGAACTAAATAAGAGCCTGTCTGGGACAAGTTGCTTCATACGAGGTATTTATAAAAAAAAAAAAAAAAATTAAAAGGACCAGGGTATAATGACTCTGAGTACGGTTTATGGCAGAGAGCAGAATTTTCTGACCATTGATGCACCGTTTCTCCAGCTGTTTCTCCAGGGTCTCTTAGCTTAAGAGTGGACCTTGTGGTGTTAGGTGTCAGCACTTGTGCTGTTGTTCACAATGAGTCACAGTCAAACTGCAGCTCAAGATCAAAAATCATGAGGCAGCAGACTGTGATTGGGAAACACAGATCACTGAGGCAGATGCTGGATGCTTTCTGTGAGTGGTTAAATGATCCATCTGGTAACTAATGGTACTCTGACACTGTGAATTACTGTTATTAAGAAAGTTAGGAACACCTGGAGAGAGCACTGAAACCTTCCAGGAAATGGTTACACTGGTACTTTTGGTGTGGCCTGAGTAGTGATTTAAAGGCAATGTGCTTGAAGGCATCCTTGCAGTCCACTCTGAAAACTGTGCCATGACTAAACTGGTGAATGAAGAGAGAAGACTCCAAGAGAAAAATTTGCTATTCACAGTTAGACCTCTCTGCTGATGATGTCGGAATTTTTCACTGAGAATGATTCTGTCAGTACAGAATCATCTCCAGAAAAAGCCAGCAGTAACGAACATTTATTTTCATTATTCCATCACCTAAAAATGTCAGCAGTGCTCCCTATGCCATCTCTCTTTGTCAAGACATATTTATTCTGTCGGGAGAGCAGTGAAAACACTTCACACCAAGTAAATATTCGTGTGTGTGACCATTCATGCCATTATACTTTATTACAACTATACTCTT
Source organism: Atrichornis clamosus (assembly GCA_013400975.1). Classification (NCBI taxonomy): domain Eukaryota; kingdom Metazoa; phylum Chordata; class Aves; order Passeriformes; family Menuridae; genus Atrichornis; species Atrichornis clamosus. The sequence continues at coordinate 29,275 of WBMZ01002337.1, forward strand.
CAAAGGCAGCATATAATATCAAATAGGCTCATTAGAAAACAGTATGTCACTCCTGATTTGCCTTTGCTTATGGAGAAAAGGTGGAGGGTAGGGGATTTTTGTGTATATTTTGTATTGTTTTTGGGTTTTTTTCTTTCCATTGGACTCTCGCTTAAAATGAAACAACACTAGAACAGAGGTCAAGAACTTGGAAGAATTCATTCAAGCAGAACCAGGTACAGCTTGATTCAATATTGATATTTCATATGTTCTGAGATTGTGGTTCAAACTACGAGATAGCAGAACACTATTTTTATAGCTTTCCATCTGTGAGAAATTATTTCTCAAAGCACTCTGTACGAACAATCTAACAGATATTCATTTTTGAGATCATATATTCTGCTAAGTGGGATCTTTTTGATGCACAATCTGGCTGTGACAGTAATTTTAAAACTAGAGAGAGAATTTTGGAGCCAGATTCATAAAATAAATGTCTTTCACACAAAGTTATTTTCCGTGATGCATTAACTCCTCCTTTTCCAGGCATTTTTAGGAAAGTAATATACTCAATATTATATACTCTTGGAGCGAAGGAAGAATGAATCAATGCAAGAATCATAAGGAGATGGTAAAGTTTATATTTAACATACCCTTTCTATTAAAAATATTTTCTTGTTTATTTCAGGACATAAATAAAAATACTTCGAGTTTTAGAACAGCTAAAACTCTTTGATGGTGCAGCTCTAAGTGCATTTTACATTGATGCTCTTATAAATATGATGCAGTTGTAGCATATCACGTACCTGGTATTTAAGGCATTTTGGAAAGGTTGGAAATCAGTTTCACCTATCCAGTAATCAGAAATCATCTGAGACTCCCTGTCGGGACAGGTCAGGCTGGAACCTTGTTTTCTGTGGCCAACAGGACATGATAGCATGGCCTCTATATCCCATGCCACTGTCTTTGGTTTCCCAAACCTGATGAGCAGGAACTGACTCAGAGTGGGAATGACTGGTGGTGGCCTTGGTTACCAACCTGTAGCCAGGCTTGCCACATGCCTTTGGACTCAAAGTGAGGATTCTTAACCCAAACTACAAGTGCCACTGTACACTTGGTTTAATATTACCATCCTCTTGCTGTGGCAACAAGAAATTTCCAGTGAATTGCAGAAGCCACATTTCTGACCCACCCAGTTACTTCAGTCACTTATGTCAGGGCTGAGTTTGAACTTCTGTGTCAGATGTTACACAGAAGAACATGGAACCTGTGAATAAAACAGCTTTTTCTGGTGTTATCATCTGGGATGAAAGGACACTGACTAAAATGTCTCATATGTCTTTTGCTCTTTTTCTTCCCTTGCTGCAGGTACAGGTCTTGACTGAAATATCAAGACAATTGTCTGTCATCCACCTCTGTTCTCATGTTCCACACACTTGAGTTTTCATAGGTTCAAATTTTGAAAGAGAAGAAGTCTTGCACATGTTCTAAAGGTGGGAAGTGGGGCTTGCTTAACCTCCCCCAGTAAACTGCTTCCACAGCAAGAACTCTTGGCAACAAAGGCTACTTCATCTACCGTTTTGGGGTTTGGTAGCTGTATTGACCTGGAAAAGTGCAGTTGTCTTAATGGTTCTTGGACACTTTAAAATAAAAGCAAAATAGCAACAGTAAAATCTGATAGCAAATACCACAGCAAATAGCTAAGAACAAAAGCAACAGTGAATGAAAGGATCAGTTCTCAGGAAGGAGGCCCTTGTGATGGCTTATATTATTAAAGGAGAAAGTGGCTGTAGTCTTCAGGATCTAGAAGCTCTCCATTGCTGTTTTGTTAAACCCCAATTTTGAAGACTGATGGTTCTCATTCAGAGAAAAAAAATCATGATATGGACATACAGGAGATTTAATAGGGATTCTCTGATAACAAGGTTCATCTTCCAAACTTCATTCTTTTTCTGTCTGTTTAAAGACTCTTCCCTGGTGTGAGCATGGAGAGGGGCCTGGGGGGTGCCTGATGTATGCAAACATGTTATAAAAATGGCATCAGCTTGAGTGTGGGATGGGAGGGGGTTTGAACATGTGCATGGCATTAAGCCCCAGGTCACCTTTATAATTTTAAATGATGAGATAATTGAGCTTCTTGAAGGAATAACTTCATCAGACAGCAGAAGAGTCTTCCCTTGAAACAGTCCAAAGAATGGCAGCATTACTGGGTACTATGGACTCTTTCAGCACAAGAAAAAGGTATATTTTGAAATGCAAGGGGAGATTTTGATATTTCTCCTTCTCCATGTGACTGGAGGAAATCAGTACAAGTCAGCTTAGATCCAGCTGCAAAACCCTTCATATAGGTCTCCATTACAGGAATCCTCTGAAACTTCTAGTCTGGAGAGTCTGCTGTGTTCAATCTGAGAACAGAAATGAGCCAGGACTGAACAGCAGAACAGCGAAAGAGGCTTTGTAGATCTCAGAAAACAAATAAGATAAAGAGTGTTTCACATAAACATTCAGCTCTGGAGATGTTTGCTCCAATCTCTTACTCTCCATTACAGAGAATTGCAGAGGTTTGGAATGGCACTACAGGTGCAATGTGTGGATGCACTGATATTTTCCAATGGGGGATATTAAAAATGAAAAGAAATTAGAAACTCTTATGTGGGTTGTAACTTCAAACATTTCGACAGGATAAATACATGCAGAATCCTTAGCAATGCTGTGCAATGTTTTTTTGAAATTTATACTCCCTCATGTACTTGTAAGCAGGGGGAGTTCAAACAGCAATCAGCCAAAACTGAATAGGTACACTCCAACAGAATAGATTTTCCTTATAGTTGCCCTCAAAACAGCATAATTTCTCATACGACTTGAAGCTGATTTAAGTGTTGGGTCTGTGCCAATTATTTGTTAAGCCTTCTGTCTTTATTTTATAGCTTATATGATACAACTGACCAGCTCACGGAAACATCTGTTGCACGCAAAGGCGAAGAGTACTAGAATCCTACCAATGTTTAGGTGCTCGCTTTGTCCCTTTTCTGCCATTATTACCTCCAAGGGTGGCCTCAAATGCAGATTGCACTACTCTGAAATGTTGTTTTGTTCATTTTGTAGAGGTGGGAATTTATTGCTCATTTAATTTAAGTTGATGTTTTTTAGCTAAATGTACCATTAAATTTACAGTATTTGATGTAGATCTGGGTGGCTTATAGCACCAACCTCTCACTTCTAAGCATAGAGTTAAAGTTCAGCCAGAGGTCTTGCATAATATGGGTTTTCAGGGATTTTAGCATAGTCCCCACTGGAGCATTATCTACAACACAAACAACTATACATCATTTGGCAATTCAGGACAAAATTTGATTAGGAGACACTCTATTCTAGCTAATTTTAACATATCGAAGAGTGTTCTCCCTTTGCACAGCAGTTATTTCTGGCAAGACCTGAAATTGTTAATGATGAAGAGGAGATTTGTCATACTACTAGCCTTCAAGCCTATCAAATTTGGCACTTCTCTTAACAAATGTATAGCATGATATTTCATCTAAAACATTTTATTGAAAGGTGACTGATCCAGTGCCAAGGAGATCTGAATCTATTTCTCAGAAACTATCCTTTGGCTTTCATTATGTTTTATACGGTTTTTTTAACCCAACACTGCCTAGTACCTTCAGTGCCACATTCTCTAAACACCTTATAGTGAATGACAGCATTTTATAGAACAGGGTCCTTTTCTCAGCAAAACTATTGCACGTTTTAACAGCGGGGTTCATTTTGCCTAAGTCTGTCTGTGTCATAATCGTCCAGTGTAAGCAAGTTCCTCTTCTCATAAATGGAATGGCCAGCCTCTAGTGAGGGACTCCCATGCAAAGTCCCTGCAAGAAGGCTCTCTTCAAGGCTGTCTGTTCATGCAGAGATTAGTAGTTATAACCTTAAATGCTGGAAACATTCAAATCCAACTTGAAAACAGTTCAAAAATCCATGATGCCAAAGAAGACGCTTCTAAGAGAACGTTTTTCAAAGACGCATTCAAATACACATACATTCAAACCAACAAAAATCTCTTAAACTATAAAATTCAGATAGAAAACTTTCCTTTTCAAGGACTTAGAGGAGGAAAAATAAAAGTCTATGGAGCATCACACCAGGGTGAACTTCCCTCAGTTTCTGATTGCAAAGGAAATTTGAGCTGAGCAAAGTGCAAGAGACTGATTTAAGCAGCCTTCAACTTCAACTGTGTGAGCAAAGGTGGGATCAAGATTTTGCTTGGCCAAGTCCAATGGTAAGGAGACAGACAGGTAACTTTCAACTGCCTTAAGTTTCTATGCTTTTTTCCGATGTTATTGTTCCTTCTCTTTTCCTCCATCTATTCAGTCTAAGTTTTTTGCCTTTTACCTTTCAAGTCCTCCTAAATATCAGCTTTCTGCTATATGGTATTTTGTCACACACATTGAACCATCAATTTGTTATCAGCTATTTATATATCTTTTATTTTTATGTGGAACCTTATGTCACAGCTTCTTGTTTTAAATAGCCAATTATTCATTTAATTAGATGAGTCTTTAATTTAGTTTTCTCATTAGAAGTAGTTAATCTTTTTCTGTTGGCTGTTAGCTTATCTCTGTAACAATGAAAATACATTTTATTTCCCCAAGGTTTTGTTCTAAGTGTCTTCTTGTCTGTTTCCTCTAATTTTGTCTACATATATTATCATGTTGAACATCATATCTAGACTGCCTAAGATGTTCTTTTGTTGGCATGTCATGCCTACCCACGCTATTCTCAGCATCCACCTGTGTCTGTCAATTGAAAGGAGCTCCACAACCACCAATCCTCCTAAAAGAGCAGTCCAGTTTCAGAACAGTTCAAGACATAGTTGAATGCCTCAGAGATGTGAAGTACCTTAAACCATTGTAAATGTAGCTTTCCAAACACAGGGGCTGTTTAGACCTTATTAATATAACAGACATTATTTAGTGCCTCCACTGAGAAACATGTGAACAGAAATCAGCCTGTGGTGACCATGTGTTGCCTGATCCACCAGCACTGGACCTGCCACAATACCAAAAAACCAGGTAGATACAGGAGGGCCATTGAATGGTAGAGGACAACAGGGAACTGAGGGTGCTGGAAAAGCTATTAAAGTTCATAGGACAATACTTTTGGGAAAATCGAGTTTGTTTAGTTCTACTCTCATGAAACAAACTCTTTAACTGTCTCTTCTAAAGAGCTGTAACTTGCGGCTTTTTACTTCCCTCACTGTCTCCTTTTCTTTATATTCTCCTCACATCTAATCTTCTCCATCTGACTGCTATGAAGTTTCCCACTCATATAGTCATATAAAGTCATCTATGCTAAAACCAGACATGGCTGATGTTTTGCTTTCTTTTTTTAATATAAAAGTGATGGGGGGAGGAGGGGAATTCTATCTTGCAACAGAACCAGACAAGATTACTAAAGCTGCCCAGCCATTCCCAGCCAGCCAGGGGACATTGTATTCAGACAAGTCCTTCCAATATTTCACAAAGCCAATTCCTTGACCACTGAGGTTTTCCTAGCCCACTAAAGTAAAACCACATCCCTTACACTGGTTTACTCATATCTACCAGTACTAAACTTAATTTTACACATTGAGAAAATAGAGGGTTTTTTTCTTTTTCCTGCAGCAAAGATACAGAAGGCACACAACTGACTGCAGACCCTGAGTCTTATACAGCATCACAGTGTAAATCTTCATTATGTTCAGGTGGCTGACCAGAACAGGAGAGTACTCTGAGGTAACTTCTGATTTGCTTTGGTGGTCAACATTGTGAAACAAACTTTGGGCCAGATGGCTTGTCTACCTTGTAACAGCTAATCTGCCATTTCAGGACTACAATGCTTCATCAGATTAACACATTAGGAAAAACTTTTTAGAAAAAAAGTTGTAATATAAGGAGAAGGAAACAGAGGTGGGAGCACAATTCAGTGTTATTTCAAGAAAGATGAGACTGAATATTGATAATCACTTGCAAAAGATACAGCAAAAACTTCATAGCAGAAACATCCACTTGAAACAGAGACTGGAAGTCAGCCAAACCCCCTAACCTGTCGGCGACAAATCATGGTTGTGTAAGACATCCTCCAAATCATAGTAGAAACTAAAGAGGGGAGGGAGCAGAGCAGATGTTTGGAGGTCATTAACAGGAGCTCAGTTTTCCTTGCCTGGTGGCTACCTCTAGAGATATCTGATTCCCAGAAATTTCCTTGACCTCCAAACATCTGCTCTCTTCTCCTGTTTTCTTTACATCCGTACTGCAGAGAGCCTCATGCAGTCATAACCTTTTCAGTCCTTTCTTATAAAATATTTGTATCTCACTCCCCTAAATCATGAAGAAAAATATTTAACAGGTCTGGGCCTATCATCATTCATTGTAGGACCTTCATGTTCATTGCAGTTGATGCTAAACTGTACTACTTGGCACTCCTCTTTTTTTCTGCACGCTGTGAATGTACACATAAACTGTACAAATAAGCTAAGCTAGAGTATTTCATTCTTTAGATTTGAACACTTAGACATTTTCTTAATATTCTGTATTTTGCCATTTCTTTATCAGCTGCTCTTTGTCAGGTCCTCAGAGTCCATGAGAACTAGACATGCCTGAGACAGCTTTATTACTTTGCAAAACATGGGGGCCAAACACATATTTCCAACCATGATTGCTGCTACTTTTCTTTCTCCTAATGGTGAAGCATATCCAGTGAAAGTTGTTGTGTACAATTAGCTCTGGTATTGCTCAGGAATCCATTATCTATAGCCTTTTACAATGTTTTCCCATGGGTCAATGAGAGCCAAAGTCATTCTTCCTTTCTGGATGTGTAGTACTGTATTTTCTAATTTCTTTTTTTTTTTCTTAATTTTTCCCATACCACCAAATTGTAATTCAAATAAAAAGTAGATTTCATGTGCTACAATAAGCTTCCTTGCTAATCTTCTCACATCCCTCAGCACTCATGTCTAGCAGATAGCAAGTTCCTTGTGTGCTCATATATTCCAGACATCTCCTGCTTATTAACAGAAGTTTCTAGAGTGAATATTTTCTCTATATTATCTAGTTTACTAGGAGGAGCTGTCTAAAATTACTTTTTTACTGAAGTGTTTTGTTAATCTATTTCTCAGAAAGCTCTTGTTGTCCCAGACATTTTGGAATCATTGTTCTCTGCTCACATCCTTGCCAGGATAAGGTGGTTTTTGGATTAAGGAACTGATTTTTCGTCACAACAATCAACACACCTGCATCCAGAGAATGACCAAGTCCCCTTTTTCATTATTTGGATCCATGGGAAAACCTTGACAGTTTGGAAATGAAGAGAACCTTGGAGTTAAAAACTTTGCATAGGAACCTAACCCAGAGACTGTTGAGAGAGCTCAACAGTCAGCAGCCACCCCCAGCCCTCAGGTTATTTTGTGGTTTCTTTCTTCCTCTCTCACTGTGTTGATGTCCCTGAGGGTTCTCTCTGCGGCTGCATTTTCTTTTGCTTGCTATTCCTTAATATTGTCAAATGATCACATGCCCTTTTTTACCATCTCAGTGCTGAAATCTCATCAACCCTCTCTTTGCCCTATTGACCTTTGCATCTCAGTTCCTGCCCTCATTTCTTGGGATGGCCATGCTCAGGTTCAGCTCAGCTGGGCTGACGGTGAGGGAAAGCTCTTCCTGAAGGAAGTTGTGCGGGGTCTGAGGAGTCAAGGTTTGACTCTGCACTCCACCCAATCTTCCTTCGGGCAAGTCTTAGGGTCCACCTACGCTAATGAGGAGTAGATGTCCACTCTCACAGGGATGGACACATGCACATGTCCTTCTGGAGGAGGAATGATGGATTGAAGCTGAATCTGAACAGTTCTGAACTCTTTGAATCCTCTGGACCTGAACAGAGCACTGTTAGTGCTAGACCCCACTTGCTAAGAAGATAATTCCTTCCTCCTAGGTGGGAGCAAAGCCCTTACTGTCTGCAGGGTCCAGGCCCATCCTCCCAAGATGATTTACTAAATGCATGGATGATAGGCAGGCTCCAGCTGGCACAGAAACATATCCCATCTCTATGGCTCAGGCCACCATACATACACCATTCTATATTCAAATCACTTTGGTGGCTTCCCATCAACTTCACCAGCAGTCTGATAGCACCGTCCTAATTTCTGAGAAAATAATGACTCAGGCCGAGCTGCATCAAAGACTGGGTTTTGATCTGTAAATGACTGTGAAAGCTGCACTCCTCTGGGACAATGGACTTTCAGACTTGCTGATAAAAGTCAGCCTAGTCTGAAAAAGAAGCAATTTCCTACTGTAATTCAGCATGGGAGCACTGTACCACAGAAGACCACAGTAAGCTTAGGTATGTTTCTAAAAAAGTACGACCATTTGGCACCTCTGGCAACAAAATTAGTTGGATCTAGGTTTGCAAAGGGAAGGACAAGGCTGGCCTGCGTGATCCTGGTGGTCTTTGCTGGTCTTGGACTCTAGCAGCTGGTGAGTTCCTCAGGTCATTCCATTCTTTGTCATTGTGAGGAGGGGAAGGAGTCCCACAACATTTGCCTTTCTTCATTGAGACAACAAGTTAAATGAATCTTATGTTTCTGAGCAGCAGCCAGCTAAAGACTGCCTGATTGGTTATGATCTGGATGAAAGTTGGGAATGCTGTGATTTTGTTCATGCTCTGAAAAAGTGAGGGGTCTGGCCTTTCCCTTCAGTGACCTTGTCTTATGTTGACCTGAGTAAGCCTCAATTAAATACTTCTAGGGCTGCAACAGCACAGGGGCTAGGAGAGGTTTTGGGAACCCAGGTAAATACTTGGTTAGCACTAACAGAGTTCAGAATTAGCAAGGAACATGGCGGGACAGGACAGATCAGCATGCTAAGACAGTGTGGCAAACATTTGGGAAAAGCTTGGCTAGGCAGCTCACTGTGCACTATGGTGAGGAAAGGATTTTCATTTTCACCAGATTGACAGGAATTCTAGACATATTTAGTCCTTTTTTCTTCTTTGTGGCACTGTTTTTCCTGCCAGAATATTTGGGCACATCCTGCCTAGTCACGATGCCACAGATCAGGGACCTTCTGACTGATGCTGGTCTCTGCTTGCAGTAATTTCTTGAAGCCTGAAGTGAATCAGTCTTTGAGTAAGACATGGAATGCATGGACTGGACATTTTTTAATCAAAAGCTGGGTCTACCCTATATTCAGTGGGTTTTGGGTGTTTCTTTTGGATATGTCCTCCTTCCCTGCTCTTGGAGGTCAGGGGACTATTTAGTGAAAGGATGGTTTGGACAGAGTCTGGATTTTGAGGTGTTACCTGTGAGGGAGGCAGGTGGAGGCTGGCTGTGCTGCACAGCAGAGTGCTGGCTATAGGTGCTGGTGAGCTGTGTGAGTGACAGAGAGGTCAGGGCATGGGTCTGAATAGTTCTGAATTTTGGAGAGGGCAGGGGAACAAGTTAAGGCAACAACTACATGTGGTGTGCTAAATTATGAGGCCAGCAGAGAGAAGTCAGAGAAAGGGGAATGTCTGGGGAGCATACGAGGGAGCATAGAACTGAAAGGACATGGAGGACATGCTTACATCCTGTAAGCAAAGGGAATCTGATATATTGCCTGGATCAAGGTGGGAATAGATGTGGGAGGACTGAGAAGGCTTTGGACTTCAGAATCTTGAAGTCTCTCAGGGTTTTTGGGAGGAGAATTGAAGTTAAGACTTTGGGGTTCTTTCTGTGAACAGGTGTGAAGCATTCATCCATCTGGGAACTGTTGGGAAAGACTAGGAAAGACCTCATTAGGGGGTAAAGACACACAGAAAACCTTTCCCCTCTCCCTATTAGCTACCATGTGCTTTGTGCACATGACAACTGCTGCATCCTCTTGACTGTATTCAGGTGTGACAACCCTCCCCAAAAGCTTGGGCAGATCCAGACTCTGTCAGTCTTCAGGTAAAACTGGAAACTAAAATTACAATTTAGACTCTTTCATATGTTCTCAAAGTCACACTAAAACCTACACTTTGATCAAGAACTAGCTGTCATAGAGATACAGCAACTCCTGAAGACTCTTTTGGATGAGATTTCTGATGTTGGGAAACAAGGAAACAAATTCTCAAAAGTGACTGAATCTACAGAAACTGTAGCCCTTAATTTTTATATTACTGTGGCTATACTGATATTTCTCTGGGTTAGCCACTGTCATTTTTTTCCCGACTCTCTCTGGTAACTTCTTGCTAATTTCTCTTTCTACAACCTCCCACATTTTGTCCTCTCATTCAGAGTATCCAAAATCTAATCATCTTCTCTTTATTTTAGCAATCTATATTACCTCCTTTCACACATAAAAAACCCCTCAACAATCTCAATAACTGATCTAGCTGTTTAGTGAGGTGCATGAATCCCTTCCTGATTTGTTTCTAAGTTAATTCATCTTTAAAAGCCGTACAACACAGGTTTTGTTCTGCATCATCTTCAGTCAGTCACTGTTTGGTCATATCAGACTGCTTTTCTTCACCATCTCATTCACATATACACTTGTCTCACTCTATTTCAGTATGAAGAAAAGTCTTCCTGCAACTTCTGCACTATGCATTCTTCTTCATATGCCTTCCATGGGATCCATCAACTTCAGTGCTTTCAAAATTATGGTTTGTTTTTTTTTTCCTGAGAGCGCAAGCTCAAGCCAGAGCCACCAGTAATACTTCCCTCTGAGGGTTACATTCTGCATTATTAATGTGTACTGCTTGACTTGCCCATTCCTATTGCAACTAACTCCTCATGCTAGCATATGAGCATCTCTGGATAAACAAATAGTCCCAGAATATACAAGGGAACGCAAAACCCTCATTAAAAAAAATGAAATGGTCACGTTCAAAAGAATGAACACAGCTAACTAGGTCCTGTAAAATCCAATTTTCTGAGCAAAGTTCTCCAGACCGTTCATTTTAAAAATCACAGTACTTTATGTTATGAAATGTCTTAAGTCTCTCAAATTTTCCTTTAACTACCATTATGTCATATTTCAAATTCCTGGCACTCTTATTTAAGTCTTCAATAAGTTAAAATGTTATTAGGTGTATTTTGAGTCTGTAACACTTTCCCCAAATATACAAAGAACATAAATCAAATATTCATCATATAATCATGATTCAAGTCTACAACATTCCAGACAGGTTTAGATCAACAGCTCGATGTCCAAGTGGACACAGTGATGAGTGGTGTTCCTCAGGGATCGGTGTTGGGACTGGCACTGTTTAACAGCTTTGTTGGTGACATGGACAGTGGGACTCAGGGCACCCTCACCAGGTTTGCTGATGACACCAGGCTGTGTGGTGCAGTCGGGACACTGCAGGGAAGGGATGCCATCCAGAGGGACCTGGACAGGCTGGAGAGGTGGGTCTGTGTGAACCTCAGGAAGCTCAACAAGGCCAAGTGCCAGGGCCTGCACGTGGGTTGGGGCAATCCCAAGCACAAATACAGGCTGGGTGGAGAATGGATTGAGAGCAGCCCGGAGGAGAAGGACTTGTGGGTTGATAAGAAGCTCGACATGAGCTGGCAATGTGAACTCATAGCCTGGATAGCCAACTGTACTCAGGGCTGCATCAAAAGAAGTGTGGCCAGCAGGCTGAGGGAGATGGATCCCCACGTCTACTCTGTTCTTGTGAGTACTGCATCCATCTCTGGGGCCTCAGCATAAGAAGGATGTGGACCTGCTGGAGCAAGTCCAGACAAAGGCCACAAAGATGATCAGAGGGCTGGAGCACCTGCACCACGTAGCCAGGCTGAGAGAGTGGGGTCGTTCAGCATGGAGAAGAGGAGGCTCAAAGGAGACCTTGTAGCAGCCTTGCCCTGGTTTATAGCCACACTGCATGGGAACTGTAGGTGTCTAAGGATGCCAGGGATGTTCTCTTTTAAGTAGAACTTCTCCCCCTCCACCACAGCTGTATTCTGTATTATATGTATACAGTCCAGTGCAAAGCCTCTGCTATCATCACTGGAACAGCATGTGACAATAAAAAGAAAAATAAATTCATCCTCTGCATCCAGCAATTCAGATTTTCTCCACAAAGTGCTTATTTCTATTACTTTTTCTGTGTTTAACATAAGTACCACAACTACCACCATACAGGAGCAAACACACCAGCATCACTTGGAGCAAGGGAAAAAGAGTGAATGTACTCCAAAGGTCACATTTCCAGCACACACATCCAGCTGAGTGCATTTGAAACGAGCTGGAACATCAAGTTATTGTTCAGATCACCTCACAGGATGTCAGACATAGCTTCTTCACTGTGTACAGAAGTAGAAACACATCCAGAGTACTCAAGAAGTCAAGTCACATTTTTGCCATGTTACTTAAGGTCTTAATTTGCATGGAGTTTGTTTGATCAGGCCAAGTATGGCAGGTATTGAAAGTTTCCATCAATTTTATTTTTTCTAGAAAATTCTGGATTTTTTTTTCCAGAAGCCTGCAGGATGAAAATTTCTCTCTTCACTTTTTCTTCTTGGTGCTGGGGAACTGACACTGCTCAGCTGTGCCACCAAGCATAGATTAAAAAGATAGAGTAGGTGAAAAACCTCTGCATCAGTGGGAGCATTCAGACTTCATGCATACGGAGCAGGACCAAAGCGACAAAAGCAGACACAGTATTACAATCACCTCTTCTCCTCTCTGCTTCATTTCTTATTTCCACACATCCTTCACCCAGCTCCAGCTCCTTTTATTTGACATTCTTGAGGATACACAAGATGACGCCGTGACATATGGTTAGTGTGACAAGGAATGAAATGGGACTTCCATTGGCCCATGTGCACCCTCCTTTTCCACCAGCTCTCCAGTCCTGGGTCTTGATAAGGTTGCAGTGTTTGCATGCTTAAAAGCTACATGAAGCTGGGAAAGCTGAAAAGCTGTCAGAGCACTCTATTTAGAGTATTTAGTCTCCCTGGTATCTGCAAGCAGCCTTCACTCATCCTTACTTGCAGGAAAGATAAGAATGTTCTTTGTTTTCTTTCACCTGTCAAGAAACTTCAGGATCTTGGCTTGTATACACAGACCTATACTAAATCATGATTTACCCTGTTATGTATTTAAATGCATTCATTTTGACACACACATGTAAAACTATTATTTACACCTCTCTCCAAGTATATAATCCCTACATGTTAAATATGTGCTGAACATATAATTAATGGAAATGTATTTTGAATGTTTGTTAAATAAAGTTAAATTACCCAATTTCTGCACTAGAAAGGGGAAAAAATAAAGGCAGACAGAACAGACAACTTGGCTGTATTCTCCTAAGAAAAAACTTCAATGCTCTCCTTGATTTCAAGGCCAGATGGAACCAGTCATGATCCTTCAGGCTGATTTCCTGGGAAATGTCAACATTATGTTCATAACTCCAGGTCAAACTATTGAGTATGAATGCAGAAAAGCAGGAGAAGCATTCCTTGCATTGCTGGGAGGCAAAAGATAGGCTTGTCTCAGGTGAGCCATGGAGAAAAAGTAATAAAAGCCCATATGATAACTGTGTTACTCAGAAAACAAGCAGAACCATGTAAGCTGGCAGAGGTTTGCTCTGTACATGATCCAAGCTCCAAAAGACCAGCATAGGAGGAGCCAGCACATCTTAAAACCATCTTTCCCTACCTTACTATGAGTTTAGCTCCCCAGATAAGCTAAGTAGGAAAAGACAAAAATATGTAGGAATATGATGGGGACTTTGGGAAATTAAATCTTAATGAAATAAAGAAAGATCCAGAGAGTGAAGAAACTGAAAAGAAGCAAAAGAACCCAAACAACAGCTTTGAAAAGGTAATGGCAGATATTTTTTGTTCTACTTTTCTTCTGCTTGACAAAAGTGGTGATACAATGGGCTAGATTAAAGCACAGAGGTTACAGTAGGCTTATGCTGGAGTCCCTCCCCAGTTACTGCAGTACCTAGAGGTGGATAAGTACTTTAAGCTTTAGGGCTCTCCTGAGCTGCAGGAGGTGGTGGAGGCCATGTGCCTGTAGGGAAGCATGGGAGTGGCAGGGAGACGGAGAGCAGAGCAATTCCGGGCTGGCTCGCTCCTGTGTTAGTGGGATGTCAAGGACGTCCCTTGCACGAGGGCTGCGAGCTGGAGGCCACACCACCACTCCACCTCGTAGCATCCAGGTTCAGTCTGGCCGAGGGATGTGCCTGGGAGCCATCTTTGACACACGATATTCTGCATGCTGGCACCAGGCTGGGGTGAGGCAGTGACAACCTCCCCATCAGGCCACTGCCTCTCTGTGACCAAAAAGCTCCCCATGATGCCAAGAGGTTGGAAAGCAATAGTGAAGGCAATAAAAGCTGTGGGTATGTTTACTTGCTGGGTGTCTATGGGAGGCCAACTCATATGTGAGTGAAATTTGGTGACCTGAGCTTAGCTTCAACTGTGTCCCAAGATATATGGCCCATATACCGGGCTTTCTTCTTGCCTCCTCTGCAAAATCACGTGCCTCAGCTATTCTGAAATGGTGTTTTGACTTCGTTTGGGGAGGAAGGAATGAAGGGATGAATGAACTAAAACTAACGGCTGGGTCACACCTGTAAAAGTGGCTTTCAATCAGTTTCTTAAAGAGAAAAAACACTGTCTCTTCGGTGCTCTAAGCAGTGTCATTTCCCAGCAAATCCAGGGACTACCATTTATGCCACAGATACATTTTTTCCCACTGACAAAACTCTTATGTCTCATCTCTAAGTACCAGCATTCTATGTCTAAATATTACTTATGCAAGGACCAAACATAGGGTAAGCAGACAATAAATATTCCATGTTCAGGGAATAGGAGTAGTTTAAGGGTTTTTTTAGCAATAGTTCATTAAGAAAAAATGGAGTACAAGAAGAGTATGTTAGAGAGCAGACAGGGAATTTGAAGTGAGGTAAGTGAAAGGCACATGATAATTTACTGCCTCTTTCTGCAGTGTACCACATGGATGTCATCAGCATGTACGGATAGCTTAGGCCATGGAAGTGCTAATGACAGCTTATGGCATCCCTGTCTGTTCACCCTCTCTTGCCTGTTGCCTCTCTCTGTTTTCAGATTATGATGACAAAACAGTTCTTGCAGCAACAGAAGATCAGGTGAGGCGTCTGGATTTGCAAAATGCCTTCTTTTCCTTAAAAAAAAAAAAAAATTAAAAGCCTTTTCTTAAAGCCATTTTCCTGACGTGTTTTACAGCCTTTCCCCACAAACAGCTGTCCTGGCAGAGCTACAGGGGCACTGTTCTGCAGTTTGGAAACCAGGAGAAGAGCAGGGGATGGAATGAAGCAGCAATACCTCCGGCCATTACCGCCACTGGGGACAAGACACTGCAGAGCTGCAGCCTTATGTTCTGCTTCCAGCTTGGCTGACATACACAGTGGGACTCTGGGAAAGTTGCTTGGCACTCCTGCACCTCAGCACCTCGATTTCTTACACTGTAAAATGGAGTCACCAATAGTTACCCAACCTGGTGAAGGTCTGAGCTGCACACGAAGTGCTCTCTGTGAAAGTGTGCGGTATACGCTACATTGCACATCAGTAGTTACTCGCAACCTACGTGCTCTTTCAAACATACCTGCACACACAACTCCTTTCCTATGGACATTTTTTTGTGTCAGAAACAGGCTTATGGCCAGAAGTGAACTGGACTATTTCTCTGGGAATACTGTTCAGTTGCTAATTTCACTACCGGAACTGTGTTGCTGCACAACCTGGCCTCCTTCCACAACTGCCTCTATTGAAAATAAGGGGGACTGATGAGCCTATGGATAATGGTAAACATATGGAACACAGGCAGTGCTATACATTAAAAGTCAGAACACATTAAAAGGTATTTTATTTGTTGGCAGCATAAGATCAGTGTAAGAAACATCATCTAACAGAGAAACTCATACCAAAAAGTTTAATACTCTGAGAGTATTTGGCATTTTTCTTTCACTTAACAAAAAAGTAAAATAAAAAATGACTAATTCAAAGCAAGGGTAAAACTGTTAAGTCCCAAATTAGTTTGTCATAACTTCAAAAATACTGGAGCTATGGTTTTGTTTATGTTGGAAAGTGGTTTCATTTCAGAGTAGGTCACTTGATTTTCTTTTGAGTGTACATGAGACCTTTGACTCCTCAGAGGACACAGGAGACAAATTGAGTAATGTGATGTCATTGACTCATTGCCTTGCAGAGTTCTCATAACACTAAATATATTAGTCACTCGCCTTGCCAGTACCAAGAGGGTAGGAGAAAAAGTCCAGCAAGACAATGGTATTATGTAGATGGACAACAATAATCGTTCCCTGAGATATATGTAATTTTGTCTCCATTACTTCCATCCTTTTTTTATGAAGCCCATGAAGCCATATTTCAGCTAGGTGATATTTCTCACACAAAGATATGTCTTCTCCTTGCTGCTTACATTTTATATACAGAACTACCATAATTTTGTAATTGGTGACATATTAACATCCATTAAAGTTAAATAGCCTAAAGACATGACTTTCATTTTTTACTGGGACTGGAGATTGTTCAGTCTTGGGAAGACACAAGAGGCTTGATATTTGGGAAAAATCTGTTGCTAGGCGTTGCTGGGATGTTCTTTTGGAGGGGGGGCAGGTATGAATGAAGGTATGGTTATACTTAGCAAATACCTGTTCACACAATGACATGACCGTCCATTTTTACAAGAAGCAGGGAAAGCTGCATGAATTCTGTTTCTCTTTATAAAGTCTAAGTGTCAGATCCTTGCTCCAGGGAAATGCAGTGCTGGATTTCAAATACTTATCTGTTGGGTAATGACAGCATATTCTCACATGGGATGCCAATAAATGTAAAGATGCAAAATTTTCCTCCCTATAAGTTTTCATAGCTAGCATTCAGAAAAATGAGTAATTTTCCATACTGTCATTGGGATTACTTCAAGCAGATTTTCTGAGTGACTTTTGCTCCTGTTTTTAATGCCACTCATTTTCTTGTGTGAGAGTTATTTTCAGTTTTATCATGTGTTATTTTTGGTTTTATCACGTGTAACACAAAATTAGTAATGGAGATTGTGGGAAGTGTGCTGGGATTCATTTGCTAGTATAGAAAATACTTTTATAAAACTCAGAGATTTATCATGATGTGTGAGTGAATAAAGACTACCTTAAAGAATAATTAGCCTTTTGCTAATTTTAAAATAATTTCAATATGTCAGGAATTTTTTTTCAGGGATGCTTGAGGGAAAGAAATCAGCTATGGAAACTGTTGTCCAGTGAATAAATTATGGTTATAAAATTCCAGTTTCTGACAGTCTTAGAAGTTAAATAAAAGGTTGGTCAACCCTTCTCAAAATCTCTACAGTATAAATCAGCTTGAAGAACTACTTTGGTTTTACTGAGTCACTAGTGGAAAAATACCTTCAAAAAACCCTACCATTGAAAGCCTCACACTGGCTCTCTCAGTACTTCAGTCTCTGTGCTTAAGTGAGAATTGACATGGTTTAACACAACTATGACTGCACTCAGAGGTATGTGTTGTTCAGAACAGCCAATTCTTAGAGACTTAAACCAATGAGGATTAGCTCCTTCAGCTGGAGCTGGTGCCTCCTCCACCCAAAACTAGAAAGCAAAACAAGTCTCCCCACCCTTATGGCTCTCGTATCTGAAGCTGAAGTCATGCAGACATCATTATGTGTTCATAGGAAAGATAATGCTCATAAGTAATCAGTCATAAAACAGAGAGGATTAGATTAAAGAGGAAGGTGGAAAAGCCTGTATGGCCCAGGAATAATGAACTCCTCCCCTCTTTCCTCAAATTCCAAAATCTCATCCTTTCTCAAACAATAACTTTGTTGACTGTAGCTTACTTAGTCTACATAACACTACATATTTTACACACTGTGATGTCAAGCCATTCCAAAATAAAACAGAGGGTTGACAAAATTTTGGACCTTAGCATAGGGCTAACAATTTTATGTGGTCAATAAAGGGATGTTAATGTTTGTGCTGAGCACTGCCAGCTCTCTCAGGCCCAGGACCTCCAGATCTTTTTCTGCAAAACTGCTTTCCAATCAGCTGACTCCCCAGACTCTTCTAGTGCATGGGGTTGTTCTTCCCCAAGGCCAGGATTTGCATTTTCTCCAGCCTGCTGAGATCCCACAGAATGGCAGCACAAACTTCTGTTGTATCAATAACTCCTCACAGTTTTGTAGCTTCAGCAAACTTGCTGAGGGGATACTCTGTCCCATCATTCAGATCATTAATGAAGAAGGAAATATGCTGGCCCCAGTATCAATCCTAGTGACCTCTAACTGGACTCTGTGCCACTGTTCACCAGCCCCTTGAGCTGAGCAATTCAGAGAGTTTCCAATCCCCCTCACTGTTCATTTAGGATGCACTTCATCCTCCGTGTCAATGAGGATATTATGAAAGACTGTGTCAAAAGCCTTTTTACAATCAAGATAAAAAACATTTGCAATCTGCCCTTATCCATCAAACTAGTCAAGTCATGATAGAAGGTTGTCGGTTAAGGTGTGTTGGTTAAGCATGATTTGTCCATTGTATAACAATGTTGTTGTTCCAAATAACCTTTTTGTTCTCAATATTTTGGAAACATTGCCAGTATTATTTGCTCCATCCCTTTCCTGGGGTACAGGTGAAACTGATTGGCCTCACTCCATACATCTTCTTCTTTACCTTTCTTGAAGATAGCAGAGACAAATATTTTATTCCCTTTCTGAGAAATCTCTCCCATTTGCTATAAATTTCTTGCAGAAATGATCAAGAGTGGCTTCACAAACACATTGGCCAGCTCCCTCAGCACTCATGGATGCATCCCTATAGGCACCACAGACTTTTGTATGTTCAATTTGTTGATTAATCTGATCTTCCTCTACTGAGAAGGGTCCTCCTATTCATCCAGACATTTATCCCTTAAAAATGCCCTATCTAAAATCACAGACCCTGAGCCCAGGCCTTCGCCTAGCAATTTAAAGTAAGTCCAACTCTCTTTCAAAGAAGGAACATAAGAAAATGTGGTTGTACGATACGTTGTATGTACTACAATTTACTGATTTTTATCCAGGAATATTGCTTCAAGACTTGCACCAGGCTATGAAAAGACTGAGAAGAGATCTCAATGTCTACTTTTATTTTGTGCATGAATACTTGAGGAAAGGCTCTTTGCTGCTCAGCATCAACCTTTGTTTCTCTCTGCTATCCATGTTGCACTGAGGTGCTTTCCAAGGAAGTTGATGCTTGTAGTCCAGGTTTAAGTTGCAGAGACAGTTGTGGAAAGTCAGCCTCGAGCCTTACCAATTCCTTTCTGCCAGTCTCTCTCACACATAATTTTGATGTTCTGCTCTGGGAGATTGTAGGGAATGTTGATTGCTGGTTTCACCCTAGTCCACAGGCTAATATCTCCTTCTTAGTCTTCCCCTGTATGTGATCTTTTCATTTAATATTAGCATGGTACAAATATCAGATATCCATCCTCCAGGATTATTTTTAGGTGTAATGTTCTCATATAGCTAACAAGGGGTGGATGCCATGAGCAGAGCAAATGTTTCAGAGACATTTAGCACAGATTCATGCAGTTATTCGGGCTTCCTAAATCCCACAGAAGTTAGGAACGTAAATATCTCTAACCCTGGTCTCCAAATGCATCAAAGGGCCAGTTCTCAAAAGGTCTCCCAGTCTTGGTTCCCTTCCCACTTGTCTGCTGCTAGATTCAAGAAACAACCTCTATTGGCAGAGGAGCTCATTCCAGCTCATCACCTGTAGAGAGCCACAAAGCCATGAACAGATGAATCACTGAGATTGCTAAATAATGAAATCACTGACCTTAGAGAGAGGCTCCAGATGGCTCAGAAAGCAAATGGCCCATTTTGGGTTGCCAGGAACATGTCATTCAGGTGCCCAGTTCCATATGTTGCTGGTCCCCAGCTGAATGCCAAGCCCAGTGCTTCACTCCTGATTTTTAAATCCCTGTGCAGAACCAGTCAAAGGGGCTGTTTCATTCATGTTTTATGCTTTATTAAATTGGCTGAGTGTAGGAGTGATTCATCTGCCCTTTAAACATTCTCATCTCTCTGCAATTCATCTAGAAAAGGTGTAGTGCAAGTAATGGAAAAAGCCTCCAAGGATGAGATGGCTTTGTTGGCCAGATGGGATGCCCAGCCCTGAGTTTGATGTAGCCCGACAACAGGGCAGGAGAGCAGTCCAGCTTTCAGGCCAATGCAGTATTTGGCATCTAAACTGTACTCCATTCGGCATTTCCCAGATTCCCTTTCTGGAGTCGTGCTTGTTGGCTGCACTAGAAGGTTTTATAATTCTGTATATAAAAACAGCAGATGTGAGTGGTTGTACAGCAGCCTGTGGACCACAATCTTTGCTGAAGAGTTATAAATATTGGCTGTCTGAATGAATTCCAGTGGCCAAAATCAATGGTGACTCCTGCTTATTTTATTTAGATCATTGTTTATTAGAATTACACAGTCCTACCAATGGATTAAAAAATGGTGCCACTATGTTGCCATTACATTGAAAAATGCTGTAAAGGCTTCTCAGTTCAAGAATTTCAGTTTTGTTCATTTTCTCAGCTTTTATCTGTGTTACAATGCATATTTCCATTGTGACAAGAAAGTGTTTTATCTTCTCATTCCCGAAGCAAAACCAAGAACTACATCCCCCAATGTGTTTTTTTTGGGCGATGGGATAGGGGTCACCAGCCAGCTTTCAGTTGAGGAGGTCATGGGCCAGCTTTGTTGCACAAGAATACATTGAAATTCAAAGTTATTTTACTGTGGTCTGTGGCATTCCACCACTGTAATAATGCAAAGTTTGACCTTTTATGTCCTCTTTGCAGGACATGGGGAAAGTTCTCCGCTTCCCGGCCTTGAGTGCAGATTTCTTTTTGAGCTAAGAGGAAGACATATGCATAAGGTTCCTGTGGCTCAAGAGCTCTCCATCTCTGACATCTGAAGGTCAAGGTGGTGAGGACTACTGGGGGAAGCAACTGCCAAAGGGAATTGCAGTTTATATTATGGCGGGATCTAAGCTCATGGATAAAAACAGTGCTACTATATGAAAAGCCTGCCTTCCTTCCAAAGTACTAGGAGAAGTGTCTGACCTAGAGAAAATAAAAAAGGCTCAAATGTCCATGAGCAGCAAGACAAAAAACAGACAGCAGCTTTATACTTATGCCAGCTATTTTATTTTGGTCAAACATTTTTCTTACAAGAGGCAGCTGTGGAGATCAAGAGAAATAAGAAAATTTCCTTTTGTCTGAGGAGTCCTGTCTCACCCCAGGGAGAAAGGTCTGGTCATAGACTTAGAAAGTCAAACAAACTGGCTGGGAAATACAGCAAGAGTTGGGTGAGTGCTCTCCCAAACACCTCCTGACTTTGGAGAGAATACCTATGCCCTGAATCAAGACTGGATGGAAAAATTAATTTTAGCTGTGTGCATCCATCCCAGACACTTTAACAGCGTCTCAGAGCACAGGGATAATATTATCCTGTTGGCAGGTTCCTACCTAAATTAAGTCTTTCAAACTCCATCTCCATTTTCTTTAGCCATGATATGAATTTGAAGACCAGAATTCAAGTCCTTCTCTTTAAAGAGTCCAGTAAAGATGTATCCAAAGAATGAGAATTTTTAAAATTTATACCAAAAATTCACCTTTGTCTTTGTCTGTAAAGGCAGAGGTTGGTTTTCAGTCAACTCCTGAATTTTACTATTTTTCATAGCCCTTCTGGCCTGCCTTTGCACTGATTAGCACTATTTCAATGAAAGATTTTCCTGTTTTGTCAGCATTTATGAGCATGCATTGGATCTTTCCTCCCATCAGTTGATGCATAAGGACATAATTAATGAGAGTTTGGTTATTAATCCTGCTGGAAAAAAAAAAGAGCATCTTGTGAGCAGCTGCAAAGTAGAATGTATTTTCTCCTTTTCCACATTCCAGAAGTGTAAGCAAAGGCATACATAGAAGGCAGGAAAAAAAATTCAGATAGGCCTGTGCATCTCAATGGAGAGTGCAGGAGGAAATGCTACCATTGAAGGACCTGAGTTTTAAGAGGATTGCATGAAAACCAGCTAATATAGGTGTAGAGATAATACACAGCTATGAATTTTAAATAAAAATGCTGAGACTTATCAAGGTAAGAGGAAGCAAATATTCTTTGTTTTCCAAATTAGCAGTCTAGTCCCTTCTGTGGGACATTTACTGGACAGATATCAGTCCTTTCTAGGAAATACTGAGTAAGAAACTGCTAAAGCAGACATCATCAAGAAAATATTTTTGAGTGATTTTTGTCTTATCCTTGGATAGAGAATGAATGCTGTGGTTGTTTAAAAATAATCTCAAAATAAATAAGTTGTTGTATGGGAAAAGGTTCTCATGTCAATGCTTGTTTCCAGGCCAACACAAATCTGCAGACATTGTTTTTATTATATAAGCAAGATATCTTAGATCTAGACTTAGAACTCTCCCTTTTTATACCCATTTATTGAAAATAAAGCACAATCAGGGCAACCAGCTACTTTTTTTTCGGAGGAGTTTAAGACTAGTTAACTTGGGGTTAAATAATTAAATCACTGTTACAGCCACAGCGCTTAATGTCTGAGGTTCGTTTCCAATAGTGAAAAACATCAACTGACGTTGAAGGCTTGAATTAAGAGTCTTCAGTTCATGACTAGCTTATCTGATTGACTTAGAGGAGATCCCAGTCAGACAATCCACCTTTCTGGAAAGCTGGACCTTTCCACATTGAAGACCTAATAACTTTTTAAAATGCTGATTTTTATTGGATTAATATGAAATTTGGTGGTGAAGTCCAAAGCCTTTTACTGGAGCTGTCTACAAGGAAAATGGATATCCAAATGTTCTCTTGCCTCAGCAATCCTTTTGCCTTCTTAACTGCTAGGATGGAGACAGATGGAGTTTGAGCACATTTGAATGTCACCAGTTTCAGTCTATTTCAGAATGGGCATGGGGAAGGGCAAGGAGAGGGCTTTCAGAAGTAGGTCCGCCAGGGAGTCTGCTACTAGCACCTCTTTGCTTCTGCGTTTCTGAGTTGATACCAGAGTGGGAGGAGAGTGGCACTCAACATTAGACCTATTCCAATAATGGATGCATAAATCAATACAATCTTCACCTAACAGGATGATAAAGATTCATACACAATTCATCCCTAGGAAGAAAATGTAGTCTAGAACAGCATTAAATGAGCAAGGGCCAGTTTCAGGAAGAGGAAGTAGCTGGTTCTTGCTTCCAGGTTGAATATGACAGAACGTCATAAATTAGTCTTGCTTCTGCTGCCTCTGTTGCCTATGCCACAGCTCATTAAAGCCAGGCTGGCTGCCTGAGAGCATATATAAGAAGGTAAATGCTTCTGAAGAGAAAGATAAATTTCCTAACTCCCCATCCTTCACTTTCCCTGGCAGCAGGCAGTACCATGAGCTAATTCTCCAGAGCTTTCCTCCTGCTTCTCTGTTCTAGGACTAGTCCTTGTCCTTCCCACACCCATCCCACATAATTTCATTGACTCAAGTGGTCAATTCTTGCCCAGACAAACCTTAATCCACAGGGCAATAGCAATCCAGTAACATTCGCCCTGTAAAAATACTTGAGCTGTCCTTGCACTCAGGAGTCTGAATCTGTGTCCAGCTTTACAACTGAAATGTTCATGAGAGAAAGAGAGCTTCATCTATGACTTTTCTACAGTCTCCTGGTTGTCATAGGGTCAGACAATAGTTTAGTTTGGAAGAAATTTCTGGACATCCTCTGGTCCAAACCCCTGATTTGAGGTTAGGTCCAATTCCATGGTTGGATCAGGTTGCTTAGAGTCAGATCACTGAGTTTTGAAAATGTTCAAGAGAATATTGGGCAACCTGTTGCACTGTTTTACCACCCTAAGGGTGAACAAATTCATCTAATGGGAATTTGCCATATTGCAACTTGTTCCCATTGCCTCTCAGCATTTTGCTGTCTACTCCTGAGACAAGTCTGACTCTGCCTTCTCTCTGTCCATCAGTTGCAGACCACCTTCATATTCTCTTCCTAAGACTGAACAACCTAGGTCAGCTTCTCCTTGTAACACTCGTAGTAACATGACCCTTCATAAAACATGCCCTGCTTGTTGAAGAGTTTCTTATGTTTTGGAAAACCAGAGTCAGAAGAGCAACTGGGGAAAAGGTTTCCTTTCAAAGGGGTTTGATTGATTTTTTAAAAAAATATGCAATTCTCATTGAGTTAGACAGGGAGAAGGAAATCAGAGTTTTAAGTTATTCTTCAAGCCAGTTTTTATTACATAGATGTGTTTTATACTATTCTTTCCTGTGGTCATTATACGCCTTGTTATAAAGGAAGTTGGTTAGCCAACCTTGTGTTAACATTTGTTTCTGGAATCCACTGAGCATGGAGCAAAAAGAGTTTGTGAGTGCAATACAAATCCCAGCAAACCCTGCAAGCACAAATTTCACAGCTGCATGTTGCACCTTCATAAAGGGAGGCAGGCTTTCACAAAGGGTAGCATAAATCCTTCAATGCGGACTGAAAAAATAGAAGAATAAAAATAAGAAGAACAAGCTATCAACAGAAATCTTAAGGACTTTAGCTGACGTTGAGATCTATAGGCAAAGTCGAAATTATTCCTTATACACAGTGTATTAAGAAATATTAACATCTCTCCTTCATCTCTACAGCACCAGGACTGCAAGAATGAAAGGGTGCAAAGCTGAGAGGCGCAGGGGGTATTGGGGCCTAGACACAGATCTGTCACCATTCATCACCCCAGCTGGGAGCTGAGGAGATGGCAGAGGCAAGACAAACCAGAAGGAGATGGCAGCCAGGTGGCAATAGCTGGGCAAAAAATGTCATGGTATGTCTGCTCTGGATGGAGGAAAATGGCTTCTGACAAAGAAAACTCCTCAAGTTTCACTTTTGCTTCCTGAGAGTGAGGAATAGACAAAAAGCCAGAACTGGCAGAGTCTGATTGAGCA
The DNA here is from genome assembly GCA_013400975.1 of Atrichornis clamosus. NCBI lineage: Eukaryota > Metazoa > Chordata > Aves > Passeriformes > Menuridae > Atrichornis > Atrichornis clamosus. The sequence continues at coordinate 54,238 of WBMZ01002337.1, forward strand.
GGAAAAGAACCCTGTGTGGGGAGTGACACTGGCAAGAGCCCCAGGGCCACCAGTAGGACTGGTGAGGGAAGATGGTTTCAGTTGTATGGACAGGGTGGTGTCTGCCTCTGCTACGAAGGAGGGCTATAAACTGAGAAAAGAAATACATGTACAGCTTCTGCCAGTAGTGACTGGATCATGTTCAGAACCATTGTGTCGAGTGCTGTGCATTATATCGGCTTTGGTCACACTCGAGCAGTCTTAAGCTCACTTGCATCACATCTATTAATGTGCAAAAAAGGAGTAAGCTGGTCCAATGTGTGCTCCAGGCACTCTGAAAGATCTCCTTTTAGAGGGTGCTTTATATTTATGCACAGTGGGGTACTTGAACTGAATCTTTTGGGGGTTTTATGTGACTGATTTATGTCAATTTAACTTCAGTCCCTTTGCTTCTCTCTTTGCAAGAAAGTCAAGCACAGTATAAGGAGACCAGAATCTCTCACAGTGTACATTATGGGTGGGTGCAGCTGGCACTGTCTTCACCCCAGGTTTTAATATAGCGTCTTCAGTTAGCAATGGAAACAGTGTTTTTCCTAAGCTTGTCTGGCGAGCCTTAGGTCCTAGTCCCTCTCGCAGATGCTGCTGAAGTTTCCAAGCTCAGATTTGGAAGCATGTCTGTATGGGAGGAAATCTTGCCTCTCCTTTGGGCTGCTTTTCAAAGGCTTTCACTACAGCCGGAAGGAAAACCTTATATGTGAAAATAAAGCCAAATTCTTTTATTTTGAACATCAAAATGAATTAAGTGTTGGGCTCTGTAGGTGTCCACAAATTCACAGAAGTATTTATTTCCCATGAAAATGTACTTGAATTAAATAGCCAAATAAGCACACACCAGAAACCTGTCCTTCACCTCTTCCAGTTACGAGCTTTAAAAGTTGCAAAACAGAGAGGGGCCTTTTCAGGGTTCACACTGAGAAGTTGTTGAAAAGTATAACCAAGAGTGACTAATGACTACTGGGATATTTGCATGGATTCTGTTCGCAAGCATCAAGTGTGTGAAACCAGATAATTTGAGGGAAAAGGTAAGCAGCACAGACAGGAACTCAGAAGTTTAAAGGTTTGTGTAGTGGACGACAATCACAGCAACAGAACCAGTGTCTCTTGGTACTGGGCAGCTACTTGGTTGTATCCAGTGAGAGGGAGGGTGCATTGTTTTCCTGCAAGGACTGATGTGATTAGAAACCAAGGAGTAGTAGAACATAGATAATCAATACCGTGTATTAATGTTACCTGTAAATTACAAAATGAGTATCTGGCAGCATCTTGCATCATGAGAGTTATTTGTTCCACTGGAAGGTAATGGAAGTCACCAAAAAGTATTCAGCATGTGTTGCTCAGTGCTCCAATGTTCCCTGTACCACAAAAAGCATGCACCATAAAATAGAAATTCCAGAGACTTGTCAGGCTTTCACGCCCTGAGCAGCTTTGTGACCCCTTATGTCTGGTTGGAGTCAGTGAGAGGAGAGGTGCTCAGATACTGCTGTGGGCTGCGCTCGGTCGCAGGGCAGCCTTTAGGGAGCTGCTAGGAGGAAGGAAACCAGGAGGTTCTTGGTTCTGTCTGTAGTAGATACACGTATGGCCTTCAGCCCACATCCGTGTGGCTCTCAGAGTGTGCTGCACACATTTTTGGGTGCTTTGCCAAGGAGGGGACACAGGTGATTTCTGGGGCTGTGTGTCACTGGTGGTAAGGGCCAGAGATACCAAATTCAGAATGGAGAGGAGGGAAGGAGGAGTGGCTTGTTGGGGAGGCCTGTCTCCAGGAGCGGCAGAGGTGCTGGGGTCAATGGTTCATAGACAGCTCCTGCCCAAAGTGTTTGCTCACGGCCTCATAGGGAAGGTGAGCTTGCCTCTCCCTGGCACCACAAGCCCTGAACCTCCTTTCTTGCCCAGTGTAGTGCTGCCTTTAGAAAATGCTATCTGAGGAAAAGTTTCAAAACCAATCAGAGGCTGTCCAGGAGTGCCTCTAGTCTTGCAGCTGTGTCAGACTTGCAGTCCCATGAAAACCCTCATCTGAGAAGGTCTCAGCCTCCCCCTTAAGCCTATGTCAGGTGTGGCAGGGCTCCACTCAGGAAGAGGAAGGATGCTCTTTCCATCACCATCATTCTTCGTGGGAAAGGGATGCAGCTTTCCACATTAGGGATGCTGGATCTCCAGCATCAGAGTATTTCTGCCTCCACAGCTGAATCAAGGGGAGAATCCTACACAGTGAGAACAGGAGGGATAGAATTTTGCATGGTGGGAGCTGGTAGGGGTGCATGGCCACAGGGCTCTCCCCACCCTCCCTGATAGGGATGCAACTCACAGGACAAAAACCTGCCTCCCTCTGTCCCTCTCTGCTGCTGCCATCTGGCACTGCGTGGCTCTGCAGAGGATGGATCGCCCCCCATTCTCTCTCCTTTCAACAGCGGTGTCCAGCTTAAGAACCACAAGGCTTTTTAACTCATGACAACTTCAGACAAGAAGGTCAGAAATGTTCTGGGATTATGAAAGAAAAGGTTACTCTATTAAAACCTCTCTCTTTTTCCTCCTCATTCTTTTTCCTCATTCTTTTTCCTCCTGTCAGTGAGAGATTTAGGCCAAAGGCTCTATGTGTTCATACAGAATTATCAGTGGTGAATGCAAATCCAATGACCTCACAGGTATTATTCCACTGGACTGCTGAATGTACCTACCAGAATCTCCAATAGTCTCTCAGAATTTCCTCCACTCCCATTTACTCTCCTGTCCTATTCAAAATTTCAAAGTGTGGCAACCTTACAGGAAGGGGAAGCCAGGCCAGGGTCCATTTTTAGGCTGAATGTGATACCTCTGAATCTATTACAGTGACCGCAGTAAGGCAATACACAGCAATGGCTTTTCCCAGAACTTAAATCCACTTCCTGTTGCCTTCCCACATTGCCTGGGAGACAGCAATGCCCACACTGGGGGGACAAGAGGAAGGAAGGTATGCATTACCTGTCAAAGACCTCCAGTCCAAAGGCACTGTGGTATTACCACAGATAGTAAACATCCGGATCTGTAACTGGGTGATTGAGGTGCCCTCGGCATGCCCATGGTCCCAACCCAGGATATGTGGAATAATCTATGTAATTATATTCCCCTTAGTGCTTCAGAGAAGTCCCAGTGACTGTAATACATGCTAACTTAATCTCAGCCACAGAAAAATATGTTTCTAATTTACAAATTCGGCAATTTTTCAATAAAAGTTGTTGCACTTTGTCTGATCTATTCTCAAAATACGGAAGTGCTTGAAGCATGACCACCTGCAATAACAGATTACTGTTCCCTAAAATATTGCCATACACCTACAATGTGGAGGCGTAAAGCTTCTCTAAAAAAGATCTTTGTTATTTTTTCTAAAAGAAAGAAATGATCCCAAAGTAAAGCTGGTTTTCAGCAGCCTCTCTGCTCCCCAATGCAACTGGCATCAAAGTCTAATGAAAACCTGTTTGCGGACACTGGATCTGATCCAAGGTACACTATTGGCATATTCTAGACCCCTTGGGACATGACTCATATAAAAAACACAAGGCTGTCATCAGATGGCTGGTGGCTCAAATAAATCAAATTTACTTTGAAAATTGAGGCATACCAAAATTTTATTAGGTGAAACTTTGGCATTTCTTATAGCCAACTTGCACATATATATTTTTATTACTTACAGCAGTTTAAAAGTATGCTACCAATCATATGCAAAACAAGACGTGATTGCAAACGTACATTTTTTACTGGGTGGCAGGAGGAACTGTGTTGTTTTCTTTTAAAAGCCCTGAATAGTGCTGCATGTTTGTTAAAGGTGGCACAGCAGAACGGGCCTCTCTGTTTATTTTCCTGTGAGTGGCTGGGCACACATCCTCTGTTAGTGGTCTCAAGCCCTGACTTCAAAGAGCAGCTTCTCCTACGAATAATTACTCACTAAAATGAGCAACTGCAATACAAAAATTACATATAATGTTTGCAATGTACGTTTACAAGAAATAGACATAAGTGCTGTTGAAAGTCCCTTGACAGTTCAGGAGGCTCGTGATCTTCAGGTCTGAAGAGGCTGTTCCTGCGGCAGCCCACGTGCAGAGGCAGAGCCCGGTGTTGCCGCAGCCAGTGCAGCAGCCACTCCTGGCTCAGGTGTATGGGGCTGTGTAGGGACCCCTTCCCTGCACGGGAAGTTCCACCTGAACATGAGGAACAACTTCTTTACTGTGCAGGAGATCACGCACTGGAACAGGTTGCCCAGAGAGGTTGCGGAGTCTCCCTCACTGGAGATATTCCAGAACCATCTGGATGCAGTCCTGTGCCATGTGCTCTGGGATGACCCTGCTTGAGCAGGGAGGTTGGACCACATGATCTACTGTGATCCCTTCCAACCTGACTCATTCTGTGATTCTGTGATTTCCGGTGCCCCCACCCACAAATGCTCACTGCTTGCTTCAACAGCAAAGGCACTATCAAACATGGCAAGACAAAGGTCTGATTCTTCTAATCCTCCAGCAAATGAATTAAAATCAAGGCAAAGGCTATATTTTAGAGAAGAGTACATGCTTTTGGAACTGATGATAGAAGCCAAATCCACACATTAAAAGAAAATACATTAATTTAAAAAAAAACTCTCAGATTTTCTTCTCTTCAGACAGAAGAGTCAAACTCCCACTGATATCTCTAAACTTCATTTATCCAAGAGCGCAACAAGATAGCCTCTGCTTTAAACTAATAATAAAAGGAGTAGAAAGCTGTAGATTTAGTCTAGCTTTCCCTCAAACTACAATGACAATCTATGGGAATATATTCAGATATAGTCTGAAAATGATGCTGGCTCTGCTCCAAAATAACTTAATTCACTGTGCAAACACAAAGAAAGGGAAAATAATGGCACTGTAGATAAAACCACAAGATTGCTGTATCTGACAGTGTGCAGCTTTGGGACCGAGATATTCTTGGCCAAATGCTGACACTCCTGTCTCACAAAAATGAGCCACTGAGGTACTCAGGAGCTGGTTCCTGGGGAGCGCTGTGGTCTGGTGCTCCATCCTGCTGGAAATCGGGCCTGCTTGCTCAGGGGAGCTCACTCCTGAAGCAGGTGCTTCTCAACATGGTGTGATTCTTCCTGGAAAAGCACAAAGTATCAAAACAGAATTTGGCCCCCAATATGAAGCCCCACGAGCCTTAATAAATGTATTCGGCGGTAAAGAGGAGCGCTTATAAGGAAAGTGGGAAAGCACTGCCTTGGCAGTGTGGGCTGAGCCCTTCCAGGAGTGTTGGGCAGATTCTTACAGACCCTCAGGATCACTGTAATTGTCTTTCTTTAATGTAAAAGCCACAAAAGTCCATTTTACTTCCATGTAAAGAGCAAGACCAGGGCTGAGCTGCTGCCTCCAGAGTCTGCCATGATAGACCATCTGACCAGTTTTTCTGGGAATCAGGAAACTTGTCCATTTTCCATTTTGTCAGACAGAGAAACATTGCCTGAAGCTAAAAAAAGTTACCTCTGATATACAGCATTTACAGCAAATTTAAAGCACAAATGTTCATGAAGCAACATCCTCCCTTAACATATTCCTAATACAATGGCCTGTGAGGTTTTTCCAATGGAAATGTGAGGTTTGATCCAAAGCTTTTGAAGAAACAGTTCCTTTGATATTAGTGGACTTTATCCTTAGCCGTTAATTCCATATGTTGCTGGGTGTGTTTGTTTAGTCTGGAGCTGGATGTAATAGCACTCCATAGACTTGAGAAATTTCTGCAAAATTCAGGCTTCTTCCCTTATCATGAATGGACACATACTTCCTCTTGAAATAACAGAAAACTGAATCATTAAGAGAAACATCAGCAGTATTTAGTCACTGAAATGCAGTGTTGACTTAAAATTTATCCCCATAGATATTTGATCAGCTTCCAGGAAAAAAAAAAAAGAAAAAAAAGCAACAAAAATAATATGAACTTGCAAGTGAAGGAGAAATAAATTCTGGTAGCCTGTGGGTCTCTTGAGATAATCTCTTGTCACTTCGATCCACTGCTTGAATATTTTCCAGTATCAGTGTCCTCTATCTCATTGTTTTGGCTTCTCTACATATTTCCACAAATTTCATCTCTTTAAATTAAACAAAAAAAATCATCAGGTCATAAAATGTTTCTACAATTTAATTTAAAAAATAATATTTACTGTCTGCAAAATTTAAATTTGGCCTACTTTACATATGCATCAGGATGCAGACTTTAATTACATGATCACATAATATTTTTCCCTACAGGATTGCAGTATTTTCATTTGCAAGATAACTTTTCTGCCAAGTCCTTAATTTTCAAGTGGTTGACTCTGAGATCAGGAAAAAGCTGCAGCTGAGAAAGGGAAGTTTGTGCTTGTTACCTAAATGTCCCAGGATCTGTTCCTCAGATTTCACCTTCCAGCCACGACTTTCTTTCCAGCTCACCTCCAATTCTCCCTCCTAAATCCTCTTCTGATCTATCCGTCCTTCCTTGTTTCCATCTCTCAGACCACGCCTCTTGCCTAAGTAGTCCCACATTTCCTTTCCACTTGCCAGTGATCCTACAGGAAACATCTTGCTGCCATAATGTGTCTCTTTCCTTTCCACCTGACTGTGCTAGGATCAGATCAGAGGACTTCCTCCTCCTCTTCCGGAGGGATTCCCAGGCGGCTGGCCGCAGGCGCACAGGGGCAGCCACGGGAGCGGGGCTGAGCTGGGACATGCTCATTGCCTGACCAATGTTACCAGAACAGCCTTTTCCCCAAAGCTTAGCTAGTCTGGACAAGCTTTCACAGGAGCAGACCTAACTCTGGTAGCAAGGCCACATAGGAGGGGATGGGTCACCCAGTGTGATGGTACCCGAGCTTTCTTTTTTTTAAAAGTCACCAGTTTCTTCAAGGGAAGCAGAGCTGTTTATTTTTTTCCTGGTCCAGTATTGGCTACAGGAATAGATATGGATAGGAATAAGACCACACATTTTCTTCTGCCTTAATAGATGTTCAACTGTTAATTAGAAGGTTCACCCAACCACAGATGACCATCTGGAATATTCAAATCATAGTTTTGGAGAGTTGTTAGCAACTGAAAATGGGATCTTCTGTAGCGAATATGTCAGTATTCTTAGCAAATGTTCGTACTTGTAGTCCTGAATGATCACCCTAAGCCCTATCCCACACATAGAGTCTCTTGACTCTAAATATCGGTCAAACTCCAACCTTCCTCTCAGTTTGCAGTGGCAGTGATACATGACAACCCTGTCACATGTGAGTGAACTAAAAGAAGCCACCAGGAGACCCTGCTGATAATTTAATTTATGGGTGAATTCTTCTAACACCCAGTTAAGAGATGATGGGGCAGGAGCAGAGACAATCTCTACCTCCTGACTCAGCCTAAACACAAGGGAGTTTCCTACTAAAACACTACAGGTGACTTCTTCAGTCCCAGTCTTCAAAAAAACTAGCTTTCAGAGCCTGTGATATTGTGGGAGTATTGTTTGGAGGGAACATTGCTCTATTTACATTTTTTTTTTCATAATTTCAAACTTCTCTTCGTCATGAATTATAAGCAAATGTTTCAGAAAGCTGTATTTATGCTGTGGTCTCCCTAGTCGGAAACACTTGTATGAAGTTCCTTGTACAGGGCATAGCATATTTTACTAGACCTTGAAAATTGAAGCTGAGGGAACCAAATTTCACAGAAAAGAGTAGAACATTAGCAGAGGTGAAACATTCACGTGCATCTGGAGGCTGGGTCCACAAGGACTTCCAGCTCTGCAGAAAACCTGTCACAGTCTTGGGGTTTTAGTCTAATTAAAGAGAAGCTGGAGGCTTTGCAAAAGTAATTTCTTTTCTACATACATAGTTATTTCATGAACCAGACTTATTTCCTCAGCGCCAAATTGCATTTCAGAATGTGTCCTTGCTAATAGAGTGAAATGTATTTCCATTTTTCATGACTGAACCGTATTTTAGCTGAGGGGGAGGCAGAAGTTCCAGTACCATTTCCTGAAGTTAACAGCAGACCTGCCATTAATTTCAGCGTCCCAGGATTTAAGAAAAGAGATAACAGATCCTCAAATGGTTTTAAGTTCATTGAAATGTTAATCCAAAATGAAGCATATGCCATTCAGTTGAGAAGCACGTTTACACAGCTGAAGATGACAAGTTTAGTTTGACTGAAGACCGGAGGAGAAAATGATGCCTCCTCCTACATGATCTGCCCCCTGAAGAAAACATCTGCCTGCATGTTTAACCAGGAATGTGAACTGCTAATGTAATCTGACCTTTAGACAAAGGGAAGAAGATCACTCCAATGTACAAATACAGAGGAGGCTAGAATGCAATGTACTGCTGACTGTTTTCTGCACGTGTGGATAAAAACACAATGAAAATATGTAAAGGACTGAAGGACATGATTACTTAGTGAGTCAGGGCTTCCAGGCATCGAGGAGAAAATATGAGAGCTTAAATTCAGCCTGGCGTAATTCTTGGAAACTATCAGAAGTGGATCTACTGATGTTTTTGTAGTAAAAAAATGTGTGTCAGTGCTGTGAAGTCTTGTTTCACAATCTAATTAATGCAAGCTTCAGTTTAGTCCAAGGATCAGCATTTTCTATGAGCTTCCCTTTTGAGAGAAGGACTTTTTCTAATGATTCTTTGGGATCAAAGACTTTTCTAGGATCTAGTTGATTAACTTAATACTCAGTACAGTGTAAATGATGTGGCAGATGTCACTAGCCTTCTGTCTGTGGAAAGAGCAGGAAATAGAGGAGATCAGATAGACTAGAGAGGACCCTTGTTCTTTGGGTAGATTGTGTAAGGAAGCGTATAAATTTAGTTATTTTTCTGCTGCTTGGTACCCAAACCGTGTTTTGAGGCTCTTTGAGACATGTGAAGGATGCACAGTCCCTCCCCTTGCACATTCAAGCAATGGCTATGCACAAACCCAAGAAAAAACACAGGCACAAGTAGAAGACTTCTGTCACTGGCAAGTGGGTTTTCCCACAGTGACACAATCCAGCTGTTCCATCATGAATCCCACTGCCTCAGTAATGGTTCACAAAATGATGTTCTCTCAGGCCTACTTTTCTGAGTAATGAGAGTTAGTTCATTGTGGATGTGACATCAGAGAGACTGACTGGAAAGATCCAAGGCTGAGTCACATAAAATTTGTGAGAGCAGCTAAGGCGCTTGGTTTCAGAAGGCTCGCTGGAGAAAAGCTATCAGTTCTCTGGAGCCTTAGAACTTTGCTAAAAGCAGCCCTCAGAAGCCCAGATCAATAGTTTTGGTAGGTCTGCCAGGGCCTTCCTTGCCTGATAGCACAAGCACTTTACACTCAAAATGCTGCTGCAGTATCCAGTGTCTGGACGTGTCTGGTCTTCTCACATTGACAAGATACTCAGTCGTCCCAACTGACTGATGGTCAAGGTTTTCTGTTCATCCTGGATTTATTATGTTTGCATAGAGCTAGCATGGATAATTTCACCACTGCAATGCACAATTGTATTAAACTGTTAATCCTCAACTTCTCATTGAAATCCTTCTGCATGTTGAAAATGTCTTCTCTGTGCCATCCTTCATCTTCAGGAGCTGCAACCCCTTGCCTTGCTGGTGGCAGCAGATGTGGTCAGTCTGCCTGGTTCAGGCTGCCTGCACTGCCTGCGGGAGGTGCAGCCTTGTCCCAGGGATGTGGGGATGTCTGTGATGCCAGTCAGTGGAACCCTGGAGCAGCACACCCTGATGGGCTGGCTCTACCTCTGTGAGAGTAGTGGCCCCCACGGTACCAAACCATACACCCAGATGCAGTGCTAGATATTACCCACTGGTTTCTCAGGTATTTAGCATAATCTGCATTTTTTTTTACAGTCTCTGTAGCAACAGTCACTGCAGCAAGGATTTCCTCTGTGCGTGGTTTAGCAGTGCTGAAGTCCCATCCAGATATGGTTTTGAGCAGTCCCTGATGGTTTTATTGCAGTTACAGGCAGCAGACTGTGAAATGAGCTCTGCACTAAAACTAGATGTAATTGCAGGGACACCAAACACTGCTTAATTGAGTTTAGAGCTGCTACCTTGTTCTCCACAGTCTCCAGAAGGCAATTTGGGGTCCTTTGCTCTTCCTCTTCTGAGAAGATGGTTCTTTTTTGTGGGTCATTTTTCTTTCAGTGTTTTGCTTGAACATGCTTTAAAGATTATTTACCACAAGAAGGGGAAAAAAAGCATCATCCAAGAGCTGTCTGTGCTGTCTGCCTCATCACCAGTTTATCTGCTGTAAAGATTAGCAGATGCTGTCAGAGCACCCTGGCATTTTCGCGGTTGTCCTCATAGCAGGAGCAATTTGTAGCACAGAAAGGATCAAGTCAGCTTCATTCAGTCACTGGTTTTTTTAATGCCTTTGTTTTGCATTTCCCTTAGAGCATCATTAAACTCTTTTAAATTACTAGTACTCTGTTAATTTCATTAATCCAGTAACATATCCAGAAATTGCTTTTTCTATTTTTTATTTTTATGATTCAGTTTATAAGAAGGGAAATGCCTTGTGCTCGCCGGTGACTTTTGGGACAGGCGACTTCGTAGAATTTCCACAGTCCCAGCAAATGCTTTGTCTGGGGGTTTAATAAGAGCTGTTAAACTACACAGCAGGTTGTACCTTTTAGCTTCTATTACACTCAGTAAACCCAGCACATTTTTCCCATCAGTTACACTCTCTGTGATTATACACTGCACCAGTCTCACTATAGGTGGGCCAGGCCTCCTCTGAGCAATTTAACAAGTCATTTTCCCGCCAACAGCCAGACATATTAATGCTTTCCAAAACACACACACACGCTCACGCTCACGCACACACACGCACAGCCCCTCAGCTGCTCCCTGCGCTTGCTCCCTGGCACGGGATCAGCGTTCCGCCTTCGAAGCCAGCAGCCGGAGCTGCGACACTTGGCCCAACATCTGCGCCATAAAGGCGGCACACGCCGGAGCTGTGCCCTCGCCACGCGCTGCACAGGAGCTCCCGGGGCTCGGACCGGGGATCTGGTCCTGGCGGAGAGGGCAGCAGTAAAGCCCTGTGCCTCCGCCACACCAAAGCCGAGCGCTCCGCTGATGTGTCCGTGTGGAGTGCTGACACACTGGGGCACCATGTGATAGCCCATTTTGGGCAAGGTGTGTGCCTGCTGCTGCTACAGCAGAGCTTGAATGACTCCTGGATTAGAGGGGTGATCACAGGAGTTTTAGAGAGTTCCTGCCCTGTTCTGACACTCTGCAGGGAGTGGGAAGGGTGCTTCACCCACTAAGAGCAATTGGTCTTTCCAATCAATGATTCTGCTGAAGAGGTGCAGTTGAGATTTTTCAGCAAATCACACCGAACAGGAAATACAAACTGCAGTGAACAACCTCTCCGAGGACATCCCAAAAAGTAAAGAAGAAAGGTTTTTTTACTCTGTTTGAGCTGTTCTTGGAAAAATGGTAGTTGACCTGTGCTGAATGCTCCTGCCTATATCCCAGTCTTCTTTATTTTGCTAGGATTGTCATAGTCCTAGTTTTTCTATTGGTGACACTGGGATGACTTAGAGATTTTTGACAACTTTAATGTAAAAAGCGTCCTGTCCAGCTCAAATGAGCTTCTGGCTGCCTGCTGCTACATATAAATATATCTGATAGGAAAATAAATTACTGATTTTGAAAAGCAAGACATCTCAAGCTTTAGTGCAGCCACTGATAATCCTTCTTTTCATGGATTAGATAGCTATTTGATATTGCAGCTCACTTGCTTTTTACAGAGAAAGACATCTTAGAAGTTTTTCTTCTTTAAACCTCAGTGGAATGTAATGATCACTGCAGAAGAGCCTGGCAGGAGGTAATGCTACAACTGCATATAAAGACCGTACAGGAAGGTGCTTGGAACTGGTGTTCGGCAGGACACTCTGCACTGAGCAGACACGAGCTCTGTAGAATGTTCTTTCTGGAGGGAAAACTGACTTTTTAGAAGCTGGGTTTTCGCAAGGGAATTTTGGCAGTTAGACTCTCATGATTGTCCGTGCTGGGAACTTTCATCAGCTGCAATAAAAATAAGAGGAATTGGCACATGGGATTTCTGTGTCCTGGAAAAAGCACACAATATGGGGCCTATAAGCCTAGTGCTAAGTGCCACTGAAATTTCTGCTTTCATCTCTTGGACACGATAAAGATGGTGAAAGTATTTTCATTTGTGCCTCTGGGCCCAAACCTGCATGTTGAAGGACCGTCCTGATTTCCCATTAGCTTCAGTGAGATTTGAGGCTGGTTAGCAAAGGGGAATCTTACACTTGTCAAAAAGCACCTAATGAGCAGAGGGGATCCTTTATGCAAGAACCTGATGAGAGCAAGACGTTTAAAGTGTTTTAGCACACTGAGGTACACAGGGGAATGCTTTTTGAAACAATAGGTCTAGTAAATTGGAGACATCTTTCTGGGGTTTTTTTCTCTTTTCACCACAGTTTCATTAGTTTTTGTTAAAACATTTAACAGATGTCTAATTGACACAGTCAGAAATAGTTTTCCAATCATGTATCACTTTAATTATCTGATGGAAAACATTTAACAGATGTCTAATTGACACAGTCAGAAATAGTTTTCCAATCATGTATCACTTTAATTATCTGATGGCCTTTTCAGATCTCTTGTGAATACTCCATTTTATTGAGATAAATTATTTGCTGTGTTTCAAGCTTCTCTGCTTGAATTCTGCTTATCTTCTCATGACTTTTCCCATAGGAAGACTTTGTAAGAAACTTGGGAGGAGAGAGGAGGCTAGAAGACAGGGCAGGACTTCATGCTGTTTAAGCCACAGAGGTCTATTTTTCAGTAGATTTCATTCGAAGAGTGAAGTCTGAGTGCAGCACTTTGTATTTTAATGAATCAGCAGTGTAACTCTGGCCTAAAGGGAAGTGTTTCATGATACATGTTACTTGGGATTTTGTGCCTGTGTGAACATCCTGTTCTCAGCTGCATATCCCAGAGCCATGTATGTGAGAAGGGCCTCTGACTGTACATCCTTTTTTCTTGGTGCTTTGTTTTACATACATAATTTCCAACCTTAGCAGAGATAGTGCAAACTTTATCAATTATTAAAAAAAAAATTTAAGCCAATGATAAAGTTGCAATCCATTACAGTATAGACAGGATTTTGTCCAAGATAGAAGGTACTAGATTTTTCTTTTTCAAAATTATGGGATGCCTCCATCCTTAAAATACTTCAACAAAAGATAAAATACTCAGCATCTCTGAAAAATCAGCTTGCAGAAGCCTAAAATTCTATAAAACACCATCACAAAGAAAAGATACCTCTTGAAGATTTGTTCTCTGTGTAATTTACTTTCTAATGAGGGCTGACACTGTGTAACATTCAACAACTGTATTTGAGGAGCACAAAAAACTCCCTGTAGATGTCATGCTGTAAGGCATATCATAGGACACCTTTAACCAGTCATGTTCCCCTAATTGCAGTAATGCTTCTTTCAGTAACATTGTCATGCCTTTAAAACACTAACCTCTAGGGACAAGTTAAAAAAATAAGTTGTCAAAAACTATTTGGAGGGATATTTTTTTCCCCCTCCATCTTCTAAAAAATTCTAAGCTTTTTTTTGAAGGTGATAATATCACCAATGACATTCACAGTTCTGGTCACTGGGGGACATCCAGATCAACATTCCTCTAACCCTTTATGCCAGACATGACTGTCCATGCTCTCCCCACCTTCCTAAACATTTTTCTTGGTTTGTCATCTGTCCCTATCATAACATTTTCCATTGGATATACTGTAGAGGTCCTCTGGTTTCACAGATCATCCTCGCCACGGGGCTTATCCAGTCATTCGTGCCTCCAGGGAATTCTCTTATGGAAGCAATGCTCTAAGTGCTTATAATTCATATGAAAGATGTTAATGATCTGTAAAACCAAAGTGCATATTCAAGTGTCCACTTCATGCCTGGCAACAGCTGAAGGACTTGGGACCCAAAGAGACTGCATGTTGACCTGCAATGGCCTGGGGTTTTCTATTCTGTCTTGGCTGAGAACAGGCTCTCAGAAGTGGGATAGTGGGATCTACTCCACAACATTGCTGCTGGAGAGGAGGAAAAGCTTCAGTGGCATGACAGAAGTCTATTTTCCGTGGTGAGATGATAGTATCAGCTAAGCTGCATGCTGGTTAAATATGTTTAATCAGCAACAGGTATAAAAAAAAATTAAATTAAAGGAGGTGTAACAATAAAGAAATGAGTCTTTCCAAATTTTTATCACACCTGGTATGTAGCATGTATTTTAACAGATATTATAATTTACCCCTTATGTCTGCATTATAGACATACATTAGATTTGCCTTTTTAAGAAAGGGATGTTAACAGCCTTGAATAAAATTGGGGCAAAAAGTGTAAACAGGATGGCATATAAAGTGTGATACAGTATGCAGAGGGTAAAGTATGTTTGAAGGTTAGCTTATTAATAAAACATGGCTGGCCTTGATTTAGTTTATAAGAAACTTAAGACATTTATCAACATCTGTCTGAACCCATTTCCAGTCTCTTTGGACTCTGTTGTGGATAAGCTGATTAATAAAAGATGATGCCTTAGGAAGGAAACTTAGATCTTTGCAAGCAATGACAAAAGAAAATTCAGTGCTTAATCTACATATGAAAGGAAACTGGGAAAGTAAACTAGTTTACCACTACATCCCAGGATGCCAACCTCTTATAATATTTCATCTGACTTAGTTTTGGCTGGAGTCTGGAAAAGTAAGAAAGAATTCCAAAAATTAAGTGTGGAATTAATTTACAAGAAAGATCCTAGTGCTCACTTACGGAGACTCTGAAATCTAATCCCATTCCCTTGTGGCTTCCTCCCCTCAGTGTTTTTAACTTTGCAGCTTTCTGTGTTTGTTTTTCATTTGTCTCCTTGATCCTTTAGTCTTTCCTTTCCCTTAGGCTAGAATAAAGTTCTAATACTAAACAAGTGCCACACTTTGCTTATTGATAGTTGTTGCCCAATAAAATGTTGCCCTCGGAAGCCAATTAGTGAAATATGTTTCTCGTAATAACCAGTAATTTGTTTAATTTTCATGCATTCTTGCCTGATAGTCAGCCAAAGGGATGCGCACACGTAGTTCCTGCATCTGGGACACAGAGACAGCCCAGCTTAGCTGCGTGGGGCAGGGTGCTCCCTGCACAGGCCCCTGGCACCTCAGGTGTTACCTCTGCATGATGTCTAATATTTAGGTATCACTGGCATTCAAGGAACCTCCTCCTAACTCCACAGGTTCACAAATTTATTCTGCTACATCACTGGTGTTTGGAAATTGGATTTTGCAACCCATCCTCCCATCTCTCTCCCGAGAACAGCCTGAAAAAGCAGTCCCTGGAAATAGCCCCTGGAGCTATTCTTCTGCCCTGCTTCAGCTTCACCAGGGTGCTGCTGCAAGGATCATGCCAATATAGATTCACTACCTTTTCCCTAAAAAAAGGATGGCTGCAGATGTCTTGCCTTCTGGGACTTATCTCTGGCCTGTGACAACCTTCAGGCAGGAAGGGAAAAATCCCAGACTGAATATCCAGTTCAGTGTTTTAACACATGGGGAGGAGGCCAAACATCCCCCTACTTAACACTTCATGGCCTGGAATACACTCCCAAGAGCAGTGGGCATTTGAACTCATGTCTGACGTCCCAGGGGTGGCTGTGCCAACCAGTAAAACACTGAGGAGAGAGAAACATATTTTGGTGGCTCCTCATTCAGCTCTGGAAAAGATGCTGAGCTTGCCAGGAACAGCAGTAGCTTGAAGTAAACAGGCCAGAAAAATACCCAAACTCCATAGGCTTTCCATAACAAAAAGGTGTAGATGCCACCCCAATGGGAATATTGAACTTTGCAAAAGTTGAGAGGGGAGTGATGTTTCTCTGCAGCCTACAGAGAACCCATGAATATCAGTGAAGGGGAATGTGTGTTACTGCTGCATTTCAATCTTACTGGAAATCTTGTCCTCAGAGGTTAACAGTGCCTTGTAACAAGACATTTCCCTACCTATGTATATAAAATTTTAAACTGAAAATTACACAAAATTGCAGAACAAAGCCAAATTTTCTTGAATGGTGCATTAAGAGATTCAAATTCAGACCCTCTTTCCATGTCAGCTGAGAACTGAAGACATGCATATTTCTGCACAGTGGGAGATCAGCTTTTGAAAGCTCTTTTTATAAGGAAATATCTCTGAATGCCATTTCATCCTTGGAAGAGAAGTTTGTTCCTTGAGGTAGTTTTAAATGATACTGAAAGCTACTTTAGATTAACTTGGATTTAAACAGATTAAGTAGACACTGTGGAAAGGACACGCTGAGCCAGATCCTGCACTGGGTTAAATTGGCATGGCGCTCTCAAAGACAAAAGAGTCACAATTAATACCAGCTGAATATCTGGCCCATTGCATTTAAAGACCCTGTGAGAGACCACCTACCTTCTAACACAGCTTATAAACATGGTTGAAGACATTTAGAGCCTGTTCTGCTAGCTGGAAATTCCCTATCTGGTTTCTGCATCAATGAAAGCACCAAAGCAAAGATCCTGAGTCATGGATACATGGATTCCTACCCAAAGATACATCGATTCCTACTCAAATGTATGGGATCATATATATCAAGAATTTGGAGGGTTGTCCATATAACTTAGGTTCCAACTCACTCAGGATTCAGTTTAAAAACTGATTTATTAAGGAACAAATAGGGCAATGTAATTTTTAAAATGTTGCTGTAATCACTCTTGGAGCACATCACACCACATGATCAGATCCTTTGATAGCAAATACTGATAGCACATTCATATGCCCTTTGTTGCAGTTTTGAATTACACTCCAAATGTATTTCTCCACAGTCTGTAGAAGCAGCAGAGTTATAATATTGGCTCTCATTCTGCATTCTTACCAGTCAAGATCATTCATTGATTCCTGGATGTGAGGATCAATGGTGGTGGCCATATGGCTTTGGAATGATCTGTTGTCTTTTCCATAATGGCATTGTGGCTTTGTGTTTCCCCAGCAGTGATTAATAGACACAAACATGCGTTATGCACATGTTGATAGATTTAGATGAACTTTGAATTTTCGTTGCTTTCTTCTCTCTCCCCCCTCCTTTTTCTTTTCAGGAGGTGGGCAGAGGAAGAGTGTTTCTGCATTGAGAAAGTGAGAATCAGGTCTTTAACCAATATTCACCTCTTGAGGACATGGTGTGATTTGATCAGCAAGGCTAGATGGTAGACAGACACCCCATCTAGATGTCCAGGGGTAATGATGACACTTTCCCCCAGGAGGACTATCTGGCTGTGTAAGGACCACTTACAACAGGCGACCCCATGCTGGAAAACAAGAAATGCCTCCAAATGCCTCTTGCTGCTAACCGTGTGAAAAAAATGTACAGTGGTGAGCTAACCCCACACTCTGATCCCCAGCAGCGCTAGCAACCAGAGGTACCACTCTGAGGGGAGCAGTGCTTCCCCTGCCACAACTAATGGAGGAACACCATATCCCAGGCCTTCTTCCTGGGAGGCAGAGAAAGGATAGATGGACAGACTTCATCCCATGCCCTGGCACTCTCCACTGGAAGGTGTGGGGTGAGCACCAGGAGTCGATATTCCATGGGTACTCAGCGTATACCAATAAAGGACTAAGAAATCATGGCCTGTCCACTAGGCTGTTCTTGCCTGCCTCAAAACTGAGGAAAAAGAGCTGTTTTATTAACCTTTTATTAAAGTTTAAGGTAAAACATACAGCACTAACACAGAGTCCAGTGAGGAGTGGAAAAGGATGGGGCACACAAAGAGGTATCACAGGAGTGCACCTTAAGTAACTATGGCCTATGTATTGCTGCTACAGGCTCTGAAAAGGTCACCTTATCTTGAACAAAAAATTGTTTCTTTCATAGAAATTCACAACTGGGGAGCCTGCACTCAGGAGTCCTTCCCGTCCTGTGTGATGTTTCTTTTTCCTTCTTACTTTCTGGATTGATTAAAATCCAGAATCCACAAAAAAACAAAGCAATCCACAGTTTGTGTTTGTATCCCGTCAAGGGTTACCAAATTAATAAAAATTACATCTCTACATCTGCCTTGAGAAATGTTTGTGGTGCAGGTGGTGGGCGGCTGGGAGACAACAGAAGTACCACATGCATTTTCTTTGCTCATTTGCTCTTCCCCTCTGCTCTTGTCACACTATCAGACGTGGGATACTGGGCTGCACAGGCCCTTCATCTCACCCGCTACAGCAGTTCTCATGTTTGTAAGTTATGGGACTTCAAGCATTTCAAAAATCCAGAAAGAAATGGCCTGTTGCCCAAGTACCATGTGGGTTTTGTTTTCATCTTCAAAAAACAAAAAGATAAAATCCAAGATGTTCGCAAGAAGTAACAGAAATTTTGCAAGAAAGCAGCTTCTAGAGTGCATCAGATTCAAAGGGCTGTTGGTGAAACATTTTATACAACTGTTTTAACACTTTCCAGGTTTTTCATCACTAAATACATCTTGCAGCAGATCGGACATCCTCTGAGGTGTTAAATAATATGTATGTTTAGAAAGTCTCTCTCTCACTTCTACGATAATACTCATACTGCAATAAACACTGGCAGCTATTTGGGTGGCTTGGAAACTGTTTCTCTTTCATCCCTAAAAAAAAATAAATATGTAGTCATCTCCTGGAATTGTAGAAATATTGTGTTCCAGGTCGGAAATTTTCAATCTTTTCACAGGTTTCAGGAAACTCCAGAAATATCAATAGAAAACAGCATTTACATTCTTTATTGAATTTGAGTTTTTTGAAGCTGACACCACACAAGCATTTCTAATCAGAAAACCTAAAGTGCTATGCATTGGAAAACGACAGGAGTAAAATATGCAACCAGAACATGGCAGCTGCCCAAAAGAAGGCAGGCAAAAGCCTATGAAACTTTTGGACTTTTTGTGGTGTTATTGAATTCAGATGGTCTGTTTGACTTAACAGAATGAAGAGTACAACATTCAACTCACTTATCACTCTGTACACACTCTACTCCCAGTGATAGGTTAATTTGGGAATCAAGACAGTGTCCATGACAAAGTTGGAAAACTACATTTGGTCACTTTACAACCAATGCTGATGTCCTTTCTCCCTTTTTACGGGTATTGAGTGGGTTGGGGCGGAGCAGGGGATCAGACTTCAGCTCATTTCAAAGGCAGGGAGATGACCCAGCTGCTTCCCTGCTGTGCCAAAGGAGGAGTTTGCCTGGAGGTATGAGGGTACAGGTGACACACAGCAAGGGAAAAGAGAAACCTATAGACCATAGGATGACATTTAGGAATACCTGCCTGTGAAATGTTCCCTATGATGAAATAAGAAAAAAAACCTCAGAATATGATTGTTTTAACAATTTTAACAGCACATAGAGGTTTACTTTTTCCTTTACTAGTTTTCAGTTCGAGTAGACATAACTACTTACAGTGAGTAATATGTTACAAGAGTGTCCTAAACACCAATAAAACTTTACACTCTGGGATCAGGCTTGTGCACAAGCTGATGGATTTCTCATGGTGCCAGGGGATGAAAGGTCAAAAATTGAACATTTTTACATTTTGCTAATTTTTTTAAGAGACAGTAATGTTTTTATGCACATATTCATTCTGGTAGCCTCATGACCTCTATTCCAGACAGGAAAAATGCAAAGCTTTCATATTAAGTTGGAGTTTTCACAGTTTATAGAGAATACTTTGAGGACACAAAAGTTTTCTTGGAACAATAGCACAAGACTGCAACATGGAGGCCAAAGAGGCTAGCTCCAAGGAAATAGAAGAAAAATTTGCAATATTTGGCACTTTCTCTGTGATATAAAATGCATGTTATTCTCATTTAGCAGAGAGCTGACTTGAACAATAGAAATATTTGTTAATACATTCTGCTCTGCAGTGACTGTAAAAGTGTTTGCTGCATTTGCTTCTTAGATGCTGTAGCTCTCTCATTTCACACCTTTCTCCAGATTTAATCTCTGCAGTATTATTTATGTGGCAGTATTAGATTCAATTTACAAATTACAGCCTGCTGCAAAATGGAGCTGTTCTTTTCCCTAGAGGTACCAGCAACAGTTACATTAATCTTCTTTTAAAAAATTATTCAGGGGCTTTCAACATGCTGCCAAGAGCTCCCTCCCAGATTCCTTTGTAGTCCTGTTTTTAATTGTAAGAATATCTGCAGAAAATATAACATGTAAGGCCTGGATCCCAGTGGAACTCCATGCTGGCAGAGGTCCTGCAGTGAGCACCAGATGGGTGGATTTGGGTTTATTTTATCTCTTGCAGCTCAGTTCTGTATGTGGAACCTGACCTAGGGAGGTGGTTCATCGCTGGGTCACTGAGAAGGTCCTGTTGGGGCTCTACTGGAAGGGGTGACTGCAGAGGCACTGCCACCAAAAACGTGGAAAAAGGCATGGCACTGAGCGCTCCAACCTGGCCATCCTGCACCTGCCTCTGCTTTGCCACACTGCAGAGAAACCCAAGGCTGCTTGGAAAAGTTGCTTCATGGGCGGTTTGCATTGCCTATGAGGAGCACCACACCTCCATGAGGGATAGTCCGGGGTGCCTTGGCAGAGCCCTGCCCGTCAGGCAACTTCCCCAGGAACTGGCACCAGGTGTGCAGCGTTCATCTCAAGCTTGGGGCAAGCGCTGTTCATGCCCCAGCAGTCTTCACAGAGATGTTCCTGGTCCTTCTCCCTTTGCTCCAGCTGCGTCTTGAGCTCCATGGCCTAGTAACAGCCAACAAACCCTTGGCTTTACTAACGACTCCCTGGGGGCTGCCACACCACCCGTCTAGGACTGAGAGCCTGGCGTGAGCTGGCAGTGAGACCACTGCCTGTCCTGGCTGGAGCCAAGACAGCCTGTCTGGGCCAGGCGTCATAGTCTGCTGAGCACAAGAGCTTGGATGAGATGAAGTGATGGTCTCTCCTGCTCTTCCTTTCTTAGACAGTGCCGTTCTTTTGTGTCACTATTCTTTTCTGATGCCGGGACTGCACCAACACAAGCAGCAGCCTTGTGGGAACACAGAGAACCTGTGTCCTGGGTCAGGTAGCATGATCAGGGGGAAAGCACCTGGTCAGCTCAGAAGGAAGAAAAGAAGTAATTTTAAAAGTGTGCTACAAGAGCCTTACAGTTGGCATCAGGCCCTAACATTGTAAGAATGCTCTGTCCAAAATCTCCTCTAGGAGATTCCATAGGGAAGCAGCTCCCAGGTGTTTGGGTGGTTTTGCCCAAGCCTGGTTTTATAAGCTCTGCCTCCTCAGAGCCTTCCCAACCTGAGCGTTTAATCACCTAAGGCTGTACCAACCAGCTGCTTCTCCCCCCACACATTGCATAGGGGAATAGAGGGTAAACCCCACATAAGACAAGAAATGCCTTCCATAAATATACATGAGGTATGAAAGGAACTTCTGTGAGTCCATTACTAAATGTTGATGGTTAAACTCCTAGTAATGAGGCATTATGAGACAGATGCATTCAATAAGTATTGCTGTTCTGGTGGATCAAAGCTGGAGGAAGTATGAGTATCATATGATGCCGATGAAATGTTTTCTGATCTAACAGTAAACTGGGAGAATGCAAGTCTGCTCGGCTCTGTTTAATTCAGTAAGGCTGGATTAACTGTCCCCAAGACTTTTTGAGGAGCAGCTAAGGAATTTATTCTTTCTTTAGGCAGGTAGTGAATGCTATATCTGTAATAAAGAAAGAAGTGACAAGGACAGCCCAAATAAATGTAAGTTTTCTAGCCTAGATTTCATTTGAGAGTGGCACACAGGAAATGGTGGATACTGCAGGCAGAGGTAGAAATCTGTGCCAAGTACTATAGCTTCAGGGAAGCTGAATTTTTTCAAATCAACCTGATTTCTGATTCACAGAAAAATAATTTCAACAAATGACAATCTGACAAATCTGTTAACTGACTGCAAAATTTCAAGAAATAGCATTTTTAAGAGTACCTACCAGACTTCAACATAGATATTTCATAGGCAATTATCAATGGGTGGTGACTTTCAGGAAAGGAAGCCATCCCTTTCTCCTTTCTACCCAACATGATCTTTGTTTAAATAACAAATACCACATAATTTACTGCTAATACATTTTTCAGATGATACAGATCTGAAAGCAGTAAAGATGACAGTACCTTTGTGAGTGAAGGTGATCTGACTCAATTTATAAGCTTCATCTAACCAAATGCAGCCAAATACAGGTTCATATTTAGAAATAAATGTGTATAAACTACATTTACAGGACGGGGCACTCCCTCACAGGAAGCAGAAAAAGAAATTCTGGGAATTGTTACAAATAATCGATTATCGATGAATTCCTAAAATAGTTTTGTGGTTAAAAAGGCTAATATGATAACCAGAAATACAGAGGTGAGGTCTGGGAATGGGAAGGAGATATTTTGTCTGTGTAAGGCAGAAGTAGGATCACTGCTGTAGTGACCACTGGAGTGGATAGAGAAGCCAAAGGAGGAATAGTTGAATCCTTATATAAGACACATTTATTCCATGATTATTTCATGATGGATTACCCCAGAAAAAGCATTTCCATGAAACAGCAGAAGATCATGAAACTCCTCTGCTGGATCCTCCCTCAAGTCATGTTTTCTGGATTAGGTTCCAGGGGAAAACAGTAGGGGTTGCAGCTTTCTGAGGCGAGTTTCATGTTGGATACCTGCCTGTGTGCTGTGACGTGCTGCCTTGGCTAATAAATTGTGACCTGTGTGGTTATACTGGTCAAATGCTTTCTCAGCCAGAACAATTTCCAGAAAATCAGCAGACTCTTTTCACAATGCCCATCTGACAAGCACCGTGTAGCACACAGATGGTTTAGATATAAAAAAGAATGCTGCATCAATGCTGAATGTGTGAAATGTTTCAATTATTCCTAAAATATTTTTAATGTGTTCCAGATTTATCAGGCAAAATGTTTAGGAAGTAATTGGAGTTTATTCTGTTTTTCATTTTAGTATCATATATTATAGTAAACACATGTTCAAAGTACAATTTAGGTATCACCAAATATTTATTATATGTCTATAGGTGGAAATCCCAAGGTCACTACAGTAGCTT
Source organism: Atrichornis clamosus (assembly GCA_013400975.1). Lineage (NCBI taxonomy): Eukaryota > Metazoa > Chordata > Aves > Passeriformes > Menuridae > Atrichornis > Atrichornis clamosus. The sequence goes on from WBMZ01002337.1 coordinate 77,369, forward strand.
CATTTTTCAGTTTGTTTACAGGAAGATCAATCTCTAAAACCTCTGGCTTTTTGGCAGTCAGAATCCTTTTGCACCTGCAGAGATAGTGTATCGCCTATTGGTTTTACTTACAATTATCTTTCATTGCAGAAGTTCAATTTAATTCATCCTTATATTATTGCCTGGAGTGATAAAAAACTTCTAATGGCATTTTCAAATAGTTATGTATGTCTGATATTTAGTATCTGATTATTTTGCTGGCATTTGCCCATCATATTTAAAAGATGAATTTGATAAATGTCTCCCCCAAATAATGCTAGTTAGGAAATAAAAAGGAAGGTGGTATAATGCTCCCTGAGGTACACTCTGGGCTTTTGCAATGAGAACTAATTGATCTGTTGCAAGCTTTGCTACCTGTCTTGAGAAATACTGGCAAGGCTTGGAAACACTGCCTACCAGGGAACACTTGCCATTTGTTTTAAGGCAAAACCAGGCTGCTTTCTGCTGATTCTCTGGATGTCCCTGGAGATTTCAGGGGAAAATGCAGCAACATATTTTCCTAGCCTGAAGTATGGAAAATATTGCACTTTGCAATTCCCCAGTTACGGTAAGTGAGCTAATTTTATTTTGGTGGTGGGGCTTTTTTTTTACTTTTATCTTGCTTGTTTGTTTCTGATTTTGTTTATAATTACATCCAAAGTTCTAGCCAGGCAGATCTCCTTGTCACAGGAAAGTCTTGCACTAACTAAGACATAGCAAGGATTCAGTGCATTTCCGCCAAGACTGACCTGTCTGCTTCCATCCTTGCCCTGGTTGTTAGGCTAGGTTTGACAGGCTTGTTTCCCTTTCCAGCTCAGACAGCAGTGGTAGTAGTGGTGGGATGAGAAGAGGGACATATGCTGCTCTGAGAGCTGAGCTCTTTGCTGGGGCAGACCCCCTGCCAGTGCCAGACTGGCAAAGAAGCAGCTGGTGCCATCCACAGAAATAGCTTCAAACACATTGACTGAACCACAGATCCCACATTCCCACAAAATGCTATCACATAGTCACATACTGTCCTTTCCCTAATTAAAAATACAAGTTTGTGTGGTTTCAACAGGTAGTAGAGCGCACAAGAAATGTTATGAAAGATCAGTGCTTTGGGGTTTTCTTGTTTGCTGCTCTCCACCTCCCCTGCCCCTCACCCTTACTAAAACTGTTAAATTGAGGTCTGTTACACGATTAACTCCAATCCCAAGCAAAATCTAGACATTCTTGGCAGAATCTCTCCTGCTGCTGTCTTAATAAATACTGACATTTCTTAAATAAAAACTATTTCCTCAATTACGGTTTTCATTAAAACCATATAATTTTACAAATGCTGTTCTGAAATATCCTTTTGATCTCCTCTACAGATTTATTTTATGTATTTAATTTTCTGGAAGATCCTTATTGTCAGTCTTTCCTCTTACCCCTCTGTGCGCCCCTTCTGCGGGTTCACCATCTGCAGGCTAGGAAGTAAGGAGAGCTGAGATCAGCAAATGACTTGTGGCACTGGAAAGGTGTGACACCTGAGACTAGGAATAGCCTATGTCCATGAGGATGTGAGGGTTCTCTGCTTTGTGTCCCTCACAGACAATAATAGCAAGAGCTGTAAAATAACCTTTCAGAAAAAGTAGGTAAATAGTGTTTCAGACATAATTCAGGAACTTAAGGTCAGATAAACTTAAAAAGTAGACTTCTCTGGTTTGTTTTTTATTTCTATTTTGTATAGCTATATAGATTAAGACAAACTGTTGTAGGGCCATGGATTAAAATTAATTTTAAACAAATCTCAGTCTAAATGTAAAAAATCAGGACTACATGAAAAATAACTACAGTTTGAAATGTGCAAATCCATGCTATATGAAAGAAAAGCTGATTAAGGGCTTGACTGCTAATTTGCCCTTGGGAACCCTGGTTCCAGTCCAGCTTCAGCAAAGATTTCCAGTGGACCTTAGAGATGCCATTGGGAATAGGACCAATCTCACACAACTGCAGCCACCAAAAGCCCAGGTGTCTAAGCATGAGTCTAAGCATGGGTTTTCTCTGCAGTTAAATGGAAAGAGGATCGGTTATCTCAGGCAATGCCAGACTCCTCACTTTCAGGTGGCACATGGTGGAATCTGGAATTGAGAGCACTGATACAGAGGCAGCCAGAGCAATAGCAGTGTAGGCATTCCCTGTGGGACAAATGGCTTCAAAATGCTTCTGCTGAGCACTGCAGCAGAACTACAGCTCGGGAGTTTTAAACCACGTTTGGGTTTCTATATGCATTAGAGAATGTGCATGTGCTTACATAGATGCACATACTTACATGTATGTGCACCCATGTAAGTACACGTGTGTATAGACACTTGTGTGCAGAGTCTGAAAAGGGCAAAAGCCTAATTGTCCTCAGTTCAAAGCTGCATCCAAATACCTCAGACAATAGAAACAATTTGTATGAGCAAGCGTTAGCTACATGTTTTCTAATTGCGGGCTCGGGCATTTAATACAGCCTTTAATGTAATGCTTCTAAACACCCATAAGTTTACTAACTGCACCCTGCTGGGCCTCACATTAACACTTAGTAAATAGACTATTCAGAAAATGGCATGGCAAGAGTTACACCTCCAAGTAATATTCTATAGAGCTGCATACAAATTGTAACCACATTTTCATAAGTGATAAAATGTTTTATCCTCTTCTGAAAAATAAATGCCATAAAAGCCAAATGCAGTTCACAATAACAAAGGAAAAGAAGGATATAGCTAGTCAGGATTCAAAAGGTTTGGATTTCACTTTGTCAAGTTGGACACTTATATGGGAAATGGCCACCTAAATACCTTTGTGGGTCTGGCAAGAACTTCTCAGCCACAAAGTAAGGATAAGGAAATGGAAGAAAATTCAAAGTTGCCAATGTGTGGTTCTACTTGAAGGACTAGTTAAGTGAAACTGGCACCACTAAGAAGTTGGTGAGATTCCTGAGCTTATTCCATCTGCCTTGCTTACTTAAGTGATGAAAAGCCCTTCTTTTGAGGCCAGTTTTAACTATACCAGCATGAAAAGGATGTTCCAGGTTCCAGTCCATTTCACTCGTGGCCCCTTTCACTTGCACGGCTGTGATGGAGAGTTTTGTTCCTTCAGCAAAGCCTTTATCCCTGCTAATGCAAGCTAGGGAAAAAAAGAGGGAATGTTAGGAAAAAAGATTGGTTTTTTTCAAACACGAGGTTTTGAAAAGAATATCTTTTGCTGAGCAAACCACTTTAAAAGAACACCAGTGATGTAACTAAGAAAATATGGGAAGGGAAATGTTAGGAAAACTCAAATGCTCCCTCTTTTTCACTCTTACATATTTCAAAGGGTTAAAAACCTCAAGTCATATAAGCAAAATACCCCAAAGCATGGTTTTGATTAAAAAGGAATTTCAAAAAAAAGAGGAAGAAACTGAAGGTTTCTTTGTGCATATGTCCCCACATTCAGTTGCTGCTGTATTAAAGAGAGACCTAAGAATGATTTTCAGTTTAATTTTCTCAGCAAGAATCTGGCTAAATTCTGGTCCCACTTTGAAAAAAATCTGAACAAAGAGAAATTACGTGGAACAGACTCCTCATATGTTGGGAAAGCTGCTCCATGATACTTGTTCTTCCCATCAAAACAGGGACCTTCTGGACTCCAGGTGTCCCTATTACTACAGGTTAGTACTGTTGCATCAGTTTTTTCTAGTAATATGTAGGAATTAATCCAGAGATGCTGTTTACAAAATCTTTTATAAAAAGAGTATGACATACTAGAATAAAAGAAGGGCAGGGCAGAGAAGGGAAACAGAAACATCTTTCAAGATATTTTCCTGAAAAAAGCAGGAGAGTATTGGTTTTTTGTCTAGAAAAGAGTACATATCCCTTTAGTCAGAATTGTAATAGGTGCATTTGGAAAGAATATGAGCATTTATGTTATTGGGCAAATCCACAGATACATACTTAGACAGACAATTTGTGAATAATTAGTCTGTAGTCTCTGCTTGCAAAGTTTCTTCCAGCCTCTAAAATCCCTGCCACTGCCCAATCAGGAGGAACTCTGCTGGCCTGAAAGAGTGGGCCAGATTCTTTTTTTTGGATGAAGCAGCTCACATATTTTGGCAAAAGCCTGCATTAGAAAATCAAAACCACACTAGAACTTAGTAATTCCTAAAGTTTCTTTACTTCTTGTTTAATCCCTTTCCACAACTGCTCCTAGAAACATAGTCATGATACTTCTGTTGACGAATTGCAGTAAGATGGAGCAGAAGCACCCGCTCCAGAACCTTCTCACAAGTCACAGGCAGCCTCTGCAAGCTTTGGATCATGATCTTTGAGTCTGAGCTCAGGACGTTTCTTTCATCCCTCCATAACAGCTAGAGACCATACAGCAGACAAGAGGAGAATAGCATCACCTTACTCATAACCCTCTCTTTTGGCCAAAGGCATGATTCCAATTTCACAGCTGGTGACTTTTCAAATCATAAGGTGCTCCTCAAAGCTGGCAAGGCAGGGGATGAACATATTGCCATGAGATGCGTTTATGTATCATCTCTGCAGCACCTCTGCTGGAGCAAGTTAATGCAGCTGCTTCTTTGGGGGCTCAGAAAGGGAACTTGCATCTTGGAGCTGCACTAGTGGGAAACAATTCTCAGGCCAACCCTGCCTTTACATTGTGGGCGATCACCAATCAATTCCAGGTGCTGCTCACCAAGTACAGCATGTCCCAAATTTCTTATGGCTGAGTTGATGCCATGCTCAGATTTTCCACCATTTGAACAAAGCTGGAAGTTAGCTGTGCTACAGAGCTGTGCTTACACATGGGAACAGTCATTTTGTCACCAGCCTCAGTATGCTTTGGCATCTGACCTATCCTCCTGTTTATGATTCTTCCCATCTTTCATTCTGATTTTATACCCCCATCCCCCTGGGAGTCTTTTGCAAAGTATTTTTTAGGCAGAGGAGTTCTGGAGTGTGGTGCCAATGCATAACACAACATCAGGCATCAGCCTGCCATTGCAGCCTGGTTTCAGAAAATAGTGGTGTGCAGCTTCCGTGTATTCAGCAGTAGCTCCTTCCCTTTCAGCTCTTAGAAGGTAACTTCTGCTCCTCAGCCAAAGGGAGACCTTTTCCCTATGGTCAGTAGAGATGGATGATTTTGAAGGCTCCCAGGAAGCACATCATGTTGCCAAAATTGGTTTCCATTCTGCCTATATTGACAGCGCTGGTGACTCTGACACCTCAGGGCTTCTTTATGAGGGCTTTTGGGTTGGGTGTTAGAAAGGAGCAGGAAGCACTCCTTCTTGGAGCAGTTTCCAGCCATTGTGGCTGGGCTGGCTTTGATCTCCTTAAAAATTAGGATGGTGAGAGGCAGAGTCCAGATTTTCCAGCCCTATTTGATCCTTCTCAACAGTGGTTAGGACTGAGCTCTCAGGCTGTATCTGTAACGATAACGCAAACATGGCCTTGAGCACTGGCATGGGGTTGTCCAGCCTGCGCAGCTACTGGCATGCTCTCCACCAGGCTGGGGCTGGTGTTAACCCACCCTCTCCCAGGCAGTGCCGAGCCCTTCTAACAGGACTCTCACAGGGGCAGGGACTACTTCCACCAGTCCTGCCATCTTCGGAGGGCTATAAGAGTACCTGCATGGATGTGAAATGTGACAGCCACCTATCTTAAAGCAAAAATCCATATGCTAGTACAGCCTTTGGGTGCCCAGCAGCAGGTGAAGGGTGGTCCATCTTAAAAATGTACTGCAGTTTAGTAGTGAGGGGATTGTGTCTACCATGGGAACCTGACAGTTCAACCCATGGTCCTTTTGCCCAGGCTCAGCAATTTTTTTAAAATGTCTTTTGCCTAATCTCCAGTGATGAATGTGTAAATTGTTTTTGACAGTCCAGCAAGGATTACATCAAGCAAGAAAAAAATGAAGGGGATGTGAGAGCACCGAAAGAAGTGAAGCTTTCCTTGCGCCATGACCACTCCTTAACTTGGAGAGAAACAGTGTTTGCAATTTTCACAGGGAATTAGTGTAATGTATCTGAAGATCTGTTTGTGATTTGTGGGAGATGTTTGTTAAAGCTGATATAAAAGGTAATGTTAGGATTTAATCCTCAGGGCTTTAGCAAATAACCACTATCTTTTAATAGGAAGTGGGTGACATGTTGGTTGTCAACTTTAATTTCTCCTCCAGATTGAAAGCCTTCTCCATGCTTTTTCTATTATCCTGTACTGCTAACTTTTACAAGCCTACAGAGTCTGTCTTTTACATGGGATAAAACAAGAAGGTGGAACCTTTAACAGCGATTCACCATGTTTCAAGAGAGCATATAGGAAAGCATCAAAGTGGGGGACAAAACATTGAAAAGATGCTCTCAGAACACGCATTGCTCCTGTGGTTTGTGCATTATGCTCTTTTCCAAGAGATCTGGATTTGATGTCTTGTCCTTTGCTTTCTGGGGCTAGGAAAACTCAGCCCTTTGAGAGTGGGGAGGAGTATTAAATAAGGAAAGAAAGGACCTATGGCAAAGATCAAAAAGAAAAAAAACAATATCCAGAAAAACCAAGAGGACCAAGAAGATTCAACCCTACAGTACCTAACAATTTTTAAAGGCATGAGTTTGTCCAATGTGTTGTTTATTCATCCAATTTATTGTAATGATGAACAGCTTTAAAATTGGAGTAGAATGCTAATTCATACTTTGTGTGTGGAATAAATGATAGGCAGCTGTGGGCCAGGGGCCACTGGGTGCTCTCTGGCAACACAGATGGTACAAGCAAAGGAACATAACTCAGGGTCTCTGGTAGCAACAAGAAAATATGTATTGCAAATTAAGTAGTTCTTCCTACCACTTAATGAAAGCTCTGTGCATGTGACATTGCTACTGTCATGCAGTGATCAATTTGATGCAAATTTGGCAGGTACTTTACACTGTGCTGGGGAAATCTTTCTGTGCTATTCAAATACTTTTGAATATAGGAACAGCAGTCGACTAAAGATTCTCACCAGTCAGGTGACAGGCTGGTGAATTATTTTGGGGACACCTTGAGAAGCAGGAAAAATGAAGGATACTCATTTCAATGTGCTATTGAAATAAAATACTGGGATGGATCCACCCATGCTTAGAGGGTCAGCCAAGGGCAGTGTGATCCATCTCAGCTTTTTTTCCCAAGATTAGAAGTTTAGTTCATGCATGTGCTGGTTTTAGCTGGGGTGGAGTCAATTTTCTTCACAGTGGCTGGTAGGGGGCTGTGTTTTGGATTTGTGCTAGACAAAGGGTTGATAATAGAGAGATGTTTTTGTCATTGCTGAGCAGGGCTCACCCAGAGCCAAGGCCTTTTCTGCTTTTCTTGCTGCCACGCTGGGGAGGGGACTGGGGGTGCCTGGGAGGTTGGGAGGAGCTGGGATAGGTGACCCCAACTGACCAAAGGGATATTCCAGACCATGTGGCATCATGCTCAGTATGTAAAGTGGGGAAAGAAGGAAGGATAGGGAACTTTTGGAAAGATGACATTTGTCTTCCCAAGTAACCGTAACATGGTTGCATGATGGGGCCCTGCTTTCCTGGAGATGGCTGAGGACCTGCCTGCCCACGGGAAGCAGTGAATTCATTCCTTGTTTTGCTTGTGTGCAGCTGTTGCTTTCTCTGTTAAACTGTCTTTATCTCAACCCACGAGTTCTCTGGCTGTTACCCCTGCGATTCTCTCCCCATTCTCTCCGTTGGGGGAGTGAGCAAGTGGATGTGTGGGGTTTGACTGCTGTCTGGGCAGAGATGTGGTTTGGTGACAGCATGGTCTTGAAAGCAGCACGGACACCACTGTGCCACAGAGGTGAGGGCCAGAGCATCTCTGCAGTGGGCTGAGGCAACCCACAGCTCACACTTACTGCTGGAGATCTACAGAGGGTGCCTCGTTTTCTACACCAAGAACCTACCTACACTGTCGCACAACAATGATATTTAAACCAGTACATGTTTTCCAGTAAAATGCAAATCCATGTGCATCTTGCATGAGCTCGAACACTGGCACAAGAAAGCCACTCACCTCACACTCAGCCGCAGAAGGTCCAGCTCCAGTTTGGAATCACACAGGTGAACGCAGGGGCAGACTGTGAGTGAGTGTGGGTTCAGACTGTGGTTTTGCACCACATGAGTAAAAAAGGAGAACTGTTTGCACAGGGTAGTGTGAAAGTTTGCCAGCTGACTGAGCCAGGTGGGTTGCTTGAATGGGAAAGGGATTGAATGTTAGGAATGCAAACCAGCATGTAATAAATTCAGTGATGGGCAGGAGGTAGAATTTTAACTGAAAAAAACATGTTTTAAATCTTAGAATAAATCTTAATTCTAAAATTCATTCAGGAAAACCTGTCAGATGCCAAAATAACCATAGGCTCCCTGGCACATTTGCAAGAGTCATTAAAGTAGCTCACTAGTTATGTCTGGATCGAACAGTAACTGAGTACTAATGTCCAATGCCAGTCAAACCCTGATTTCCTGTACAAATGAAACCCAACTCTAAATCCATGCCTAAGAATATGCCGGTGAGGACTGTCAGACTACATCTAAATAGAGAAGATGGACCCTGATAGTAATACCCCCAAACGTAGCTCATAGGTACCACCTTGATTCAGCAACAACTCCAGTTCCTGGTTCAATGGCAAGTGAAAGCCTAACTCTAATCCCAAACCTACAACTGTAACTTGAAGCCTTGTCCTATCTTCAGCTGTGTTGTGTCTGTGGAGTGATGCGACTCCCAGAGTCAAAATTGTTCTCAGCTAGGAGGTTCTTTTCAGCTATAATGCTAAAAGCTGATCAATAAACCTTTGTAATCCACGGAAAATGCCCATCACTGGGTTTGCAGCAAGAATTAGGATTAGAGATGGGGTCTAGGACAACAAGAGGATGATTGACGGCTTTTGGAGAAGTCTCCTATCCAAGTACAGGACTAACGTGATGGGGCCATGTGATACATATCTGTGTATTGAAAACAGACAGAGCTCGCTGATCTTTGCTGAAGACAGCTGTACTACCTTGTATAACACGCTTGGATCTTGAGTTGAAGTGTGAAGCAGGCATTGTGACTGGATCTAATAAGGGCTACCTAGGTTTACAATCGTTACTATATGTCTGTTACTTCAGAATTGGAGGTGATGTCAGGGTGATGTATTAAAAAATCTTGGTGACAGATGTTGATGTTTTCGAGTCAGCAAATTTCAATTAATTTGGTACTATACATGTCACTTGGGCTAGTTGCTAGGAAGTCTTAGAACGAGATTAAGAATTTAGGATAAAGTTGCAATTTGGCTGCATGGACTTGCATTCCTCTTTGTAAAGAAGAGCACTGTTTGTGCTGATTGAAGCATGCTAATTAAGTGCAAATGTTTCAGATTGACTGGTCGTTAAGTTTTGGCATGTACAAATACTATTGGATAACATTTACTGGCTATTTATTATTATTGCATATAATTATTTATTATTACCGCTATTGTTATTATTGTTAACTTTTCTGTGGACTATATTTGGCTTTCTGTAATAAAAACTAAAATATACAAACCAAGAGACAAAGAAGGAGGGGGAGAGGAGGTCAAATCCCACAACAGTGGGAGCTGCTTCCCATGAGGCCCCATCTTGACAACGCTGCCAGGATTTGCAGGTGCAGACCCCTGAAAATAACAGCAGAAAAACAAGAGCATAAAAACAATTAAAGAAAGGTACGGCCAAAGAGAGTCTGGAAAACACTGCCTCATCAGCTTCGGGAAAAGGTTTTGGAACTGCAGACCACAGGCTCGGAGCATTACAAAGGCTAAGGCAACAGGGTGCTTAAAGCACAGTTCAGCACACATGTGAGACAAGCACTGTTTTGTAGCAGGGTGACAAGTCCTGGAAGTTTCTATCCATCTCCCTGAGGACTCCCAGGCCTGTACAAGAGCAGCCTGTCAATAAGGGACATAAACAGCTGTCCCCTGCAGCAGGCAGTGACGGTGCTTGGGATCTGTGGTGGGTCAGAAACAGTTCGTTTGAGTAGATGTAGGCTTTTATAAATTGCGCCTGCCCAGCTAAGATGTAGGTGTTCCTGGTCCCAAAAGGCTTCTTCGGTGCTTAGTCCTGAGCCTGACAGGCGTCACTGCTCCTGGCCAAAGGAGAGGCTGGATTTGGGCGTCTCAGTCAGACTGGAATCACTCAGTGAGTTATGTCTAGGGCTTATTTCCAGGTGTGTCAAGGAGCAGAAAATCATAACCTTTTTTTCCATTTTTTTTTTTTTCCAAGCAGGGTGTGACATGGTATGTGTATGGCTGCTTAGCTGAAAACAACATGAATATCAGTCCTACTCCTTAGGTGTTTGCTGTGAAACCAGACACAGCAATAAGATAGCAAATTAGAATTAAATGGGAAATAACCCCTTTCTCTCCTCTGAATACGTCAGGCACTATTCACCCACACATACAATCACTGATTTCATGTTATTATTTCATTGTATTAGAAGGATTCTTTGAAATTGTAACAGACCTTTACCAGTAATTTAAACTAGCTACCAGTCTCAATCCTGGTTACTGCACATCTACTGCCAAGACACTGTTTTGGTAACAGTTAATAATCAGCTGTCTGGACTACCTCACCATAAACATTACAGGGTTTCATCACTCATGTTTTATTTAATTCCACTTGTCATCAAGGTCTATTATTGGAGCCTTACAATTTTGTTGAAGAGAGCTGATTTTTACTACTGTTGAAAGCTCCTCTACATACTTTTTGCACTTTATTCTCCTGAGCTAGGATCCTTTTCTTTTAGTTCTCAGGTTGACATAAGATGTTTATTCAGATAAATTCATTAGATGATTGACAATCTGTAGGAGTCCCTGGCGGAATATGCTTAAAATGCCAGGGGGGTAAAAAAGGAAAATTCAAGAGGTTACTAAATTACTTGCACTAAGTGTAACCACCTGTCTTTAATTCCACATCCCTTGTTTACCATCCTGAAAAGGTACATCCCAGCTGAAGAAGGTATAAATTGAAATCAACCTTCTCCATGCACATCATCCTCTGCTCATTGCCTTGGTTTTTGTCCTGCTATGACTTCCTACACTTAGCCTGGAAGCATGCAGTGTAAGTGAAACAGGTAGTTGCCTGGAATAAACAAAATGGTTAAAATGGTCAAAGATTAAAATGGGGATAATGAAGTAGTAGTTCTTTCAAGCATTGCTGTTGCACAGAGTCTCAGGTAAGACTCACTCTAAGTGAGCACTTCAGCCCCTGTGATGGGGAATGATGGCCCCGACACTCATATACCTTTGCTTTGCTTGTTCTCTGTCCCCTGACTCTGCTTTTCCTCTCTTGCCAGGAGGAGAGGCTGTAAGGGGAAGTCTGACAGCAGAGAGCACACGGGCTGTACTCCTGCAGGGTGCCAGAGAACAGGATGAAGGTTTCTATGCCAAGGAACGTATGTTTGTGCACAGCAAACCATTTCCAAACTGAAGGTGCCCGGAAAAGGTAGTTGCTGGGTTGGAATGTGTCTTCTGCATTCCACCCGCCCCAGAGATCCACAAATCGGACGTGTTTTGATGAGAAATTCCCTTGTAGACCTGAGAATCCTCTCATCATCAAAGCTTGCTCAGAGCTATTGCTTCTTGAAAAAAGAGTTAGACACACTGATGGAACTGATGGAACAAGTAAAATCTCTCCAATATGTCTGAACAAAGGAGAAAAAGACATTACTTTGAAGTCAACATCAGATGCTCCCGTGAGTGTGTTTCTACACCCGGTCTCTCAGAGCACTGACATACCCAGGCCTGGGCAGACAGGCTTGCACTGTGTTCAGGCACTACCTGAGTTCTCCTCCGCAAGACACGCAGTCACATTAGCATGGCCCAGAGCCTGAAAGAGTAAGTCCTGCTCAGAATATGTATATAATCAGCTCAAGTCCAGTACAGTGCTATGCCATGGCCGCTATGTGGCCAAAACTGACTGCTCTGAGTGCAAGTGGAACAGAAGCACAACATTCTGCATTTGTTCATGTGGAAGTCTCCCACCCTGAGGCCCCTGAATGTGTTTGGCCAAGATAAATAAACGTCTTTTCTCTTTATACCACAGTTCCTCCTGTCTGTCCTGTGATTTGTCCTTTCCCTATTTTTCCTGACCTTTCTCAGATTCAAACCTGCAACTCTAGGTGCAGTGCTTGGAGTAATCATTTATTATCACCAAGCAAATAAAAGTCTTCCATACAGCAGAACTGATTTTCTTTTCTTGTTTTCCTTTTATTTGCATTATTCACTTTCATCTTGGATTTTTTCTCTCCAGCCACTGCCTTCAACCTTCCCTTATCCATAAGCAATCTTTATTTCAAAATATTTTCTCTGCATTCAATATGTGTTTATTTCTGAAATTCCTTCACATCTCTCATTCGTGATCCTATTGAGTTGGTCTTGCTGCAGCACCTTTCTTCTCTTTTCCCTCTCTTCTGAAGGAAGTGTCTTAGGTCTGAACACATGTGCATTTTGGTCACATATGGTGGTGAAACTTCATGCTCAAGGTGTAGCCTGGATTCCAGATAATCTGCGAAAGCAACCTTAGTGAACATTGCAGCCCATGGAAGAGAGTCTGAGCCCTTCATCATTTGCTGTAGTCTTTTGAAATTATAGTCCTGCCCTCCCAGAGAGGCCACAGAAACTCACCTATGTCAGACTGTGAGCAGGAGTATTTGTAGAAAACCCACCAGGCATTCTCCTCTTCGGGCATTCTAGGACTGGGAGGCTGGTGTGGTGCCCGTGACTGGACGCTAGTCATAATATGGTTAAAAAAAATCCACGTCCTGCACATCCTGCCCAGCTTGCCCAGCTGAGGTAAGTCCTTCCTTCTGAATTCTTGGGGGCACAGAGGCAGATTGAAGGTTTTGCTACATATTCTCCTTTTCTTCTGGTTAGAAGAAAGGCTTCCCTCAGGAGGGCAGATGGGTCAATCTGCCCACAGTAACCAACACCTCTGCCAGGATTTATTTCTAGTACTTTGCTCAGGCAGCTGGGGAGCCACAAGCAGCATTAAAAGGTGGTTAAGAGGGCAGAGAAGTAAGGATTTTGGGACTGTAAAGAACCATCTTTCTCCCTTCAGTGGCTGGACCCAGAGATTTTCAGGGAGATGTCCTTTGTACCTTTCTGTGTGCTCTTGCCATGTTTCTCTCACCCTGTTATCCCTCATTCCCACCACCCCCTGTCTTCGAAAGAGAAATGAAGGAAGAATTCTGGTGAAGGCAAGCACAGGCATCACAGCTGCAGGAGCAGCTGAGTCAGATGCCAGAGTATTTAACACAGTTTTTGCTGGCCATATTCAGCCTTTCATTGCTGTTTGTTCCAAAGCCCATCTCCCCCTCCGGCTCACGGCTCTTCATCTCAGCTTCATTCCTTTTGGCCCCCAGCTCCTGCTGCCTCATCTCTTCTCTCCTGGCTGGGCCAACCTCTCCTGTTCCCATTCTCTTCTCTCTCTCCCTGCCGATTGCCCTGCCTATTTTGGGCATGAACTCCCTGTCACTCAGAGAGCCACACAGAGCCTGGCACACTGGGGTCCCTTTTAAGGCACTGCTGTAATAACAACCACAGAGTCACGTTGTGCTTGTATCTTTACTGGTTTATACAGGAATATACAGTGGTGTTTTACAAGGCTATAAAATATATATCTTAAAGGAAACAAGCACAGGAAAACAGGAGAAGTGGGGCCAGATCAGCTGATGTAAATAAAGGCTGCATTGAATTAAATAGTGCTGCAACTATTTACAGCAGCTGTAGGACCTGACCTGTGGCCCCTTCCCAAAGCAGGGACTTGCTGCGGCCTCCTGCCTCGGTTACAGCAGAAAGTGAACCGAGCTCCCTGTGCCCACCCAGTGGAGAGGGATGCTGGCAGGGAGGAGGAGGTGGACCCTCGCTCCAGTCCATCTGGGGGTGAGACACAGCTGTGTGGCAGCTGCCGACGGTGATGCAGACACCCAGGCTGCCGTGTTGTGCCTGGTGGTGAGGAAGGGACACATCCTCCCCCGCCCATCTTCTGTGCCATGCCATGGACCAGCTGCAGTTCCTCTGGAGCTGGGCAGGATTCACAGTGGTCAGCCAAGGGTACCATTTCAGGTCTCTAAAAACTACTTGTGAGGTAAGATCGCATCCAGCACAGAGCTTTGACTTCTAGGTGCTGGAAAAAAAATGGGAAATCATTTGGGAAAGGTCAAACTTAGTATTTTGACATTTTCTGGTTTGAGAAGAAGTTGAATTCAGTTCAGTTTTACCTGAAATGAGTGTAGAACTTTCCATTCAGCCACTAAAATGATAAACTTGTGCCTCTGTAGGACTTTCTGGATTACATACACACTCCCCAGCATGTCCAGTAGACCACATTTAATTTTCCTGGATCTGATTATTTTCAAAAATAAAAATTCCAATAGCAATCTTTGAGAAGAGATGGTATCCCATTGAGGCATCAGAATGACATGAATTTTTATCTCTGGCACATCACTGTATTGAATACTTACAGAATCCAGTTATATGAATAAAACAAAAGGACTGATTCTGTAGAATTGATCTAAGAAAATGGATAAAGCTATTTTTATGTTGTTTTTTCCAGGACTTTTCAGAAGTAAGGGGAATTTTCTCTGTAGGAATGCAGTTCTGTGGACAGTCAGAAGAGCCCATGGGTAGGAGGTGCCAGCTTTACCCTCAACCAGACTGTCTTGGTTGTCTTGAGTCATTTACAGATTTCAGTATGTTGAAAATATTGCCTTACAAAAAAAATGTATCAACTTTTAATTTTGAAAAGAGACTAGATGTCAAACAATAGAATCAACTGGAGTTTCTTTCAATGCTGAAGTAAAATGCTTGGAGAACTGCAATGATATACTTAAAAAATCTGTTTGTCACATCTCCTCTGGAAAACTGTAGATTTCAATAGGTTTTTGTTTCACCTTAATAAAAAAAAAAAAAAGGTAAAAAGGCCCCAAACCCTTCCAACCAGCTGTAAAGAAAAAGTGTAAAGCTATCTCAGCCCAGCAGTCAGCTTCCCGAGATGGCCACGAAAGGGCGATGAAAGGAGGTCACGTATGGAGCAGCTCTTCCAGCTCGCATCTGCAACGGCTGGAATTGCACTCACCTTGGCCGGGGGACAGCGGGATCGGGTCCTCGGGATGCTCCCCAGCACAGCAGCCATTCGCACCTGCGCAGCAGGGCTGTAAAGCCCTGCCAAAGCACCACGGCAGGTTTCTGCTCTGGGGACAAAACAATCCTGAATTACGCCTAGAAATGTTCAGGTTTGGATTTCCAAGGATCTTTAATTCTGGTTTCCAGGACTGTAAACGCGCAGTGATTAACAGTCTGGAAGCACTCAGCATTTCCCCCATGGCCTGAGCCTTAATGGAAATCCTGGGGCGGGAGGATGATGGGTTAAATCCCATCTTTTGTTGAAATCCATGAGAAATTACTTGCCAGCATGCATTGGAAGTAAGTGCTGTGCTTTGGCTCTGCTGACGAGCTCAGCTCTTGGCCCTTGCAGGAGGACTGTGTGCATCTGTGGCGGTGCAAAACTGCTTTCAAAAGCTGCAAAGCACCCCTTTCAAATGAGCTGAATAGCACATCGTAGAAGGAAGGAAAAATGTGCTAAGATGTGATTGCTAAATAAGAAATCAGCAAGGCCCATTTGGCATCTGAAACACTTCTCCCTGCGATTTGGCAGGGCTGCCTACATGCTGCACAGGTGCAAATGACTTCTCCAGGGACAAAGCACTGCGAAACTGGGCCTCTTTTCCAGCAAAAGACAAGTAGGGAAATAAAACCCCTGGACCAAACCTTGCTCTCATTAACACTCCTGAATTCTACTGACTGAAAGCAAAACACTGTCTTAGATGGAGCAAGAAAAAGCTTTAATTTCTCATTTTCCCAGTTTGACCAGCAGGTACCAGCAGGTACAGTCTCCTCCGTGCTGATGGAGACACATTAACTTCCCTGGAGTCGTGAAGGACAGATGTGCTCCACCATGTTGTTACCAGTGCTGTCTACATACCTTTTAACAGTTCCAAACATTACTTGTGGGTTGCATATTCCCTCCATCTCCTTGGCTAGCACACACACTGCTCACTAGAAGATGGACAGCATGGTCTTGCTGCATCCCACCCCCTCCCTGGAGGTGGAGATGGAGTCAATTTTCCAATATCAGGGGTGTCACTGACATCCAGCAGCTCTGGATCTTCCTTACTCCTGTGTTTACGACGCAGCAAATCCCAGGGCACAGCTCAATCATGGGCGTTACAGCTGGACAGGGCTTCCTCACTGGCCTCATCATGCAACAGAGAATACATTGCAAATAAATACCTCTACTTGCTTTTTTTTAGCATGGAATACAAAAAGAGGCCATGAAGAAGCATGTACCATATTACATCACACCAACAGGCATTTTTCTTAGTTATTCATTAAAAATTAAAAGAAAAATGTGCTAATAGTAGCCAAATCTAAAGAATAGCACTTTTTACAAAGTCTCGCCACTGTCAGAGTTCTGCTTTTTCCTGGGAAAACCTGTTAAAGCAATTTGGATAAACTAATGTTTATCTAAATGTTCAAAGTGTGCAGAGGTCTTTGATATCAGAGAAATCCATTTGTGGCCTGGCTTTTTGACATACACCCTGCTGGCCTTTACTTTGTAACTGCAAACACTAGAATATTATACTCAGATACAGAAGAGGTCAATAAATACATACTTTAATTAAAATAATGTCCCCTGCTCACAAGCTGCTGATAAACATTACAGTCTTCTCTGCCTCTGTCCTTCATGTTTTATGTTGTTTCAGGATTTTACCATATGTTTACTGAGCTACAAACTTGGTGTTTTTATTCGTTTTGTAGATCAAATCTATCGAGTTGCTATCAATTGATGCAAGATTCTGTTATGGCAGAAATATGAGTTTCTTATAAAATTTCAAAAGAAAATTGTAGAAGAACAAGACAAAGGAGACATGTTATGCACTTTAAGCAACTTCCACTTTCATCTCAGCTATCTTTTCTTCTGGACTTTCTGTTCTTTCAACACTTTTCTTCAAATTAGTCAGTTGTTCCCCTCTAATGTCACTCTGCTGTGATCACCCACTGGGTAATATATAATATGCTGCGTGCACCCAGCACCAGTGGGTTAAAACTGGACTATAATATGAGTATTATTCTACCAGCTTGATGAACTCATTAACAGCTATGGTACAGGTGATAAAATTACAGAGCTGTAAATCCCTTTGGACATCTAGAGTCCTCTAGCTGATGTCATTTTTCACCAGGAATAATATGTTATTTCTTACTAGAGAGCTGGGAAGTGCAGGGAAGGTAGGTAGATATGATTATTAAATGCAGTGTGTGCAAGAGGGGAAAAGATGCTGAAGTCAAATATACACAAAAATTAATAGCTTTCCTGATCTGAGCTCATGTTTCTCATGCTCTTTGGATTACAGTAGGGTTACCCTTCTGGTGTCTGCACCCCAGGGATTCACATCTGTGTAAATGTGGTAATAGAAAAAGGCCCTCATGATGAATTCATGAATTGTTCTCATTGACACTAGTTGATACTTTTACTTGGACAAGTCTCCTTTGCAGGTGCACTGACCACACACTAATTGAAAGGATTATTTTCATAACTTTCTGTGCAGTCTGCAAGGCTTTCTGTGAAAAGCATAATTGTTTCAACCAGCTGCTTGGAGTTGTTTTTATTAATTTCTTTAAATCCAACAATGCCGGATCGGCATATTTGAGACTCTCCTCCAAACTGCATGTGAGTATAAATAAAATTAGTACATGTGGTGCTTGTGTGGGAGTGAAATTTGTTTGCAAGTACAACATTTCTGTGAGGAGGAAAATCACTTTTAAAGTGTACTTTTTCTCCCAGCCACTTGCTATTTTTGTCCTCATCCCCACAACAAATTTTTAATGTGCAGTATGTCTGCATGGCACCTGTTGGGATTAGCTGGGACCCAAGCAGACACATTACAAGTCCATGCATTTGCACTGCCTGAAACATCTAATCCCGAGTTTACGCGGTGTGAAGCTCCAACCGTAAAGGGTTCTTCAAGTAGTGTTATTCCCCTCTCTTGAGTGAAAGCCAGGTCTCTTACCATAAGACTGGCCTTCATGTCTGAAAAGCCTTATGGACTCAGTCCTCCATTTCTATAGCAAACCAGCCCTACTAAAAAAGAGTCCATGGTGCAGCTGCTTGGATGCCACCTTGGTGCCTCCCTACTCCTTTGCCTGGGGGAAGTGCTCAAAGTGTGGAAATGACCCTGGGCAAGCAGAGTAAAACCAGGCTGGGAACATTACACAGGAGAGACAGAGAGCAAGGATGAGGAGGTCTGTGAGATCCACTCACCCCTCCGCCTCTCTTCTTGACTCAGCTCAGCACTCCAACACCTTGGGGACCAGGGGGTTTGGCTTTCATGCCAAAAGCCTGAGGTCTCCCTGCAGCAGCAGAGCAAGATTTGCACAGGCAAAGGCATTCCGTCTTCCCTCCTTCTCCCAGGCCTTGGATGGAGAAGCCAAGGTCTCTACTGGAGCCCAGGTGTCTGCACACTGCCTGCCTGTTCCAGCCCCTCTCCCACCTCCATTCCCATTCCCCTCCAGAAGGGAGACTACGGCCAAGCTCTTCTCTTGTCTCACCCATTCCTCCTGGCATCTCACACACACAGTCATCCAGAGGGGTTCCAAACCCCATTTCAGAGTCCTGTTTGCCCCTGACAGTGGGAAAAGAACCTGAGCCTCTTTCTTCCCTTACATTTTGGGTCTGGCTTGCATGTGTCACATGCCATGAGACTATGGAAATGCAGCACATGTCATGAGACCTTCAGCAGCTGTGCATCAGCTCAGAGGCTGACCTAAAAACTACCAGGAGGATGACGTCACTGGAACAAAACCCAGAAAAGGTGCAAAATGGTGCTTTGGTGGCTGGAATACGATGCAGGAAGTTCTGAGCAGATAGCACTCAAGGTTTTGAACTTTCTTAATGCAAAACATCCACATAACTGTCAGCCTCCTTGTACTTCCACAAGCTCACTAATAACCCCCTTTCTCCTGTGGGAAACGGTGGTTTTGTTGAGCAAACCCTGTGAGTTCCTTCTGACTGCTGCTGTCCGGGACAGAAGAAAACCATTGCAAATGTTTAAAAACCAGGCAACAAGTCTTGCAAAACCAAGAGGCTGTCTCAGAAATTACTATTAATGTGCTTGTAAAAGTAGGGTTTCCTAATTTTGTTAATTTGGACTTACAGGAATGGGATATATTTTTTATTTCTTCTCTGCACCCATTTAAGATGTAACATTTTGTTTTGGAAAAAGAAGATATGCAGGAACTTAACAAAAATACAGCAAATATTTTGGATATTTCCAGAAAAATAGCAAGCATTGGCTGGTCAAAAAAATGGAATTACCATTTCTGGACATATTTTGACACGTTCAAGCTTGTTTCCATTACAAATCAGAACAAAACCTAAATAGTTTAAATTTCATGGTATTTCAAACCAAGAAGAAAAACACCTCTTTTTTCAGACAGTGCAATTACTGTTTTGATAATATTTTTATGTAATTAAGTAAAGCTTGTACTAGTGTAGCAGAAAATTTAACGAGAATACAATAGCTAATGGTCAAAGGAGACAGAGACTGTTTCCCAGAGAAGTTTCATTCAATATTTAAGCAGGTGTCAGGGGAGCACGTCTAAGGTTATTCTGTCTCTTGTTTGAGTAGGGGTTGAGCTCCTGGAGAAGCTTATGCCATCCTAGGTCTAGGCTGCCACAACCCATCTTCCTCACCAGCACACTGAGATGCTGTTTCTTCCCTTGACCTGCATGAAAAACTCTCCCCATCCTGGGCCACAGCTGTGCCTCCATCAATCCTGGGCACTGATGAAAACTAAGGATGTGGCAGACAATCACTTGGGGTTTTGGGACCATTGTGTTAGGAGGGTTACATTTGATTTTTCTGTAGTGTTGGTCTGGTACAAAATGCTCCCATGTGGACCCAACATCCCAGGATTTGACATATGCCAGCCAGGCTTACAACTGCTGCCTCTGATGCCATTCTCAAGGCACAGATGAGACTGGCCAGAGATACCAATTACTTTCCTTTGGCCCTGGTGCTTCAACAGAACCAGCATTTCTTCAGGCCATGAAGAGCAAACCCTTCACAAAAGCCTTTGCCACGTTCCCACCTTCTGCTGGTGCTCACTTCCCAGCACTAGCAGTGAATTGATCTCTGAGGAGCCCAGGTTGCAGCCTGTCTCAGAGCAGGCAAAGATTTTCTTTGGCAAGAAACAAAAAAGCTTTCTGCATGGGGCCCCGCGTGGCTCAGCGTGGCCAAGGGCTGCATTGTCCTACAGTGCAGCTGAGGCGAGTCTCTTCTGTCTAAACAGGTTTGTAAATCAAATACTGCTTTACTTATGTTTACTCTCACTGTGGCTTCATCATTCCTGAAAATCATACTCAGCTCCAAAGTTTGCTTATAAACTTCCCAGAAAAGCTATGTACTGCATTGTAAAAAATTGTGTTTTCCTACTGAATAATACAAAGATAAAGCAGGATCTAGTTGGTAAAAAGCAGGATCTAGTCAATAATCACTGCATTTCAAACACATCCAAGATACAACGTGCTCAGTAACAAGACTTTCTGGTCACACTGTTATGGGTCAGATTTAGGAAATGGCAGGGCATGATGATCATCTTCCACCTGCAGGGCCATTCCAGTACAAGGTATGTTCCCAAGCAAGTCCTGCAAGGAAATTCTCCAAAGGATCATCACTAAAGGGCCTCTCACATCTTGCCAGGATGGTTCTGCCTATGGGCAGAAAGCCAACTGGGGCATGCAGGATCTGCCCCTTGCCAGTGGTCCATGCACACACATCTGTGTAAAGCTGTTCATGTACACAAGGGGCCTTCCCATGGCTATTAGGTTTTGTGCTACAGGGTCTTACCTGAAGATTAGCATTTAAATCATTTTTTCATGCATAAAACCATTTATAACATATAAAACATGCTTTACTCACCCATTAAGAAATCACTAATGCCACATTACTGTTACTACTTTTTCTAAATAAAGATAAATTTTCCCTCTTGCCCTGTCTGGTATTTCTAGTAAATAAGGATGGTTAACGAGTGCTTTCCTCATAAGAGACAGCCCTTGTTTAACAGCCACTAAAAACACTCCTATGTAGACCACAGCTGCGTCTGCTACGGTGCGGGGTTCTTTTTATGTGTGATCCAAACCCTGCGTTCCTCGGCGAGACGAGACTCACTCTGCTGTTGGGTGGCACTTTGCCGGACTAAGAACTGATTTGCCCACATGTTTGTCAAAGGCTGATCCTCAGCAGGTGGCATTTATTTGAAACCGGACATGGCAGGTGGTTTCAGCCTAGAAACACATTTTTGCACAGATTCCAATTAAGTGTTTATAAGCTATTGGTTATATAAAACTGAAATCAGTGATGTTGGCAAGGTTTCTGTACTTTCTCTGTGTGCGAACAACTCAGCTTAACTTTTGTTTGTTGTTGGGGGGGCTTTCAAGTGTGTGTCAAATATTAACATTTTAATTTGCAAGGAAATTAATAGTTGGAAAACTATTATCCCTTACAAGCACACATGCACACAGTCATGTGGACATGCTCAGTCCATTAAAATTACTTCTGTTACTAAGTTTATAATAAATCTTCAATATGGAATGGCACGTGCTGAATCACTGAGGTATTTGACAAAGATCTGTGTAAAGGGTTACTCTGGGGTCCCAAATTCCATTTTTAAAAACAAGGCTCTATTGAACTTAATCAATAGGTTTTCTGTGATTCCACCCCCTGCCCATCCCCCAGCAGCTTTAATTAAGAGCTTTTGGGCAATTTTAAAGGTTGCTATGTATTATTTTTACCTAGAGCTGTGAACTGCTACAGGAGAGCAGGAAAACATACCTGCATAGATCTTTATGCCTCCCCTTTCACCAGCGCCTTTCCATCGCACGGGGGCCGTGGCTGGCATCGGTTTCTCCAGACCCAGCTGGAGGAGCAGGCACGTTCAGCTCTGACTGCTGGCAGTCAGGGGACATTCTACTCCAGGTTTTGGCAGGGAGGTTCGGGGACCAGATCTGGTACCCCCAAAGCATCTCAGGACAGCGGCAATGGTTTTGGCAGGCAAGAGCCCCAGCCCTGAGGCTATAACGTGGCCACTCGTGGCCAGACCGCAGACAACAGCCTTCACCAGCTGCGAGTCTGGCAGCAGCAGGTTCAGCTCTTGTGCTGAGGCAGGCCAAGAGTCTACTTTTGCTTGTTTATCTCTTAATCAGGGTTTTCTGCACTACATGTAAAGGAAGTAAAGGGACTGGTGGTTTTCTTGAATTGGGTTTTTTTTATTTTCAGGATAAATTATGATATCCATTCCTTTTTTTAATTTTCTCCTGGTATTCTTTGAATGAGGAATGAGGCCATCCCACCAGGACAAAGAGACTTGGCCAGCATGCCAAAACTGCAATTACAGCTAAATGAAAAAAGTAAGAAAGAAATGTATTTTATTCATTTCAGCTGTTATGTCTTAATGTAAAGAAATCACTTTGCACAGTTCTGTAACTGACACCAATTTCTAATCTCCAATACTATTAACTTCTAAATCTCCGTTATAAAGAATATTGGCAGAATACCAGAGTCTAATGCAGCTAAATAAACTTACTTGGACCTAGTGTTTTATTTTCTTTTTTTCTGAAATGCTGAAAAAATCATTAAAATATTTTGTTAATTGCTGATAACATTTTGATTAGCTGGATTTCCTCTTTTGGCTGCAATAGACGCATTCCTGGAGCATGACAAGACTTTGCCTTTGGGACAAACAAAAAAAAAAAAAGACAGACCATTTTTTGAAATGACAAAATGTATTGTTATAGGATTAGAGACAGGATAGCTCCAGGATTATGCTGTATCGCTAACTCAATTTAAGAGGCCTACGAATTGAAAGTAAATATTGAATAGCTGCAGGGAAAGGGCATCGTTAAGGAGTAATATCTGTGTGAAAACTTGATTGTTTCATTTCAGCTGGATTGCAAGAGATTTCTCATAACTCAGAGACCCTCTCATAGAAGCTAGAAAACCTTAGAACAGTTATTTCTACCTACCACTTCACTAAAATGTCACTGAAAACCAATCCAAGTCTCAGATGTGCAGAAATAAATATTAACTAACAACAACCTTGACCGAAATGTTTCTACTAGTCAGTGACAGGCTTTGAGCAAAGCTGCTGCCTTGACATCATCCTTCCAAGGAAATCTGCAAAGCTGTCTTCTGCTAACGTTGACTTTAGGGATGCCCTAAACCAATGTTAGCATCACTTCTACGCTACAGGATTTAATTGGGAACTTAGATAGAGTTGAGCTGTGCCAAGTGGGACAGTGGAAGTAATTACCAGATGTAGATATTCTGGCATTGTGGACAGAATTTCTTAAGCACAGGAAATGAATTATAGCAGAATATTCTCAGACCCAAAAATTATTGGCAGGGAGGAAGGGAAGAACAATGAAGCCTTGGTTACATGCTGACGAGCTCTGGCTGATTTGCTCTGTTACCATTTTAGTCTGTGTGTGGCTATTTAATTTTTTTTCCTCAAGAGAGCTGAAGTTCTAACACCATCTAAGTCAGAGCTTGAGGAGCTT
Source organism: Atrichornis clamosus (assembly GCA_013400975.1). NCBI lineage: Eukaryota > Metazoa > Chordata > Aves > Passeriformes > Menuridae > Atrichornis > Atrichornis clamosus. The sequence goes on from WBMZ01002337.1 coordinate 101,022, forward strand.
TTTCCATTTTGTGTCCAAAGAACTGTTGTGTTCACAGAGGACTGAATAAAGGGAGAATATCAAGAAAATATGGGTTTCTCTTACTGGAGCATGGGATCCTCCATGAATAAGAACTTCTTGTGATATTAAAATGGGTTACGAAATCCCATTCTTCAGTTGCTGAATTTGCAGTCTGGATGTACCTGTGTCCCAGTGTCTTTTAATAAATTCACTGTTCATGAAAAACTCTTGACTCTGAAGACATGGAGACAAAGATCTGGATTCACCTCACCTAATTTGTGACATTTGCATGAGATCCCTTGACAAAGAGTGTGACACCAAAGGCTTGTTCAGTAATCCCTGAAGACAGACCAGCACACCCCTCCCTTTCATGGGCTGAGTCTCCCTCTAACAGACCATCCATTGAGCAGGCAAGTCTCCTACCAGGTTTATCACTTTGGTACCTAAACCAAGACCTTAAAGTGCCTGCAGGGAACATGAGCCCAGACCACTGGACAGAGAAGACAGGCAGAGGAGCACGTGCCAAGGGACCCAATGGCTGAGTATTTTCACCGTGGCAGTCGAGGCTACCAGCAGGGCTAACAATGTTGGTCAAACACTGCAGACCCAAGACATGCTTAGAAAGGAGATAAGATTGCATTACCTTTACCAGATGTCACAAATGGATCTCAGATGGTAATTTTCTACTGTATATACTGGCATCTTGAGCTAAATATGATCTGAAAGAACAGGCTCTGTATGCCATTATCAATCCCCTAAGCCTGTTGTCTTACCAGCTGTGACATCATAGCTGCACATCTGTCTCTAAACTGAAGGTGGTTTTCTAGCCTAACTCTTATCCCATGTCCACTCTGAATAAGCTCTGAATAAAAGACACTTGTTAAAGTTCAGCTGTAGCAGGGGTTACATCAAGAGATGGCAGATGGGCAGGCCCAAGCTTCTATCACTGAATATAGAGATATATGGCCTATTGTCTCCTTATGTATCATGCAATACTCTTGATAAGAAGAATGTAAGTTTCTGGCAGCCATACAGACTGAAATCTATACCCAAGGAATGCATATAAGTCAACTTCTACTTAAGCCTTAAATGATGGGTATATGGATAATAGTAGTCAGTGAAGTAGCACTGAGAAAATGTGAGGTTTTCCAGTTCAGTGGACTAACCGATGGGAGAAGAGCAAGTTAACTGATCTGAAAAAATATTTGAAGGGAGTTTAAATCAATTAGAAATACTTTTTCCTCTGGCATTTTAATAAAAATGAAAAATAAGATTCCAAAATAGATGAAAAAGAGGAAAAGATAGCTCATAGTGTGTGTTACCTTACCAGGTTTTTAGGAGACCAATAAACACACACATTACCCCCCATTAGTTCTGACCAATACAAATTTCATGCCCCTGATTGTAAGGCTCAGAGGTACTGGTGTGTCTACATCTGCATTCAGCCTCACTGAAACTGCTAAAAAAAGAGTGCCAAATCCCACAAAAAAAACCCCCAAAACATCTGAGGTTGAGCTGGAAAATATATGGGTCTTTTTTATCTTGAGCTAGATTGTATGACAGCAAACAGAAGAAAGGAAAAAGCTGGTCCCTACTGGCCCCATGTTCATGGGAGGGAAGGTGTCTCTCAGTCAGAGACTGCACAGTGCTGCAGCCTCCTGCAGCCCAGCAGCTGTCCTCGTGCTCCCTTTGATAAGCAGAGGGAGTCAAGGAGAGCCAAATCCTGAGACAGCAACGGGCTTTGCTCCTTGTAGTGACCAGTCCTTTCAGGGACAATTCAACTTAAGCTTAAACGAAAAGAAGCCAAAGTGACCCTGTCTTCCCCACTGGGGAGAATTCTGGACGTGTCTGGGTAATACCTGCAGACTCACTGCTGGAGTCCCTCTGTACCGAAAATCAGTGTGTTCTCCCATTCGTGCATTTGCTTTGCAACAAACAGCAGGGACCACGCTGTGAGTTGCAAAAGCACAGGCTGGCTACTGTTTGTGTGGCCTCATCCCACCCCTGTTCCAGAGCACAAATAAGGAATTTTTACTCTTTAACGGAGTCAGGAGTTCTCTATAATCCAAGCAGCTTCATAATGAACAAGCTCTTATTTAGTGTGAGGCCTTATTCATTGCACGCCTTACTTGCAGCGTACTGTTATAACAGCCACGGTGTTGCTCTGACTCTGTTTTGGTTTTGGACTAAATACAGTACAGTAAGTCAAACATTATTGGTCACAATGGTAATGTGGAGTGTATATAATGTGCTTTTATTGCTGCAAGGCATAGTTGAAATATTTACACAGAATACATGAAATAACAGTAAGATTCATGTTCTGTTCCTTATTTGTAAGGTATTTTATTAAAAAGAATCTGAATCTGAACTTCATAAATAAAATAGTAATATCACTTATTTCCAGATACTAGTTCCAGCTTGTTGATTTTAATAGACAAGTATAACACTTCAAATGTGGAAACACAGTGGGTAATATTTATATGAAATCTCCAAGAACCGTGGTATTTTGCTCATGTGGAATATCATGGCATTTTGCCTGGATCAAGTAACCAGCAGATTAGCACATTAACACTTTTAAGAAACATGCGTGTAATCCACTCTGAATGTGGTCTTTGACTCCTGGTAGGAATACCTAATGATTTTCAAATTGACACGTTACTTTATAAAGCAAGTCAAATAAACAGGAATTGCAGAGCAGTTTTGGATGGGGTGGATGGCATAAGCACACAAATGTTGTTATTTAGAGAGGAGACAGGATCAACTCTTTAAAGCCATGGAAGGATTTGCAGTATCTACAGAGATACAGGAGAAACTTGGCTTCCTCTCTTTTTAAAGTTTTATGGCTTTATTGCTCTACATGAGTGGGTAAATGGATATAAACTGTTCCCTCTCATTCAAAGTCAGTCACAGTTCAAGGTGACAGATTAACGACAGACCTCTAAGACTAGCCAAACCTAGCCAGCAAAGCCTGCAAAAACCAGAACCATTGCAGATTTTGAAGGTCCCACTCCAGTTTGCAGCTCGAGAAGGATCTCCACAAAACAGACATCCATGTTCAGGCTGCCACAGGCTCCACCATAACCAGGGATTAAGGAGAAGGGCAAGAGGCACAAGGGCTGACAGTCCTCTGTTACACAGCCAAGGATGTGTGCCTTCAAAGCTGTATTCCAACACAGACTCTTCACGTGGTTTTGGTCACACTGCCAGTCTCCCTGCACTGGTTTTCCCACTTCCCACAGGGAAAAAAATCCCATCCTTCCTTTCATGGGAGCTGCTGCTGACTGCAGTGATGTGCTTGTGGTGATGAACTGCTCCACATGTGCAAAGTCCTGGTTGTGTGGAATGCACATGCAAGCTTAGTGGTGGGGTAGCTCAGGGCTCTGGCTAATTTCAACAGCCATCCAGAAGGGAGAAAACCCTTCTCTTTTCAGGGTGCTTTCAGTGTGCTGTAGCAACTGAGTTCAACTTCTGCAGCAGGAGACAGAAGGGAAAACCCAACAATCCCCCTCCCACGAATGAAGCAGCAGAGTCCAGGCTGCATGCCAAGGAATCCTATCACTAGCCTTGTAAAAAACTCACCAGGGCCACCTCAAAAACAATAGCGAAGTCACGCTTGGCTGCTGTTGGTTATGGTTTGAGAGGGAGACCACGAGCAGGTCTCCCAGAACTATTGTGGCTGGCTCCATTTCCTGCTAACTCAATTCATCACACTTGTTCTCTCCTTCCTGAAGACAACTTTTATAACCCTATTAATGTACTTAGAGAATGTCCCTGCTTTTCTTAAGTCCAGATATGGCTGTTCTAGCTCACACCAATTAAGACTGTTCTCTGGAAGTGACTCCACAGAAGTCACTGGTACAAAGCAGAGATTGTTCACAACTGACCCAAAAGAAAATTTCAGGATCTTACTCTTTATCCTGCTGAGGACTGATGCTTTCCTCGCTTCTGCACCAGAGAATCAGAAATGAGCACCGAGTTTCTGGCTATCCAAAGAGAAGGTACAATATTCTTGCTAGACCATGCACCCAAGATTTAAAAATTAACCTATGGCTTCATCTTTGGCTAAAATAACCTCACTAAGAAAGTCCAAATGTGGATATTTGCAGGATGAAAGAATTTTAGAAAAGGAAATTCTGGGATTTGAAAAAGTTTAATTTGGCTCCTTCTGTTATGACAAGCCTCTTTCTGTCTTTTAAAGCTAAAAAGCAATTCAAAAAACCGCTGCCCGTAGTTAGTTACCAGTCTACACACAGAAAGGATCTCTCCTTTGCACTGAAGTCATCTGTTGAAAAAAAAAATGTATAGTGGTAAATATTAAAATCTTAAGCACGAAGAGCCTACTTGGAAGGCTCATTTAGAAAGCAGCTCAGATGTCAATGAGGAACAATTCCTATGAACCAAGTACATACTGAGTACACTACTAACATCTTGTCAAAACTCTTGGGTACACAACCCCAGCAAAGGAGAAACAGCTCTGAGAAATGATCCAATGTTAGGACAGGATGAGGTTTGGTAGACTATTAAAAATCCAAACCAACCTTCCCCTACTTAAACTCACACAAAAGCCCAGATTTTTGGAACATCACACTAGAGTCAGGCTTTTCCCTCCCCACTGACAGCCAAAGTTATTTTTGAATTTGGGTTAGATTAAGTGACGAGGCTTTGGCCAAAAAATTTAGGGGAGGTGTGGGGAAATCATTGGAAAAATTCATGAGACCTTGCCTATTTCAGATTTCCATTTTTTGGGCTGGATTCACAAGAGGATTTGGGAGCTGACCACTTGCAGATGTGCATGCTGCAGAGGGGTGATTACACGCCTGCAGCTCCCAGCTCTGGCACCCCGGGGATCAGAGCAGTGCTTGCCATCCCTGTGCTTTTATATCAGCATCCCCCACAGAGACAGCCAGATCTGTACTAAAGTGTTTGTGTGGGCAATTTAGAGCAGCACACTGAAACTAATTGCACTGGAGCCTTGTTTAGAATAGCAGAGCTGCCTTCACAGCAGTGTTTCTCAATTCAGTCAAAAATTGTCTCCTAAACTAAATATGGCCAATGCTTGGAGTAATAAAAGGTAGGGAGGGACAAGGATGTGCTTTGCTGTAGTGTATGGGGATGCCTGCTTCTGAGGCCAGAAAGAACATAGTCTGATCTCTCCAAAAGTCCTGTATTTTTTAATCCATACTTTTAGAACAAAGCAAGTACTTCTGCAGAGGGTACTGTGGAGGCTTTCACCTTTTTACTCCCTCCAGAGACTTCTTTTTAAGTTCTCTCATTCAGAAAATGTGTATGTTTGGGCTTGCTCAGTCAAAGAGTAGTAAGTGAGGCAGCTACCAGGAGAACCTTGACATAAAGCATGCCTTTCACCCATATACTTACATGGTCTTCATCATGCAGCACCTAAGTCTCTTGCAGTCATTGCCAGATTTCATCTTCACAAGACCATTTATTAGATAAATATGTTTTCTGCTTTTATCAATGCGAGACAGAAGCAGTAAGTGGAGGGAGTGTCTTGGCAGAGGTCATGGAGGACAATCTCAGTTGAAGCATGGGGGAACCTGCGTTTCCCAAGTCCCACCAGTTCCTCAGACATCTCTCCTCTGTCAGATAGTCACTGGGGAGGAGACGAGGTCAACAGCAGTCATGCAGAAAAAGTCTGAGCATAGCAAAACCTGGGGTTGACCCAGGGGAGAACGAAGCAAAAAGCATTGTGTTTATTTGAACGTCAGATTGTTTAACAATGCTGCATCTCCAGATGTGTTGAGGTTTCCTCACTGTACTTAAAGGGCAGCTTGACTGTAAAATGTGACTGCAAATTCAGCACTTTCCTCAGAAGGTCCCTGTGTAGAAATCAGAAGGAGGAGAGCAATTCCCATTTTGATGGTGGTCTACACTCTGGTGAGTGGAGGCAAAGTGCTGCTCTTCAGACACAGGACACTGAATAAATCACTGAGATTGATCAAGAGCTAAAAACCCCAGCCAGCTTAGACATCTGGTCTCATATACTCACGCAGCCCTTTACGCACAAAGCACCTTACCTTTCCCCCCAGCACACATCTCTTCTCTGACTTCCACCTGAGCATGGCCACGAACACAACACTTTCTGCCTGGTGGGGTCCTGCCCCTCCTCGGCAGCCCCCACTGCCATGGTACATTGCCACAGGTAACAGTGAGCTGGCAGGCAAGAAAGTCCCTGTCTCTGAACACTTTTGGGTGGTTATGGAGCCTGGGGGGTCCACAAAAAGAGGAGGAATCCCTTGTCCCCACAAAACTAGGACAATACAGTAAATCAAATTGATGGAAAAGCATGGTTTTTAATTATGAACTCTGCAAGATAACCCTGAAAACTACTGAGACACAAGAAGGCTTTGGACCCACAAAGCCTTAGAAAAGTTGGTACAAAGACAGGCAATCTCACGGGGGTGACATGAGGCACGTGCTTAGAACACCACGGGACCACATCCCCACGCAGAAGGACCGTGTGTACCTTGTGGGCTTTGTCTGTCACATTTGTACGAACTATTTGCAAACTGCGGTTTCCACCGGGAAGCAGAAAGAGTAAAAGCAAACAAGGATCCACCACCTAAGGACACGTAACGACACAACGTGTTCTCCAGGGCTGTTCAGAGGCAGTTTTCCCAGCTTTCTCGTACTATTTCAACACCTCTGCTCAGCCTCATTTTCCTGCCAAAGTGTTACATTCAAACAAAAGCTCCTTTAAACCCCACAAGCTTAAAATTAGGTCATGTGTGTGCCAGAAAACATTTTGAAATATCCTCATTACCCTTCTGTTTCTTCGCATACTATTTTACTATTTGTTTGGGACAGAGGGAGAGGGGGTACACTACCTTTTTTTTGCCCCAACAATGTTTGCATAGAAGCATTAGAGAAGCCATGCATTTTGAAACCCTAAAGCCTATTTCATTGACTAAAAAGAATATAACTCTGAAACAAATCCCTCTCAGTCCAATAGAGATGTCATGGCTGAATTTTTTATTTCACTCAGCACAGAGCAGTAGGCACCCTGAAAGTTGCATACATCAGGAAAAGCTGTCTTAATAACGTGTGTGTCTAATCCATGACTTCCTAGTCAGTCTCCTCTTTCCATGCTTAGCACACTCGCTGAGCTGAGCTAACTTTCAGTTTGATTCTTGATTACAGTATTTCACTGCTTAATTCTAACCACTTTAACTTCAGATTTGCTGTAAGCAAAAATTAGCAACAGTTAACTATTAGGTATTTGCAAAAAGATGACAGAGTTAGGGAGCCTTAATTCAATATCCGTCTTCAGAGGTTTATAACTGAATCCATACTTGTATTTAAATACCAAATAATCTGCTGATTATTATGCATAGTTTTCAGTCAGTGTAACAAAAACATGATGTTGCAGTCATGCTGTGAGCTCTGTAGCTAGGTTTCCTTGTTTATATTAACAGCTGTAAACACAATCTTACTCAGCCTTGATTTAAAAGCAGATTTCCCATACTTTCAAGAATTCACCACATTGTGAAAGCTACGATTTCAGAACTTTTCTCACGTGCATATTGACTATGCCCAGGAATAGCCTGCAATGCTACATATGCATTTGCAATGATCCATTTTAGAGACTCTACATTAAAAGGGCCAGTTTTTCATCTTCATTAAAAAGTAAAACCAGCTTAGTGAATGCTTGTGTATAAACTTGCCGCTTAATGTCCTGAATACAGACTGCAACCATCTACATAAGGGGTTGAACAAGTACTTTCGCTTTCCTGGGTCAAGGTTTTACATGTTTAAAAATGGAGGTTGTATAAACAGCCTAAGGCCATTTAAATCGATGAAGAATATTTCATTCAGTCAGAAATGGGTTTTAGTGCAAAGTTTTACCTTCCTACCTTTTAGTAACAGCATTTGAAAACCTGAGCTTTTGGAAAAGTGACACTGCCTGCACAAAGGACTCTTGAGCTCTCTTCTTCAAGAGTATGGGGAGTAGCAAGCTCCATCTAAGTGGAAAATCAGGTGAAGCAAAAAAAACCTTCTAGGAATATTTTGTAATATTTCTGATTGAGAGGGGCAGCAGCATGTCATTCTTATGGGTTCCTCTGACACACATTAGATCTCCCAGTCTGTAAATGCTGAGCAAAGTCAACCAGCAGTGCAAAGTAATCTCAAAGGCCAGGCAGGTGAGAATCCCTCCTGGAGGAAAACTCCTCAGTCACACAGAGCTGCTCTAGCAATTTACCCTCCAAAGGGCTTCCATCCACTGGGTCTTGCAGGGAGAGAGAAAATAAGGAAGAAGGAGGGGCTTATGACCGATACTGCAGGGTCCATCAGCCCTATCAGAAGAGCTTTTGGGATCACATTGCTCTACCATAAGCTAGGCATGCTCCTGGGAAAGCTGATGGCAGGTCTCCACCCAATAGCTTCACCACTGGTGACCAAATTTCACTGTTACACCTCTCCCCCCAGCAATCTGGAAAACCTGATTTAGACCATCACAGACCATCTGCAACTTTGTCACGGTGCAGATGTTTCAGGGAAATACATCTCAGGACCAGGAGGGCCAAAGTGCAAGGCTGATTTCATGACCCCATTCATGGATGACCAGTGGCAAAGCCTCAAGCTCCCATTCAGATCCTGTACTCACACAGAGGTGAGCACAACACTGACCACTCACATTCCACCAGCTTTGCTCCTCCTAAGCATGAAGGGCAGGCTCATGGGTCCAAGCTGTAGCAAGGTTAGGGCCAAAGATAAGTGCAGAATTTAGTATCCAAGCCCTTTGATCTGCTCTGAGGTTGGTTCTCCATCAGGATATTCCCCAGAGCCTTACTGCTTTTCCCACTGTCTGTTTCAGGGAGCGAGGGCTGCTGGAGAAGCACACAACATGTCTCATACATAACTCTGGAACACCTCAGGTAGAGCTCTGGATCCACTCCTTTGTAGATTAGCACAGGTTAAGCAACCTCCCACTGTAGTAATTAGCTTTCATGCTAATTACTGTCTCTCCCATCTCCTCTCCTTCATCGATTTCAAGTACACTTGTCCAAAACTTCATCTTTTCCCCTTTGAAGTCACATATGAATGTGATCTGCCAAGTGCCTAGTCTAGCCATACTGGTGATGCTAAAATACAGCCTGGATTTTCAAAGGATCCAAAAAGGGTTTAGCCAGGCCATTCCACGTGATCCTTTGCAAGTTATTTTTATGTGTCTGAGATCTCATTCAACTTGCTTGGCTTCTCAGAGGACAATTAAAAACAATACGTAGCAGATGGGAGAGGTAAGACAAACAAAGGTTAAATGACTTGCCTGAGGCTGGTAGAGTCTAGCAGAATGGGCGACAGGAGTCCTGGGTATTAATTAGTTAATATTTGTACAATGCTAAGAAAATATATAGCCCTATATAAGTATTATTGTAAGGTGGCCCCTGCAGTTTGGAGAAGCAGAGGGCAACAGTGCACAGGCAAATGCAAATATCCTTTCTTGTCTCGTGGCATTTCGGTCATCCATGGGGTCTGGGAGGGACAGAGCATTCCCAGGACACAAGAGAGGGAATGAGAAAGCCCAGGGAAAGAGATCCCACCCAATCAACACCGTTGTGCACCCCCAGGCAAGGATCAGCTGTTTACGCTTTCCATTGAGAGCAGTAAATCTGTGAGGTACAATCAAATTGGGCTACATGGGCAGCTGCCTTCAGCAGAAACCTTGGAACTGAATTTGAGACACTTGGGGGTGTTTACAGCAGGAAGAGGTGCAAATCTCTCTGAAGTGCCACAGGACCCACATGCCACACTGCTCTGTGCTCTGCTGAAATCCCAGGAGGAAGGTCAGGCCCATCTGTATTAAAGAAGGATCTATGGGAAAGGAGGAAAGGGTCACAGTGTCAGATTTCTCCTTTTTTTCCCACCTCTCTGGGGCATTCATCCTGCTCCCATGACTTCAGATCTGATTTCTTCAGATGCCTTTTTCAGTCCAGCTTCCCTTCACACCATCACACATCCCAGCCTCCGGCTCTGAGTCTCCTCCAGATTCCAGTATCAGCCTGAATGAAACATATATCAGTTTTCTCCAGGACAGTTCTCACTATCCAGTGTTTTTAACATGATTTTGCTATGCAATTTCAAGAGTGGGGAGAATTTTGGGCCATTTCCCTTCTTTCTCTTGGCTAGAATACAAGAATATTACCTAAGTTGTGATGTATTTTCCTCTGCAATTTTTAAAACATTCAGACTTCCTGTGTAGTTTACCAAAATTTCATCCAGTTTTCATCACCTCATATCTTCATTATCAGGATCTGCCATTTCTTTTCCCTTCAGTTTAGCTCAGACTTGACTGAAATGCAAAATTTCCTGTTGAAAATTCCAACTTTCATTTTCAGCCAAAACAGGAAAAAAGGCTCAAATTTTAAAAGCACCTCCTGAGAAGCGCTAACATTTTAACTTCTACATATTCAGGCAAAACTTTTCAGCATTTCTAGTTGCTAAATTCTAAATGTTGAATTTTATTTCATTTACTTGGCAGGCTTTATTTAGAGTAAAATCAACGTCGGGCGGCATTACCCTTCCCTTGCAGATTCTGCTTGTTCTGAATCAAAATCTATAGGAAACTACACTTCAGTGTCACGTGGTCTTTACTGCCTCTACTGCAGGGTACAGTGGGAAGAGCATGTAGTGTGCATTGAGAGATATATATGGTACAGGGAGGGGCCTCACCCAGAGAGGGCAGCGAGCAGAGCTTCGTGCCTGTCCTTCAGCTCCACCAGGCACCAAAACGGTGCTCGTTTCTGTGCCATGCAGCCTGCTGTGCTAGCTGCAGTTTACACAATGGGAGACACAGGCCCCACATCCCATTCTTTTCCCCCAAGTGATGCACTTTTATCTGAACTTTTAAAAAATGAAACATTTTGCATCATTTTAATTTAAAAAAAAAAACTGGCTCGATCAAACTAACCCTAAATGAAGCCTTTTTTTTTTCTGCAGAAAATGTCCATTGCTAAGAAGCTGTGTTCTCAAGTGTAAAATCATCCTGATAAAAATGTCCCATAGCCTCCAGTACAGGTGCCATAATCGTTAGTTTTGCTACTGCTCTAATTTGAGCAACTTGATGCCTCTTTGAAGTCTTCAATTTCTTTCTGTACTGCCAAACCCTCTTCCCCATCAAATCCCCAAACTGTCTCTCTTGTCCCTCATGTCACCCACTGCAACCTTCCTTGTACCAGGCAACCTCCTCATGATTCCCCAGCCCAAATTAACCTGCAAAGCCATACAAACCTCTATGCCTGGCTGGAAAACCTGTATGTTATTTAGTGGCAATTAAAGAAAAACGGAAAATTACTGCTTTCAAGAGGGTTGTCAACAGTTTCAGACAGTATTCCAAAATGGTTGGAGAAAACTAAGTAACAAAACATGAATACATTTTTACCAATATTTAAAATGTTCAACAACATTTTTGATTGCCAAAAGTTGATGGACTGTTCTGCAGACAGTTTTAAAAGCATTAAGTACGCAGTTCGGTTTGTGGTTTCAAAACTTTTGGAGCTTTTCCTCATCAGAATTGTGATTTCCAATACGAAATATAAAAATAATAAGATATGCAAGCCAATAAAAATAAAAACATAACAATAAAATCTACAAAATACAGTCCTTCCAGCCAGGTCTGCTCTACTTTTCCAAATCCCCTGTCAAAACTTTGCTTCAACAGCTACAAGAAATCAGCAAGGTAACAAATACCAAAGTAAGTCAGGAAGCAGCGCTTCTAAGTGACTCTGAAGTATCACATTCAGATTGTAATTAATGAACACAGCCAAAAAACCACAATGCTAAGACCCTCCAAGGTCACCCCCACACCTTCTTTTCATTTCTTACAGTTGTACACTGCACTTTTGTCATTTTTGTAACCTTGGGTCCTCTGGATTCCAAAAGCTCCTGGTGCAAAATCCTCTTTAACAAGGTGGTCTCTACATTTGGCAGGTCATATCTGACCTACAATCAAGCAGTATCATTCTTTGATTTCAGGAAGCACAAGCTTGGTGGCTGCAGCTGGACTTTGATTCTCATGCAGGCCTGCATGCACCCAAGGAATGCCAAGTGCCCTCAATTCCATTAACTTCAGTGGGAATTAGAGAGCTCAGCTGTATTTAATATTCTACAGGGTCAGGCTCTGAAAACTGTATTAGCATTCTCAGTTCCCAGTAGGATGAAATTCAGCAAAGCATTTGGATTGAGATTAAACTGTAAACATGTGAATACTCCCCCCGATTTCAATATGACTATTCTCATGCTTAAAGTTAAGCACATGCCTAAGTGATGTGCTGATTTTGGGCCAAAAACTACTGTTTTCAAGGGCTACACAAGTTCACAATAGGCAAACTGCTGGTCTATAATGCCAATTGAATAATCCAGTTTTTCCTTTTTCATAAAGGCTGACACGAGATTGTATTTTTAAAATGGAGCAGCTACACTGCTTGAAGAAGATGGCGCATTCTGGTGAAACATTGAGTATTTCTCTAAGGTTACTAATCTACTATTATTTTTGTTATTATTACTGTTATTCCTATGTGAATGCAGGAAAAGCACCTATCCCAGACTCTTGGAGCTTTTGCTGTTCCTAAAAGAATATAAGCTATATAGCAAAGAATAACAAACTCTCTCTACATGACAGCAAATATCAGTCAAGTGACAGATAAAAATATCCCACCCTCCCCAGAGACCCTCAGCCTCTTGTACATCTGAACCCTCCCAGAGGCACTAAAAAACAGAAGCATCTTACAGCACACTCTGGATGTCCCTACCTTTCACCTCTCAAGGGGCCGAAGAAGCCTGTAGGCTCCTGGAGAAGGATGGGCTGGCATCCCTCCTTTTCTGAATTAGGAGGGGGCTTCCCCCTTGAAATGATGCTGGCCCTCAGGAGATTAGGCTAGCTCATGGCAGGGGACAAATGTGGCTCTCAAGCGAATTCCTTCACCCAGAAAAGCATCGGGGGTTGTGGAGCCTGCTGTGATGGCTCTCCTCCTCTGAAAGCAAAATGCTGCTTCCTCTGGGAGGACATTGGGGCTCAGAAGATGAGGGACAGACTGGCTTCCCAGGAGATCTGTTAGGGCACTTGAAAAAAACCATAGCTGTGCATCACTCTGCATTTTGGGATCCATTAAGCCTCTTATTATACCCTGCAGAGTGGAAGAATGCAAAACAAACTAGTCCCCCACTCAGAGGCCGGGAGGAAGGGAAGAGCTTTTGGGGCTCACTTTTCACCCAGGCCCCTTAAGTGTATGCAGCTCATGGCACTGGAGCCATGTGGTGAGGATCCAAGGGAAGCAGCACAGAGGAGGAGAAAGCAGAGTATGGTTCACACTCCTCCACAGTGCAAATGGGGGCCAAACACAACTTGCCAAGGTGCCTCCAGGCCAAGTTTCCTTGCTCCCCTCGAGTTTCTTTCCCCCTTTAGCAGCAGGTTGTCACTCTGGCTTGCTATATCAAACTCTGGCTTCTCCATAACTCCATGATCTACGAGTCTAATGCAATTAACTGGCTGCTGCTGAAGGCAGCATAAAGGCAGAGCAAGGACACATTTAAGATGGGGTAACTGCATATGGGCATAAGCCCAGAATTTGCTATTCTCAGTCTGCATCTCCTTTTTTTTTGACATCTTTCACAACGGTTTCATCACACGGTTTTTCACACATGTGCAGCTACTGGGCTGACAAGATAGCTTGTTGTGGTATTTTCTCGGTGAGGCTGATTGGAAAATGTCCCCCACTTTTGCTCCAAGTTCTTGTATAGAAGGATTATAAAAGCAAAGCAACATATCCAAAATCCATAATCCCAAACAAATCTCTCTTGGCACCCTGACAGAGAAATGGCACCCACTGCTAGAGAAGAGCCTTGGCTGTGAGATGCAGCGCTGGCAAGACCCAGGGAGAAGGAATGACCCAGACTGGCAGGCAAGGGCAGAAGTGTTGACACTTAACCGTCCTCGTCTTTGGTCCTGGATGCCTCTGGTGGCAGGGGCTGATGGCAGGGGCTCCCAAACAGTGGCACACGTTCCTCATGAGTGTTCAGTTTATCTCACAGAGGTGTTTCGTGAGCAGCTCGATGACCCCGATCGTGTGTGCGCACAGTCCAGCACGGGCGGTACGGCTGAGAGCGGCTGTACTCGCGGCGGGTGGCAGTGCCTGAGGGCCCGCAGTGCCTGAGGGCCCGCGGTCCCGGCTGACAGCGACAGTCACAGGGGTGACAAGAAGATTTGCAGCATCCTCCTGCGATGACGGAAAGACAGGGCTGGGGGAGGTTCTGGACACTCACCCCGACGCTGTGGAAACAGATGAACAACAAGCGGAGCCGAGACTTCTACACTTTGTAAATGCGTGCTCGTGTCTGCGTTTTGCTCCAACATGCCCGAGGGCCTTCCAAAGCCTTGCATTCTCACTGCTGCTCTTGCACGAGCGCTCGCCGTGGGATTTTCCCCCGGCAGCTGTCGCCGAGGACTGCCGGGATGCACATGGCCCCTCCAAACACGGCGTCATCGCCAGCCCCGCACACACACACACCCCGCTCCGCTCCCTGCCGGCGCAGCCGCCCCGGCGCAGCCCCCTCGCCCCCTGTGCTGCCACCTCCTGGGCGCCGGGGCTCGGGCGGCCGCGCTCCCGCTCCCGTTCCTGTTGCCGCTCCCGCTCCGGTTCCCGCTCCCGACCCGGCCGCGCGGCCGTGAGCGACCACCCGTGGGCGTGGGTGGCGGAGCTGCAGGTGCGCGCCCACCCCGCTCCTCCCTCCCGGCCCGAGCCGCCCTGCAGGCAAGCGGGAGCGGTCTCTGCCGTGGATGCGGTGCTGACATGAAACCCCCCAACAGCGCCCTGCTTTCCAGCCAGTGCTTCTGACGTTAAGGCGTCCTGGAGGGAAGACCCCAAAGCCCATTAATCACTTCAGGATGTCTGAGACGCGGGCAATAACACTGCAGAGAATTCAGGCCCTCTGACACTCCAGTGCAGTATCTGAGCGTTTAACAATAACAGTCAACACTGCTGATGCCTGTGAAAATACAGATGTAAGCCAGCTGTCTGTCAGGGTGAAAAATGTGTTTGTCTTTTCGTTTTAACGTGTCATTTCCCTCTTGGACATTTGCTGTGTTACTGCCAGGATATCACGTGCTTTTAGCACAAACTCTATCCCAGGAAGACGAACCACATTCACATGGAGGGTGGGTGTCACTGTCCTGTTTCTGCAACTTTTTTTCTCATCTGAAGCTAAACAAAACATATTTGACCTAATTCCTTGATTTTTATTATTATTTAAGTAATTTCCAATATCTATTTCTAGCCAAAGATAATTGCAGATTTATCATTAAAGGACCATAGGAGGGGTGAAAGAGAGTGTTGGGGGGCATCATCCATGAAATATCTTGATGTTCAGAATATTGCACATAATCTTGAGATTAATAAGAGGAAAAGGAAGTGTATATATCTTGATCAAAAAATAATAGGCATAAAATATGCTTATGGTGGGATAACTGAAAGAGGGCAGATTTGGATTAGATATTAGGAAGAAATCATTTACTGAGAGGGAGGGAGGTGAGGCACAGGAGCAGGTTGACCAGAGAAGTTGTGGCTGCCCCATCCCTGGAAGTGTTCAAGGCCAGGTTGGATGGGGCTCTGAGCAATCTGGTCTAGTGGAAGGTGTCCCTGCCGTTGGCAGTGGGGTTGGAACCAGATGATCTTTAAGGACACTTTCAACATTCTATGAAATTATATTATAATTATAAT
>WBMZ01002338.1:0-33847 GCA_013400975.1 Atrichornis clamosus
ACCGCGCCCCCTGCCGGCCCCGCCCGGCAGTGAGCGGGGCCGCACACGGGCGGTGCCGAGCGCCGCGCCTTCCCTCACACCGCCGCAGAGCGGGCCCGGGGGCGAGGGACACACAGCGAGCGTCGAGCCCGGCTCCCGGGCCTGCACAGGACAGCCCCAAGAATTCCTGCTTCTCCATGTGAAAGAAATAAACTAGCTGAGTAACTGGTGAAAAAGCCGTGTGTTGAATTGCATGTGCCTTTACAGCAGTTTTTGCTTTCTGGTTTAAAGAACAAGAGAAAGGCAGTCAGCTTGGTGCTGTATTAAGATCAGAGGAAGAAAGAAAAATTGCTTCAGCACAGTAGAGTCACTTACGTTATCAGCACAGGGGCTGTCTCCAATCTCTTTGAACACCAGACCTCAGCCACACCGTACTGCAGGAGAGCCGGGCTGGAGCACATGGCCGGGGCCGCGCTGCGCCCAGCCCCCCGGAGAACAGCTCCACACGGCCCGGGACAGGGCTCTGCGGGATTGCCGCTCACACTGCAGGCCAGGGCTCCGTGCCTGTGACACAGGAGGGCAGCCCAGATGATCAGAGGAAATAGTAAAGACACACAGAGTGCCATTTTATGAGGGAAGCTATGAAGACACCAAGTTGACAGCTAGAGCAAAACCAAATAGTAAACAAGTTTACGGTCTAGGGCTGTTGTACCCTGGCATATGCAATTGAAATTCTCCTTTTTCAGTTTGATTAGAGTCTCCTGCCTATGTGATTTTTTTCCCCATGGGCTGTATTGATTTCACTGAAGATGGCTTTTTCCTGGCAGAGCACTGTCTTGTGAAGTCTTTGGTGGCTTCTACAAATTAAATGCTTTCAATTACAGACTGTCACCAACACCTCCAGCAGACAGATAGGATGTCAGAGCACAGTGATACTACAAGCATTTACCATTAGATTTCCCCCACCCAGCTCCTTTTCTCACATCAAAGCACTCATCTCCTCTTCAAGTACAAGCCATTATGTTGTAGATTTGAAGTGCTTGTTCCTGACTAAAAGGCAATATAGATTGAAGGTTGCTGGTGCCAGAATCCAGATTAATTATAAAACAAGAATATGTACTTCTACTCCATTAAGTTATTCACAGACAGGATTAGGTATCCAGCTGAAAAACAGCCTCACTGGAAGAGATTTTGCAGCAAACCAAGTGGCTCATTTGTTTTTGACACTGATTACTACAGCAAGAATTGCTTCACCAACATCTCAACTCATAGCAAAGCTCTGATCTGCAAGTATTTACATACTTGTACAAGTTTCCTAATAGAAGTAAAAGAACTGTCACACACAGTTATATGAAAGAATGCATAACTGTCAGGCAAGTGCAGTTGTAGGATCAGGTTAAGAAATACATGATTATGTTGGGTGGAAGACACTTCTGGTCATCTAGAGCAAAGCTCTGCTCAAAGCAGAACAAATTAATACCAGGTAGCTCAGGACCACATCCAGTTTAGGTTTTACTGTCTTCAAGAATGGAGATTCCATAACCTTCCTCAGCTTCTGTTCCAATTTCTGACCACTAGTATGGTGACAATTTTTACCTAATATTTAATCTTAATTTTCTAGAGAACTTTTCTCTCTGGCTGCTTTCCTGTCCCTGTGCCCTCTGAGATGGGTCTGGCTCCATCTTCTGTGTATCCCTGACAGTTCAAGGTAGAAGAAGGTCTCCCTTAAAGCAGAGCTTGCTTACCTTTAAGCTTTCTCTTCCTACCCCTTGTGCTCCAGCCCTCTGATCTTGGTGGCATCTGCTGGACTCACTCCCATGTGTCAATGTCTTTCTTCTACTGGGGTGTCCAAAACAGGGCACAGAATTCCAAACACAGTCTTATAATTACTGAAGATAAGGAAAGACTGACCTCCCCAACCTGCTACCTTCATTTCACTAGTGCAGCCCCAGACACAGCTGGCCTTCTCTGCCATGGCAGCACTGGTCTGGCTTCTGGTCAGTTTGCTTTGGAACAGGATGTTTATCCCCTTTTCTGAAAAATGTTTCCTCAGCTAGTGCTATTGCATGGGGTTATTCCAGCCCACATGGAATACACAGTCATACTTGCCCTTTTTTAACTTAATGAAGTTTAGTTCAGCTCATTCTCTTGCCCATCAAGGAACCTCTGAAAAGCAGCAATGTCCTCCAGCACATCATAACCTACCTGGTAATATACACTGCTCTTGATGAAAGCAGTTATTCTGAAAAATCAGGCTCCTTACCTTTGTAGCAGCAATAAATTTTCCAAGATGTGTTGTTTGGTTCCCTTTGCTCTGAACACACGACACACTCAGATTAGCAGCATTCTGAATGTCTTACGAACACGGAATTGATGCCTCCTTTGTCTTCTGTGGATTTGGGCTCCTCCTGGCATCACCCAGGATTCACCAGGCCCCATCTGACTGGTTTGGTCAGTGCAAGAAGGGAACATCAAGAAGTACCTTGGCCACAGCACAGACTTTGGGCACATTTGAACTGAGAAACCCCACAAGACACAGGGACAGTGCAGAGGGACACAGACTGATACTGAACCGAGACAACAGGAAATGTTACAATTCAGTTCGACAAAGCTAGCAAAGGTCAGATCAGGAATGTATAACTATTTTATATTAATAAGAAATCCTGGAACAATGCATCTTAACAGACACTCTTTCCAAAACGTTGTTCTATTAATAGTCAGTGTTTTCATCTGACACTAAATGGAGACAGCTTTTCTTGAAATAAGAGTTTCTCATCACATAAGAAGTCTTGTTTCTTTGTTTTTCAAAACCAATACTAGTCTAGAAAGAATAGTGTAATTTACTGTCAAGAAACATTTATCATGATTTCTTATGAGAGTTTAAAAGGAAACAAGAGTTTTGTCACAAAATAATTCAAACAGATAAATCTATGGCACATTTCAAAGGCTAACATCAAAGCAATTTTCTGTATATCCTCTTTGTAAGTAGTTACAAATAATAGGCATGACAAAAATATGACAGTTTCAGTATTTAATGTTTAATATCCAATTTAAACATGTATTCAAAAGGAAATATTTTTACACCATTTCAGTAGTCACTTAGCTCAGTAGCTGGTTGCAATAATCCATAAAGTTTTCAGGAACTGGATGGACCTATAAGCACAAAATCTCCCATTTTAAGTTAATGCATGACAAAGTTCTACTGCAACCCTCTGAAAAGCAAAGGGTTACATAAAAGAAATTCAGACACTGAAGTACATTGAAATGTATTGTGTCTTACAGTAGAGCTTCTCACTTTTCTTACTCTGCTGGTCAGAGACATAATGGTAACTTCAAAAGGCACTCTGAGTTAAACTACAGTAACTCCGGTCTATAAGCATTTTAGAAGTGGAGTAGAAAAAACAAAACCCTATACTTATATATAAATTGCTTTTATCTCTGTCCTAGCCCCAGAGCAGCCAAATTATATTGCACTTTTAAAATATTCTGTGTAGGCTGTGATAAAAATCTAATATTTACATATTGTGTTTGTTAAAGAACAATGCACTACTGTGTAAAATATTTTAAGAACCAAGCTTTAGCACTTATTCTTGTATTAGTATAACCAGAAGATACATCAATTTTTTTTTTCTTAGATCCTATTCTAGAAACATTTTTGGTCCTTCCTTCAAAAAATTTGTTATGCTGCAATTCATGTTCATAACTGGTATCAATACTAGTGTGAAATTGCAGTAGTTAGAATATTTAAATAAATAAATACATAATTTCTAAAGAAGCAATAGCTTTGGAGTTTTGTAAACAAACTGCTGTGGAAGGTCTGTAACAAGACTCAATTTGGCACATTATGACTTTAATTGGCAATACTTTACAGTTATACAATCTCTGCCAGGGTAGAAAACAGTTTGGTAGGCACATCTTATAAATCAGTCTGGAAAAAAGCCAAAACAATACTGATTGTTTCCTAGGTCATATGAATAAATAAAAATGGTCAGAGTAATATGATCCACTGAAACCAAAAATGACATTTATGTGATCCATAGAGGGGGAAAAAGAAAAGCAATTCTATTCTTTTAAAAATAAAACCTAAAGGAAATGAACAAGCCGTAAATGACTATACGATAACCAGGATATACAGGGCACAAAAGCTGGCAGAATAAAATAAGCATTATAAATTTATAGAAATACTGATCTACAGAACAAGTATCTTAGCTGCATCTCACCAGAAGACAATTATCATTCATTTTTCAATCCAAATTTGAAGAAACATTCTCAATCTGTGTTTGGTAAAACAAATTCAGTGCAAAGCACCAGCTCTGATAAAATTTTGCTGACATCATGCCCTACATTCCTGTTAAAACATGAATGGTAGTATAAAAGAAATATAACAGATGTGCAGTTATGCCATTTACATATAAATATATGTATATGCATGTTCTAGAAATTCAAATGAAGTCAGGAGGTCTCATAGGCTGCGTTGGATATATTTTATATAGTACAGTTGTAGTTTACATGTTCAATTACATGACATGGCCCAAGTGCTCTACAAGCACATTCCTGTGCTTCTCTGGAGCTTTTTATTCTGTATTGAATGGCTTTCTTTTGGTTTTCATCACTAAAAACTGATGGTTTGAGACAGCAAGAAAAAGCTACCCACAGGGTTTTAGGGAAAAGACAGGATTTGCTCTTTACAATTGTTATTAATTGGTGAAATGATTAAGTGTTTCTGTTTAGAACAAAAACCAAGTTGATAATCCTGCTCTTAGTAGACACCAAGAGCTGTCACAATATCTAATCTAGTGCCTAGTCTGTGTAGTTAAGGGGGCCTCCAAAGGGCAACTGAAAACCCTTCAGTTCAGAAGCCTACCCTTTCTGGCTGCCCATAGAGAGTGTTTCTGAATTTGGTAATGAAAATTCCTTTCCTCTCCTTTCCTCCCAAGTAGAGGATTAGAGGAATATCCAGTGCTACACGAAATTAAACCTCTGTCCCACCACAAATAAACTGCACACCTTGCAAGCAAAGGTCAATGTTGTTTGAGAGGAAGCAAACAAAAATTAATATCAAGAATTAATATAGCTCATTAAATAACTACACAAAGTGATTTGTCCCGAAGTTAAACAGGTAAGCTGCAACTGTACTATACTTTATCACACACATTAAACGTAATTGTAACGGGGCTAACAGCCACATTTGCCTTTTTCTTGCTCCTCATTCAGTTGTTCTGTAGAGCTGTGCCCGTTGGAGCGCACCACCCCTTCGGGGATCCAGGATTTATCCACACACCGTTCCATGCGCTTCATAATGAGGTCTAGCAGAGTTTCAATGGCTTTGCTTACGTTATTCCCATTAGCTGCACTGGTTTCAAAATACGGTATTCTGCAGAAGACAAAAAATATAAGCTCATGTCACATAGTTTATGCTCACAGGAGAAAAAAAACAATACGGAATTACTGCCACACACTTAGAAATCACACAAAGGCTGTCACTGCTACTCTATAGCAGAGACACTAAATGCTCAGTGGTCTGAAATGCAAAAGAAATTAATGAAATGGCTGACTTAGAAGGTAAGGCAGAAGGGCAACCTCAGTGCTCAGACCACCCATGTGTTCGTCAAGGAAGGTTTCTGGCACCTTGGTTTCTAGAATACACTGCTTGTTTTCGTTATTGCTGTGGGTCAGGATGTTCCCCTGTGGGTCTGTAGGCTGTGGCTGTCTGCTCTTGGTGCTCCCCACAGCATGGTGCCACAGCAGCTACTTCCTGTTACTGCCCAGGAAACTGATACCATCACTTCACAATTTTAAGTATTTCTTACTTAACTAGCAAGACTCAATGCGTGGTCAAAAGTGTCCTACTGTCTCAGTGTGTAGGTCTTCTGCAGTCATTATCAATACATCACTTATCAGCACAAGGCTCTTCCACAGAAGGGGATGTTCACTACCTCACACTTGTTACCACAAGACTGATCACTGCAGCAGGATTTATCTTGCCTCCCCTCAGGAGAAAGTGACTCCTAGCAGCTATCCTGTCTTACCTCTACAGGGCAGACAACAGACTAAACGTGATTCACAACCTTGACTTTTAGCTCCCTATTCCTAAATTAAGTTGACATTTTCAGCCACAAAGATAGATATTTCATAAACCATTTCCAGAAGTCATATGCAAAGAGATTTAAGAAATGGCCACATGCCATCTGCTGCTGTTTGAAACTTCTTGCTCCTTCACAAGCAGCTGGTTAAAGTACCATGTGCACTTGCTATTGTCTGTGTGATATGGACTTCAAACAAGCATTTTCACAGGAGAAGGGAAAAGTAAGAAGAGATTATTGCACTAAACCCATTTATCTCTAATAGATTGCTTCTGATTTGCCTCCGATGATTCTCTGAGGTCAAGGCTAGCTAATTTGTGATAGGAAACACCATGACACAAGAGGAGAAGAGCTGCAGAACAAGGCAGTTCGCACTGAGGAGCCAGCGTTCACACTGTGCCTGTCTTGTGGCCTTTAGTCTGGAGCAGTTCCACTCCATCCCTCCAGACTGGAGGCACTTTACTGGTTGGAGCACATCATCTAGCTTAGTTTTCAGTTGAGAAGGAATCCAGATCTCATACTAGAAAATTGCTCCCGTACGTGAATTAAATCACAATACATGCATCAGATGACTTCCTTCAGAAGTGCATTTCTGATTCACAGTGAAATGCAAATATAATCCAAAGGTGAACTCCATGGAAGAGCTAAGGGGGTATAAAAGTACCCAAGAAGTATTAATTAATATCTGATAGGAACAAAGATTTCACATACTTACTTCAGAGAGGCATGACCTGTGGCTGACAGGAAGGGGAAGGGCAAGGCTGCCCTGTCTTCCTGCTGGTCTGACTCTGGTTTCAGACTCCCTGGGAGCCTCTGAGAGTGCAGATTCCTCAGCACAGGCAAGAGCAAAGAACTGACCCCATTATTCACCTGCCTCTCCAGCTAAATTCTATCTCTTTTCCAGAATGTTTGTGAAAATTGACTTTGTTTACTGCCAAGGAAAGAAGATTAACCAATATCCAGTGCAAGACTATTGCAATACTAGGTATTTATTTTTAAGCAATGCAGAAAACATTAATCTCTGATAGAGCAAAAGATAACATAAGAGCCAGGTAAGCATTCTAAAATGCTTATTCTCACAATAATCTTTCAGTATACAGAAAAAGGCATTACAGAAAATATTTCATTCTGCTCTACGCACAGCAATAACTGGAAGAAAGTTCCTTACCCATATTTTTCTGCGAGTTCCTTAGCCTCTTCTTCCTTCACCATCCTTTGGTCTTCCAGATCACTCTTGTTTCCACATAACACAATGTCAGGGTTTTCACAATACGCGTGCATTTGTAGCTGACCTGACAGCACCAACACGAAGAGGGGTCACACCTTACTGTCACACACACAGCTCCCTAAGAACGCTCCCACAAACCAAGCACGCTCCCTCTCAGCTCACAGGACTTGTGCTATTGCTCAGAGGAGCCAGGGAACAGCTGGGCTTCCATTGTCACGTGCCCAGTGAAAAACCCAGGGAAACAGAAGCCTGACAAAGTTAGCACAGAAACTTGTGTATTTGTAACCTAAGGAGTTACACTCACTGTGCATCTTCAGTGAGCTCCCAGGAAAGGATCTACTTCCCTCTCTTGATGGAAGATGCAGTTTGGGAACTCCTTTGCCTAGATATGCCAGCCTAGTAACACTTGCCTTCCATTAAGTTTTGCTGACGAAGCATCAGGTGAGTCAGAATAGTTTTGGGTAGGCTTTCCACACACTGAAATTACTGAACAGCACCAGAGCTAGGGCTATGATATTGTCTCAGCTTTCTTTTATGCCAGTTAAGATTCAAGTTCAGTAGGCAAAGCTGAATTTCAGGAGAGCCCTAGAAGCCATGACTAGCAGCTATTACAATTATGAATGCAACGTTTCCCTTCTTTTACTGCAAAAGCTATAAAAAGTAGTATTTGAAGTTCTATTTCTACGTGAAACTCCATATTTACAAACATAACCCCCACTCCCCACTCCACTCATGCAAGAAAGAAAGCAAAAAAAAAAAAAAAAAAAAGAATGCCATACTTATCCAGTTCCTGACATTGAGAAAGCTTTGCTCATTTGTCAGATCAAAAAGTAGAAGAAACCCCATGGCATCTCTGAAGAAGGCTGTTGTCAAGCTACGAAACCTAGACCAGCAAAGGGAAATTAGTTTGCTCATCTGACAAGTTACTTTGAAAACATAATTGCATCCAGTCTTAGAAGAACTGAGGTAACTTAAGGCTGAGTTAACTAGAATGAAATATTCATAGCTGTTTTGCTGATGCAGGGACTGTGTAACAAGAATTGCTAACATTATTGTGGCCTAACCAAGGCCTAGGGAGTCAAGGAGACTGGAGTGTGAGAGCTTCAGACCGTCTTCTGCTATAAAGCATGCCTTGATCAAAATGCAGAAACCAAAATAATAATGACATTCTAACTCAACAGAAATTTATCCTCTACACACATCAGTTCTTGAATTTAAGACTAACAACCACAAGGATGCTAATCTTTTGATAGGCCAAAAGAAAAGAATCCTTTGAGATGATTTTACCTGTCTGACTTTCGCAAGACCTCAACATATTTACAGAAATTTATGGAGAACTTCAAAAAGAAAAGGTTTAAAAGCATCTATATGCATTGGCTATGAAAAAAAAGCCTAAAAAGCAAGAATTACAGGTTTTAGGTTCTACAGTTGTAAATTCCATTTATAATATAATGGGTAATCATATGAAACTTTCCATCGCTGCAGAAGTCAGCTCATGCTCCCATCCTGAGTCGTACCTTTCCTGCCCTGCAGTGTCCCAGAGCTGAAGATGTATCCTCTGTCCTCTGCCACCAACGCCATCCGGCCCGTTGGGTCTGTACACCTGTAAAAGGTCAATTTGCAAGACTCTTACCAGTGCAGCTGCTACAAAAAATAACTGACAGTTAAAGTCATTAAATGCAGGAAAAGTAGCATTGCCAATGCACAGATCCCAACTACAGCTCAATCCTCTGCTTTGTAAGACAATATGAGTTACATTTTAAATTTGCATCCAATTGAATATTTAAAAATAAGGGTAAAAGTGAAACTGCAAAACCAGTATCCAATAGACTATGGGCTCCAGAGAGATACATAGAGCCATGAGACAAGATTAATTTTAGTATTTTGAGTTTTTCTGGGGTTTTTGCTATTACCTTGTATCATGTACAAAATATTACAAATCAACAATGCAATCTGACAACATATTTGTACTACTAGCAGAACCTCATTAGCAAACAGAATATACTCAGAGCTAGAGACTTCTCTACTTAGCTGCCAAAATACTGCTGAAAAATTGCTGAGGGTAGATCTTATCAGATCACAGCTTATAAAGCAGAAATTGGATGGTAAAAATAAAAGCTGTAGAGTTTGCTCAGCATGAAAATATAAATAAGGGCATCTATTAATCTTGGAAAGATCAGATAAAAATAGATTAACTTCTTGTTTAGAATAGTTTGTCTTAGGTCATCTTCTTTACCTTCAACTCTCCTTGTACCTAAGACTACAAGAGTTACAAACATGTATCTTTAGTGATACATAAACTTGCTGAATTTGTGGATTATAAGATTCAGGCTCTGAAACCTAAATCTTATCCTGAGTTATCAAATATGCTGATCAAGTAAACTCACCATGTTTACAATACCACAAAAGGAACACTGACTTTCAAGAGACCAGTTTGGCATTTAACTGAGATATCTAGTCCTTGCACTACTGTGGAGCATGTCATGCACCAAAAACCAGTCTGCACAATGCCCATTACACCATCCAGATTTCTGGACATGGGAAATCATCAGGCTACACTGAAAGGCATTTAATACTTGTACATAACAATGAAAAAAAAAAAGCTTGTGCCAGCTCCGTTTCTCAGAGCAGTAAGGACCAGCATCCAATTGGTTATCATAATTCAGTGCTTAGGTTCATATCAAAAGTTCATTTGCTTAGTTTAATAACACTTCAGGGGTTGAAAAAAGCAACCTCATATTTCATAATTCTTCTCTGCTAGTGGTGACTGCTAAGGAAGCCAGATCAGCTGCATGTATCATGCTATTCCATTTCATCCACATGTTTTAAAAAATTGCATCTTTGTTTATTAGTCATTTCAGTTCATACACAGCCAAAACATTTCACTATGGTTCAGTCCTTCCTTGTGAAGGGAGTTCAACAATAAAAGTGCCACTCCAGGTACTATGTGCACAACTCACAGAGTAGACACAGCATCAACACCTCAGAAAGACGTGGTTTCTTAGAATCAGCTCTTTAACTTTTAGGGAAATGGGTCTGTACACACAACAATGGCAAAAATAGCCAGGTCAAATGAGGCCTTTCCCATCACAAGATTAAGCACACAGTAACTACTGATGGCATGACTACACACAGACAGACCCCATTTTCAAGTAGCACACTCTTTATAAAAACTCACCACTCTCTTTTCCCGAAAGTCAATGCCCACCGTTGTGATAAATTTGGAATTAAATTTGCCATCTGTGTATTGGTAAAGAAGGCTGGTCTTTCCTACTCCAGAATCACCGAGTGCTAGGAATTTTATGAGGTAATCGTAGTCCCCATCAGACATAGTGAGAATTCAGGAGGCACCTTGAAAGGCAAAGCAAAAAGGATTAGTTAGTGAACAGCTCTGCCAGGGCTTCTTCTGACAAATGTTCAAAATAAAAATCATGATTTGAACCACAAAGCATCGAGCAGTGGGACCAGTTCTGTACTCATTTACAGTGACTCCACTTTAAACTCTCAATTACACCAATTACCAATATCAAATTCAGCTGTGGCTGAAAAGTGCATCTTTAGTTTTATTACATTCCTCTGACCAGAAAGGGAAGGCAATGCAATTTCAACTTCTTCAGACGAGACTGAAAATCAAGGTCAAAGTATTCAAGATATCTGGAACATGAACTGCAGAACTGTTTTTAATCCACATGGGAGCTGGCAAAAGCTACTTAAATGTGCCAGCAATGCAATTTTGGCCTCACCCTCACTATGGCAATATTAACATATTAAAAAAACCAATTTTTTCCAGACTGCCCACTATATTTAAGTAAAAATTACAATAATTTTCTATAAATAGCTCTTTTTCAGTCTTGAAAAAGCTTTTTCTTGTTGTTGGGTTTTTTGTTTTGTTTAGAGGAACAATTTTCAGTTTTTAAAGTTTAATCGTGATGCTAGTTAATCACTCAAACTAAATCTTGATCTTGAATTGCCATTAAACAAATACATACATTTTTCACATTTTTCCACAGTTCATGCACATTTAAGAACTTTATCACTGTCCTTTTTGTGCCTTTGAAAACATAACCACATTCTCTATAGACTGATCTAAGTGCAGGAACAGCTAGAATGTGTAAGAAAAATCACTGGCAAATTTCACATGTACTGGAAAGGCTGATGTAAGTGCACTGGCACTTTCCTGTTGAGTAGCTACTGAGCCTCTCCTCCCCCAAAACAAACAGTAGAGAGCTGCCTTGTGTTGTGTTCAAAGACATGAACATGAAAAGATAAGCCTAAAATACCACTCTAAAAGCAACATAAAACTGGCATAAAATTGCCTCTTGTGAAGGACAGATGCCAAAAATACAAAAAAAATTAGATGATGAATTAGAATTTTAAGAGAGTAAAATCTGCTGTTTCAACTGCAAATAAGTATTTTTGGAACTACTTGTAGCTTGAACGAGATAAAGTTACTCATTTCAAGTCACACACTGCAGCAGTTTGCATCAATGGCAAAACACCAATTCATTTCTTGAATATCAACTCACAGCCTGAGGTCTGGAACAAACCCCGTACCTCCAGTGTGTGGGCGTCGATCGCCACCGTGCAGCTCAAACCATAACCAGCTTGAAAGCTTCACCTTGACGTTTGTCCTGCCCTTGGTTACAAGTCAGAGCTGTGACTTGTTGAGGTGGCCGTGAGTGGCCTTACCACAACCACAGCAGACACTGGTCAGATTTACCCCAGATATTCCCCAGCTGAAGAGTCACTGGAAAGCATCTGACACCTTCTTTCCTTTTCCAGTGTTGAAGTCTCCCTTTCCCCAGCCAAGGCACACTTCACGTTATGCCATCAATGCCAGTAAAACCTTGCAGGAAAGGGGGTTTAGGTGCCAGAGTTCACACTCACTACTACACCACAGCCAGCTAATTCACTTCCCACTGTTGTGTTTTAACCAAAGTTTTGCAATAGGGTAGAAGGCTGAAAGGGAAAACCCTGCAGCAATAGTTATTAATGAGTTTTTTTACATAAATGCACCACAGCTGCAGGACTGCATCCACCACACAGGTCTGAAGGAAAAGCATATTCAAGCAAGCAAGTTGAACAGGCAGCCACACACACTGACATAAGAACATTTTGCAGAAGAAATTAAGAATCCTGATCCATTAGACACACTCACATGTATCAGCAAAAATAATTTTGGGGGGTTTGTTTCATTTTTTAAATCCTCTCCCCTGCTGAGGAAGGGAAAAAATGTAAAACCAGATTGCCTACTTTGTAGCTCTACAAAGTCTTTTCAAATGAAATGCACTAGAAGGAAGGGAAAAATACTTTAACAAAGAGGGATTTTTCTAAAGACTGCCGTAGATTTAGACTTCTATTTCATACATGGTGTTTCCTTTGCCCTCAGATGTTCTCCACGGGCAAAGAGCTGTGTGAGCTCATCCTCTACTCAAGCACATGTTCTTTCAGCTTCAATGTCCCTAAATTAATTGTTGCTTTAAAATACTTAAATTTAAATCTTAGGGCCAGTATATTATAAAAAGACAAGCTTGCTTCATGCCTTTTACTGTGCTATCCTACTTCCACAGAGAGATTTGTCTTGTTGGTTTCTGTTGGCTATAGGTATATAGAGCATACTTTCAATAACAAGTACAAATGATAGTGACACCTAAGCACATCTGATTTATCATGCACCCTGGGCAAGACCTTACAGAGAAAGGAAGGGCACTGCAGCTCTTCCATGAAGCTGTAGGGAACTATTACCTGTTCAGCTGCACCTTCCACTGGACAGGGCTGGGTGAAAGCTCTGGCCACAACAGAAAGGTCAAGGTTAGACCTTGGGGAAGTAAAACCTAAAGGTATTGCTAGTGTCGTATCTGATTTATAGAGCATCTGTTTGGACAAACATGCACATCATTCAGCCCACTGAAACCTCAGTTCTCCCTGTGGCTGATAACAAAGACAATTTCCAAAGGACTGACAGAGGACAAGGAGCCCTTCACAGGAAGGACAAAAAAATGTCTTCCAGAGGGTTTGCTTGAGAAGGAAATTTTCTGCTTTGGCTTTTGAAATGTACACACCTCTCACTGCACCCCATAATGTCAATCTATTATTCAAATATCTCTAGGGAGTGGTTCTTGTGAAACTCTGCACAGTTAACCTATCCTTGGAGACATGTAAAGAGCTATTTTCAAAGCTGTTTCAGGCCTTGTTCTCCTCCCTGTACAAATATTTAAAAAGTGATCTCCACCCTCCACTTCCGAGACATGCAGTCCTAGTGTCCAGACACATCCAGTTTCACATAACAGAAGTAAGAATATATTAACTGCAAAGTATATTCATAGCAAAAACTGCTGTGGAGTTTTTAAAAATCATGACCCTGTTACTAAAAACCCATCCCATTTTTTCCTTTCAATTTTGCTTATTTTTAGATTAGGCTTTACAGCTTCACACTTTTCAGTCTTTCCTTCCACATTTCTATACTTCATATATCAGGAGAGTAGGAATTAGAAAAGATTCAGAAGAAAATTAATGATACAATTAGAATTCATCAGGTCACCAAAAGAAAATCATTCCCAAATCTTGCTTCTAAGAGTCAGAACTCTTTGGTTAAAAAAAAAATTCACTAATGAACACAGTTTTAAGCTCCACCTCAAGCCCTTCACAGTTGTGCCTATTGTAAATCCCTCCTGAAATCCCATTCAGCTCTGGCTTTGCACTTTGCCTGGTATGCAGATGGACAGGAGCTATGAGCAAGTGCTGGAAAAACTCCACTGGCCTTTTCCACGGCTGACAGGACCCTCACAGCCATCACTTGAGCTGTGCCTGTACAGCTGCTGCTCTGGAGCCTCCACACACACACACACACCCAGGTCGTGCCTTGTCAAGAAAGGCCTCTCTGCAAGGCAAGTGCTCCTCTTGTTCCCTGCATTTCCTAGTCCAAGGTACTTTCACATTAACGGCCATCAATGTTTACAGGCTCATATTTTTGCCTCCAGGACACAAATATCACAACTCTAATGTGTGATAAAACATTCCAGACTATGGCAGTATTGCTGCTGTATAAATTAAGGAAACTCGCTTGGCATGCAGGATTTCCCCCATGCAGTATGGGAATAGGGAATATGCTTCCTGAACTGGCCTTACACAAAACATTCAACTCCTGTGCTGCAACTGAGCTGATGGAGAGAAGGAAAAAGGAAGAAGGCAAAAGAGGTGAATATATGAAAAAACAACCCCCCAAAAAAGAAAAAAGCATTGAGCTGTAAATAAAAATGTGTACATATACATACAGTGTAAAATTCAGCAAATGTGAACATGCCCCTAACCAGACAGTCCTCAAGCACATCAATTAAAGTAAGATATACCACTTACCCCAAACTCTGCAAAAGGAATAGTTAGGGCACGCTGGAGATAGTACTTCCAGTGGGAGTACTTTTCCAGCACCACCTCTTCAGCACACAGCCAGGAGGCTTACGTGTCACCTGTTTGCATCCACGTTGATGGGTGCTCAGAGATAAAGAGGTGTGCCCCATGTCTGTGTCTAAGGAGGGTGCCTGACTGCATGGCTGGAAAGCAATCACACAGTGCACGTGTCCCATTTATTCCTAGAGGCAAACAGCAGTTCAAAAGAGATTTGTGCAAGACCTACCTCCGAGCAGATCTAAAGTTTCTGCAAATTCACCCACACACCTTAAACAATTACACTGTTTCTAGCAGGGGTTTTCATTCAAAAATGCATTAATGATGGAGTATATGGGTCACAGCTGTTCAGTTCCATTCCCAGCTTTACATCCTCTACCTCCGTTGTGAGGAGAATACAGCAGTCTTTAATGCAAACTGTTTTCTTTCTGTTGGGGCTGCATGCTTGTGACTGAAGAGTTGACATGGGCAGTGGGGGGAAATGAGTCCAAACCCCACACAGACAGAAAAAGCAGATACTGCAGGTCTCTCGGTGGACAATAATGCATTTGTACAGATTTGATCATTCTTCCAGTGCACATCAATTATGGTAAAAAATCTTTTCACTCAGGCACTACACAAACTTCAAGAGTGTTTTAGGTGTCACTTCATCTGTTACAGCAGAAAAACTGAGAAAGTGATCAGGGCTGCAGAGGAATAAGTTCACTGACCCTGTCGTACCAGCACTTCCATCACACTACAGCAGAGCAATAACCACATTCCTGCCCAGCGTGGGTGAAGCACCATGAGCAGCCTCACCCTGCTCTAAGGCTCCAGCAGCACCTGAATGCTTGAAGAACTGGTCAATCAGACACTCGGCAGCTCTGTCGAAACAAGGGACAGAGACTTAAATAATGCTCCTGCTTAGTCAGCACTTTGTTAGAAGTGCTTTGTTGAAAGTTGCCAGATATGTACAAATGTAATATAAATCATGACAATTTTTTATAAATTCAAGTAACTGCTGTGCTGGAGCAAGAGAGCTCATGAATAAGCACTTCACCAAAATGTTCTGAGCTACACTATTTTTTTCCTCAGGAAAATGTATGACCTGGCTTGCTTTAGTTTTGGCCAAAATTACACTTTCTGTGACTTCTGGGGCTTTTCTGTAGCATAAATAAAAAGAAAGGAAACACTCCTTAGTTACTCTCCATTGCTTTACCTGACATTTTACTAATACGAAGTTTTTAGTGTCAACTGTAGATGACTTCTAAGGAATTGCAGTATCAATGTCTAAGGAGTGTCTCTTGGAAAGATTCCAGTAATTTTAAGGGTGCTCAAGATACATATAAGAGTCTTCAAGACTAGGTACAAAAACTCAGGCTGGGAAGTTTTAGCCTCCAACCACTGATGTCACTTCCAACTCAGCTGAAGGTGCTCTACAGCCACTTTTCACCATTGCTAAAACTGCAGCATTTTGAGAGCAAGAACGACTGATGGTGACACAAAGCACAGTGAGAATGAGCTGTAATGGGAGATGCCAGGCACAGAATTACGATCCTACCCAGAAAGGGGGCACAAAAGGAAGCAACAGGTCTGCAGATGTGGTGAGAACCTTACACAAGAGGCCAGGCAAGGAAACAGCAGATTCTGGACTTGGTTTCCAGAAAGCCAGGGGAAACTAGGAATGGAGAAGCCAGGAAATGAAACAACAGTTAGTTTTGCAACTGCTTTTGCATTTCAGCATCACCAAACCAACAAATAGGTGGCTGGATTTCAAAGACTGGCTCAGTTACGTAAATGAATGAAAGGCAGCATGGAACTGGAAAAAAATGAAGAATAAAACCAGGAATGTTGCAGATGGTCATCCAACATTCCCCATAAGGGAGGATCTCTGTTCAGTTTCAACTTCTCTGCAAAAAGCACAGCACCGTCTCTATTCCCTCATCTGGTTCTAACATTTTCATGCTTCATGGTAAGGAAATACTGTAGATAAATAAAGATTTGCAACGGTATGTGATGAAAACAGTTGAACGCTCTCAGAGGACCTGTCCCTCTCCTGGGAGCAGGAGCTTTTGCCTCACAAGTTACCTCTTTGCACTCTCATCAGAAGCTGCTTTCAAGTTAGAGCAGTGAAGCAAACATCTGTATAATGAGAATAAACTCCAGAGTAAACTGGGAAAAAATAAAGCAAGCATTTTACATTTTTTTTTAAACAGCTCTATACTACTTACTCCATCCTCAACCATTCCCCTTTTCCTCTAATAAATACATTAAGACACAATGGCTTCCAAGTTAATGTGCCATGCTTTTTGACTAACTTATAAACAGGAAATTCAGAGCAGTGCCCAGCCCACTCCCTAATGTGACAATTCTGACCACTTTGGGACCCACCTCCTTACTCACAGCCTAACCTTAACATCTGGAACACATCACCTGCTCTTCACAGTGTCAAGGAATTATGGACAACAGCCTTACACAGATATACACAGTTTCCAACTCTTTCAGACAAAGCAGGAGGCACCAGGATTTCACCCACAAAGCTGGTCATATTCACTGGAGGGAAATATCCAGAAGTTTGACCACCCACTCATTCAGCAACACTTTCAAATCCAGAAAGGTATAAAAGAAGAGTACACTTCTATTTCTGCCCTCAGAAACAGCCAGTGAAGGGTAAAGAAGATAATAAGAATTATACAGGATCATAAGAATTGAGAATTCTTTAAGGAATGGTTTGGTTTTCCAGGAAATACAAATCTCCAGCAGATCACCAAACACATGAAAATGCAGAATAAGGGGAATAAAAAAAAAAAGTTAAAAATCTAAAAACTGAGAAAGGGAGCAGTTTCATATGTGCATGTAGAATATGAATGAAGTGGCATCTCAAGGAAAACATGCAGGTACTCATGCTAAAGAAAGTATACGTTATGCTCTGCCTAGATGGGTGATTCAGTAGGCTGCAATATATATTAGTCAGGTTCTTCTAAAAAAACAAATATATATATATATTTCTCCTTCAGAACAGGAAAGTTCTCAGCTACCTTCTACCTTATAGGCCAGATACCTGGAACACAGAAAATAATTCTCCAAGAGGTCACACTGCCAAGCTTATGAAGGAGACAAGATACATGCTGCATTAGAGAGTAATGATTAGGCAAAATAAATTATCATGATTAGGTCAATTAAAAGTCAGTGGAGAAGGTCAGGTAACAGACACCTGAAGATACCCCCCAGTCATTGTTAAATAAAAGTGAAGACACAAAAATGTGATACAAATGGGACTATAAAACTGCATCATTCATCTAGCATGATGTGGGCAAGCAAACAAAGGGGTGAGGCAGGAAAGAACTGCAGTGCAGAATTTAACCCACCTTTTCATCCTCTGGATTGGGAAATACCTGTTTCTTCTGTTTTTCATAGGAGGTAAACTCTCTTCTTGCTAACTCTGGTTTTTCATTGGAAGATGTGACAAAAGTTACCTTTTTTTCAGCAGCTGATGCCATTCTTTAGCATTACTGCTTTTCTGTAATATTGAGATCTGTTCCAACTATAACATAAGTAACAAGGGTCACAGTACAGAGGATTTCTTCGTTTTGTTCTTGTTATTTATTTCTCAGGAAGTTAAAAGCTTTCTCATTATTTAGGTAGCATTGAAATATCCAAAGATTCTTAAGTTCATCAGAAATTATTCTGAAAACAGCTAATCACAAGGCACTGGGACCTTTTGGAGCAGATCACACTTCCAGTAACCAGTGAAAACATCCTGTTCCCCAGAAAATTTACTGGTTACCAGAGTCACTGACTGAATGACTAAGCCATATCAATTTCTAATGAGCTGGAAAACTCTATTATCTATTATAATAAAAAGTTACTTATGAAAATATTTAATCAGAGGAGTTTCTTAAAAGAATCTAGGAAAAAGGATAAAATAAGTTTGTAGTTATCTGTGGGGAAGCAAGAGAAACTGCCAGTTGCTGGATGGGGTTTTAACTGACAGAGATGTTAATCAAGAAAGTGGTACCCATGGGCAGAGATGGAAGGATGGATCTAGACTGATAAAACTGAGGCTCACAGCTAGCATTCACTTCTCCCAAACTTTTAAAAGCCATGAAATCTTGACAAAAGCACCCTTGCAGGTGCCAAGCTCACTGGACCTGCTCAAGATCATGGTGCCATGTAGAGACAATAAGAGCACTGCAGGCTGGCAACAGGACACTTTAAAGAGTTTGAGAGGGAGGGTGTCAGTGGTGAATAATCTGCTCCTAAGAGGTCTCAAAAAGAAACTAAGCCTTTGATTTCAGAGTCTGTTATAGCTACAGTCAGAGAGAGATTTTCAGACAGTACTGTCTGAGAGAGAGATTTTCAGCTAGTACTGGGCAGGATTTTTTAAGTAAACATGTGATCATATGTGACACTTCCATGGTTCATAAATGCTATGAAAATGTTATTTCTAACTTGCTGAGAATACTCTGGGCATAACTAAATGTGCCCATTACACAATAAAACACCACTTCTGCCTGAAATAGGCTGGATTCAATAGGCTACAACCTGTTCTCTTCAGGAAGTTACTAACGTGTGACAGCAAAACAGAAATCTTCATGTGACAGCAAGACACAGCCACTTTGGAGCATGCTTGTGGCTCAAAAGTATCACTCAAACTCTTCTAACAAAGCAAAACTAAAACAGCAGGTTTGGGGTGGGCTTGTTTTCAAGAATTAAAAATCAAGCCCATCGTTCCACCCTATCCTCTACTTGAACAGCTCTGGAACTGCAGCACAAATTAACATTGCCCAGGCTTTCTACTGAGGCCCTGCAGTCTGCCAGAACACTCAGACAGTGCTTTGGCAAAATGCTGGCTCCAGTTCGTATCCTAGCACAGGTTCTTTTGTAGAGCCTCAGGGAAGGCATAATTCAAAAGAAGCACCGATTAAGCAGCTGAACTGCTCAACACAAAGCTCCCATTCAACAGGCCTGCTGGTTTTCAACCTGAGTTGCCAACACTCTTTATCTCACTGCTCAGATCAGAATCCCATATTACAGCATGAATTATAGTTAAACCCTGATATGCAGCAAAGACTGCTGAGATAAACAGCACAGCAAACCAGGATTCCTTACACTAATTCATGTTATGTAGGAATACACGAGCAAGGGAAGCAAAAAGCAGCACAAGTCTAATGGTACAGTTTGCCCATCCTATCCCTTTTAATTATTCCCAGATGGAGGGAGGGCCCCAAGATGGCTGTAGAGTAACACCCCAGCTGAAACCTGGCAGCTGTTGCCAGCTTTTCCCGTTGTAGATGCCTTCCTAAAGAATTCTTTCATAAAGTTTCATGCAGACAGCATCCTCAAGTTTCACTTGCACTGACCTACAGTAACAGGTAATTTCCTACGTCTGCCCTCAGAAGTCTTCAATTAAAATTCAGAATGGTTCTGTTTATAGCTAATAAATGGCTTAGCAGCAGCAAGCTTACAGAACAACCACCTCTACAACCCAAGTTCCAGAAAAAATATATGAAGTTTTTCCATGAAAATAAATTGCCAATCAGAATGCTCTGATTGATCCAAGTAGTGCAAGTTCCCTGTAGAAAACAGTGTCAAGGAAACACATATGCAGTTATCACACCCCAGTGCATACAGCCTGGGCTGTCTTGGCTTAACACAAAGTATAAATGTTGCCTACTGGTGAAGAACTCAAAAATCTCACACAAACTGGCAAACCAACTTCATAGAACAATTTGCAATTTTTTTCTTTCTACATTATAACTGAGAAAGGCATCAAACCTCTGAAATGAAGAATGGAATATAAAGGGTAACTAGATATGAAAGAATCTAGTCAGCTGTGCACAAGAAACTAGGAGTATGTAATGGTACTGTCCCA
The DNA here is from genome assembly GCA_013400975.1 of Atrichornis clamosus. NCBI lineage: Eukaryota > Metazoa > Chordata > Aves > Passeriformes > Menuridae > Atrichornis > Atrichornis clamosus. The sequence goes on from WBMZ01002338.1 coordinate 20,549, forward strand.
CAAGAGTTTGTATATGAAAAGACTCATTAAAGTAGGTGCTGATGTTTCATCTTCTATTAAAAGACTAGCTCTGGCTTGCAGCATTCGGTTTGATTTTAAATCAATGCATGTGATTTACTATAGCAGGAACTAAGAATCCAGTAATGAGATTCCAGTATGTTAAAAAAGAAAATCTCAGCACAAATCAAGTACAGCTGCAGTGCCTATAGTGGAGCTATTCTAACACACACCAACCCACTCACTTCCAGACAATTTCCTACTCACCAAGATCCCAGTTCTGCTTCTGCTTATACCAGCAGTTGCATCAGTGTATCAAAATTGACTTTTTAAAAGAAATTTTATCCCTTTGACACAGTTTTAAACAAATTCTGAGGCAGGAATATTATTTCCTAGTTCTGAAATAAAACATTTTAGATCAAATAAAAGTTACTCCTTTTTCTCCTTCCCATTGCATAGAGCTTATTTCTCTCCTTCTGCTAGGATACATTCCAGATCTTTTTGCATTAACTGGTTCAAGATTTCTTGAGTTCTCTATTTTAAGTTTTGTACAGCTTCAGAATTTTTGTTGCTCTTCTCTTTTTCTATTTTTCTTAAAGCAAAAAAAAAAATTACAATTTCTCTTTAATGTCATTGTTAGTGACATGCTTAAAGAAGTGCAGCTGAATTAGATTTCCAGCTTGTCTTTACCAGGCCTAATTACTAAGGGTATTTTGTTTAAGATAGTGTTGCAAATGAAAGACATGCTGAAAACACTCAAATATACTGAAATCCACCAGGAGTATGGTGAGGGAAAGGGTAGCAGCACCAAAGACTAGAATATGGTTTTGCAGTGTACAACAGAATCCCAACATTATCAAAATTTAATCCTCAAATAACTTGGGCTATTAAAAATCACTACCCTAAAGTGTTCTAGAAATAGTTTCTGTAACACACATTCAAAATGCACACATAATGCAATAACTGAAAGCATTACATAATAGTAAATTAAGTGAAGCAGCTACAACAACCAATCCATCCAGCACAGCACAGAAGAAACAAAAACAGTAAGCCAAGCATCATTTGCCAAAACACTTTTCCCCAGTTATTTTATATCAACTTTTCATATAGAGGTGATGTCTATAAGGAAACAGCAAGAAAGCATATTTCTTGAACTACATTTATGAATTTCTCACTTCATTCTCATAAACACAAGTCAACTGCTGGTGATCAAGACTAGAAGAATCATCTTAAGATACCCTATGCTAGACAACAAATAAAACCCTGGGAAAGCCTTGTGACCTCACCACAGAAGTGGAGGAGAATACTTTTTTCTTTTCTCTGAACAATTCCTCCTTGGTTATTTACAGTCTACAAAAACTGGAGGTTTGGACCACGATTAGAAAGATGCTGGCAAACACATGGGCTAGAAAGGATGCCTGATTACAAAATCATGCTTGGGGTGGCATGGCATGACTTAGTCAGATGGGTACATGTATTTTGTGTTTCTTCCAGAGGCAATACAAAACACAGTAATAACAGCCCACCTTCATATTGCTTTTACCATAACTAATTTTAAGATTCAAGTCATTACTTTATGGTTGAACAAGGAATGTGAACTAAATGAGGTCTCATGATTCCTCACTGTTCAATTTCTTTTACTAATTAAAAATAACAGACTGTGCAACACAACATTTTTATTTCTTTTATCATCCATTTAGCAAACATGATAAAAAACGTGTTGATGCACAATGCAGTTTAAAAAGCCCACCGTTCTAAAGGACTGTTTTATTCATTATAATTTATCTTTAAATGCTAATGGAAACACAGGAAGAAGTAGAGGGGGGGAAAGTTCAAGCACTGGAACATTTAAAAATAATTACTTTGTTCAGTATTATGAATGGTATTTGCATAGCACATTTTACTATCAGAGGTCTAATTCCACCTTCTAACTGCAGAACAAGACTGATTTGACACAGAAGAAAATGTAGGCTGATAACTTGGGACCAAAAGGGGCATCTTATGGCTACTGGATCCAGACACTGGTCACTGCAGGTACTTTATTTTGCTAATACACTTACCCTGGGTTGTCTTTAAATCTGACTGATTTATCTGTGAAAAGCAATTACTAAATACATACCAAAAGAGCTGCAATTTTGTCATTTAAACCCTAAGCCTATGTGTTACATAAGCCAGTGCACTCCCCAGTTTTAAGTCCACTTTTCCCCCTGGAACCTGAGGATGTGGCAATGCTGAATTCTCTCTCAAAATCGGAGTATTCCAGGCAGTTTGTTGAAGTGCAGCAACATTGTTTCAAAGCTCTTAACAGAGCAGCATCTGGCACACGACAGGCAGCTCAAGGAGAACAATGTAATAAATCTTATTAAAATAAATAGAAAAGAGAAAGTGTTTACATACCTATGTTACCAGCTGTGAATAGATCTGTAGTCTTCCAAGGGTGCTTCAGTGACGAGTTTCCTGACACAGTTCAGATCTCTTGAATACCATAGTCATGCACAAAGAGCCATCTCTCATCTACAGGAAGCATCAGCAGAGAAAGAAAAGAAAACCAAAATAGTGTAATTCAGACTAAAAGCCCTAACATTCACAGGGACATGGAAAGCTGCCAGCCCCACAAAACCACCCTCCTCACCTAATTACACTCAGCTGCTTGTCATGTGGTCTTGCTGACCGATCAAGTGATCTCTTTTGCTCCTTCTGAAAGCAAGCAAAGGAGCTAACTCGATCTCCCTACACCAGGTAACACACACGGAGCCTTCGCAGAGACTACTGACCCTCCTCCTCCTTGTCGTAGGAAGTTGCAGTGTGCAACTGCAACTTCTTCTAAGTATAAGAAAAATAAAATTAAAAATAAAATACAGCAAGCACAGTAGTCTACTATAATGAAACACAGTCAGCACCAAAAGTTCCCCAAACTGGTTTTATATCAGCCTGGCTTTATTTCACACCTTTACAGGTTGCAGAAAAAGTCAGTGATTACAAAATTGGCACAGACAGCAGGCAGTCTGTGTGAGAGGGAGCTGGGAGGGTCTGGGGGGACAGTGGCAGCTGTACTGCAGGGCTTTGCAGGCATCTGTGTCCAGTCCTTTCTGCTGAAACACTTCCGGTGGCAAAAAGCTCCAAGAAAAGACTGGAGTGATGATATTGCCAGAAACTTTCTGAAACACTGATGCTAAACCTGCAAGCTCCTGTCCCTGCACAATCCTAACAGGTATTAGGCGCAGACATTTTAAACATTTAAATAACTTCAAGGAAATAAAGTTATCAATTTAACATTTAAACCAATTCTTCAACAACGAGTCAGTGCACAGGGGCCTGTTAACACAGGCCCCAGGAGGCAGGATTCACACCTCCAGCCTGATTTCACCGAGGCACTCGCAGGGTGGAGGGCCCAGTGCTGGCTCCAGGGGTGAGACAGGACCTACGCCCTTGTGCCCTCTCGCAGACACCCCTGGCATTACAGATGCTCTGTACAGGAGAGCACTGAAAGGCACAGACAAAGCGAGTTTTGCACTCACCGTGGAAGATTTAGCAGGTGTGAGTTTTTGCAGAAAAGTCACCTTGCACAACCCTTTCTCGTCTCAGTTTCTTTCCTCGTGCTACTTCAAGAGCAGCAAGGTAAGGAAATTAAGAAGGTTTCTAACACTACTCTCCAATCTTATAATTTAAGTGCTGCAGACAGCCTGCTACAACATTTAACATATCCTTAATGGATTCATCTACCAGTAACAAAGACAACTCCACAAGCTTCTTCATTCATTTGTTTCAGTGCTCAACTATCTCACCTTCTTTCATATGAATCAAGGCACATTTATTGTGCTCTCCCTGGCAAACATCTAAGTTCTGTTCTACAGAGCTGGAACACTTTTTCATGCCCTGCCTTAGCATTTTCTCAGAATTAACTAAAATCCATTTTTTGACATCTAGTTGTAATTTTTTAAATTACAGGTTGTAATTTTTTTAATTCTACCCATTGTTGGCTCAATCAAATCATCTATAAATTTCACCAGTTTTAGAGGAATACAGAAGTCCAGTTTCTGCTCCCACATGCAATTAAAAATTAAAATTGTGCTCAATTTTCAGCAACATGCATGTTTTTAATCTTTAAGTGCTTGCTTCCCTGATCAATACCAGCACATTTGCTTAACTGTGAAGAAATATTCAGACCACAAGCACCCTAGAAGTTCATGTAACTGCTCCAGAGGGCAGAAGGAGGAACAGGATAAGAAGTGTTGACAGACAAAGCAACAACTCTTCTGCCATGTTGCAAACAGCCTTGGGGGGTGACTGCACACACTGAGCACAAACTGTCTGTCTGGAAGTCTCAACCAGCAATGTAAATGGAGTTCAAACTCTTCCACACAGTCAGAGGTTTGCCATCTTTAATGGGAAAGGAATTCATAAATTGTCCCCAGACTTCAGCTTTTTGTTTCAGGATGAAATGAGGCTGCTCAATGTTCCTCTTATCAACTTAGTGTGAGGAACACCAACTAATTTTCCTTTCCCCCTTCTAGGCAAGGGTTTTATCTGAAACAGTTAGACTTTGCTAGAAAGGTACAGCTGAAATAAAGCTTATTTTTTGAGGGTGAAGTTACGTTGATTTCAAACTGGAGAGTTATAAAAGTGGGAGGACATCAGTGTTTGGTTATTTATAGTCTCTGTTTCTAAACAAACACATTTGCAGCCTCTCAGCAAATGCTGCACAGGCAGCTGAGGTGGCAGGAAGCAAACCCAGACCAAACAGCAGCAGCTGGAACAGGAACCACTGCAGCCAGCCCAAGGTAAGCCTTCCTCCCACCGCTACCCAAATCCTAGGGGGTTATAAGAGCTTGGACATCTTCTTAGTTTATGTAGGGAATCAAAACTACATCAGTAAAGTCCTGGCACTGTGAAATGCAGTTTTGAAGCTACAGCTCTAGAAAGGAATAGCCATCTATTTAGTTATTAAATATTCCCAATGTTTTTACAAGCAAGTTCTCTGAACAGGTTGTATGCACAAGTTGATCTGAATGCGTGGAATTTATGGTCTACTCGTAAAAGTCTTCTACGCTATACAGGCTTAGGAATTAGGAGGAAATTTGAAGAGTTAAACACAGTGAACAGTGTGGAGCATTCTTCATTGCAAGCGTCAGAATATCTGCCTTCATACATTCCACGCCCTTGAGAAAAGTTGCAGGTGTCCAAACTGTCCCACAGCAGATGTTTCCCCCAGAAGAAAATGCTGGATTGTTACCTGTCTGCAGAAATAAAGACATCTCCCACTGGAGAGAGAAACAGGGGAAGAACCTGGTAACAGCCCATTTCAGATAATGCTACAGAACACCTCTCTCTTTCCAAAGCAAAAAGCTGTGCCTAACATCGATATCAGCTGCCTCTGCTCTGCAGTAACATGGCAGTACCTCAAGACAGAACTAAAAAGACCTGAAAGGAGATAAATTCCACATAAAGGATTTTTTCTTCTGCTTCCCTCTCACCAATATCCTTCCAGGAAAAAAAAAAAAAAAAAAAAAAGAAAGAAAAGACAGCCCACGCTCATAAGATCAGCTTTTGCACAGGAATTGTAATAGCTGAACTTTGCCAGGACCAAATCATGAAATATCCCTTCAGTGATTAAAATGAAAGTAGATTAGACAGGCCTTCCTGCTACCCAAGAGGCACACTTGCTAAATATTTAGTAATACTATAGATTAAAGTAAAACTTTAATGGTGTTCTTTCAATCTAGGCAATTTCTAATAATGGTGATAGAGCTTTCTTCTAGCACTGCAGGAGATAAAGTTTTGGTATATTTAAGATCTGTAGCATTTTATATAGAAAAGAGATTCTTAAAAATAATCCCCTCCATGAGAGGCTTTAAATAGCTAACTTTCAAGAATTAGCAGGGTATCCTAAAGAATAAAAAGTTAACACTAAAATAATCAAAAAATGAAAAGCATCAATTTTGTTTTCAGGGAACATCATAGTGCCTAAAGACAGGAATCCTCTGCAGCAGCTGGGCACTCAACATCAGCACTTCAAAAAACTTTAGACCAAACTATGTCATCAGAAAAAAACATCAAAAGATTGCTTCCCAAAATAAGATTTATATAGGCTTATATTTGATCTCAGAAAAGATTACTAAAATTACCCCAATTAAGTGACTCTAATTGATCTGTCAATTCTGTTCAACTGCAAGTTTACTGTCTCCACATCACTTTGTATTAATGCCCATGTAGGAACAGTTTATCCCAAGGCAGATTCAAGAGCAGATGCCTACTCCAGATCTGAACCAAAAGGGGAAGAAAAAAAGCCCTTTAATACCTGAACAAGGTTCTCTCTCTCTTATTGCAGTTCTGAAGTATCAGAAAGAAATAGTATTAAAAAACACAGTGTCCACATATAAGATCCTAAAACACCAAGAAATGGTGAATAAAAGTTCATTTAAAATGGCAACAAAATGTGTATGAACAAACATGATTATTGGTTCTGACTGAAATGAAAAAATTTGATCCTTTTGCATATAGGAAAAAGTATGTAGGCAACATTCACTCTACTCAAATTACATAATCTGTACTCAAAAGAGGAACATTTAACCTAAAGACAGAGGAATTATTTGACATGCTACAGCTCTTCTGTGAGACTGTGTTGGTTCACATTTGTAAGACTTTTTGAAGTGGGTGCCTGACTGCATGAAGAGAGGACCTAGAACAGCACTGCACACAGGAGTGGCCCTGCATTTGCGTGAGAAGCTGGAAAAACACACTAGTAATCTGATGTCTCTGTCTTCAGCCTAAAGAGTTACAAATCTCATTTCAGATCAATGATCTTTATCTATTTTAAAGGGTTGATGACTAAGTGGGTTTTTTAAATTAAAAAACAGTAGCTGTACAGGAAGCTGCTGTGCCAATTCAAAGGAACATGTGAACTACAGCTACCCTAGAAAGGATTTTCAATGTTTTACAATCCTATAATATTAATACACCTTTGAAAGTTTCTTTAGTATTTTTATTCATGCTTAAGCTTAATTGATATGTGTTTATTCCTGGCACTACCTGATCCAACATATCATTTGAAAACTAATCTCAGCAGAGCTGGGTTTTCTTTCCAACACAAGAAGAACCTGTTCACATCTTTTCTAAATCTACTTAATAGGCGAGTGGTTCTTCATTCTCCTCAGAAGCTGACAACAGTGCCTTTTACACTTTAAATTTTCTCTCAGGAGGAAAAATGGAAAGGTTAGTTACGGGAATTATGTGACAGACAGAGAAGTCTGCTGCTTCTGAGCTATAGCAAAGTATTGCTTTTGTATTATTGTTTGATCTTCCATGCAATGAAGCACATGAAACCAAATTAAACACATGTGATAGCTATTTTTTTCTACCATTTCTTAAAGGATAAACATCATTAACATTAGAGCTCTTTCATATTCCCATTTATTCAGTGACTCCCAAAGTTAACCAACCTGACTGGTTGATCTGCCTTCCTTCAGGGTGTGCAGGAGGAAGGGGTGGCCTTGTAAAGGTGGTGATGATTCTGCAGTGCATTACCAAAGTAGGTCTTTCAGTCCCATTGGCCCTATTCCACTCCCTGTGTGACTCTCAATTCCTAAAAATGTTACCGTTCCCATTCTTCATGATCCCTCAGGATGAGAGGCTGAAGAAAAATTCCCTAAGGCTCAACACACCACACTGGAGATTACGGATGCAATAAGGACTTCTTGGAGCAGAGCTCCAAATTTGCAATGCAAAAAACAAAGCTGAAACAAGGACATGCCTCTTAGCCTGGTTTCCTAAGGAAACAAAGCCTATTAGAGAGGGGCAGAGACATTCAATTTCTGTTATTTCTGCCTTCCCCACCAACATTTGAATCTGGCAATCAGCTTTAACACTCCTTTATAGAGGGGCAGAAGCCACAAAGACATGAACTTCCTATACACTTCATGAAAAATTGGCAGCTGGATAAAGGAAAAAGTGGGATGTGTGCCTCCCCTGAAAGCTGGAAGTTACAGTTTTCCAGTTCTGCAAGGGGCACCCACCAGCTGCCCAAGTTGTTCCTGCTGCAGCACATACTGTGACAGTCTTTCAATTTCACATTTACTTCCAAGTTGGATTTAAAGACATTTTGTATTTAAAAGCAAGTGAAATTTAAGCACATCTACTATTAAAAAGCAAACAGACTCAAACAAACCACTGGAGTTTCATTGTATTAGCCGTTCAAATATGGAGGCTTTTCTCTTGTGTTTTAAAACCTACTAAAAAGCATGATTCTACTTTTGCAGCATGTTCTTTTCCTAGGCCTTCCAAAGCCTGCTCTGCAGCTCCTGCTGACACACAGCAGGATCTCAGGCCCTGTCCTTTGCATTGTGGGCTATATCTAAACTGACAATTCTAGAAAACTATCAAATAAAGATTTAGAGTCACCTCTTCTATTCCATAGATAAAGTACGTTTTAAAAACTACTACTTTAACACTCCTACTTAAGCCTACATTTATCCAAACTAAAATTATGAGAATTTTGTTATCAAATTCAGAAGAAATACAATTAAATCAGACAGTACTATCTTCAAACTTGGTTAACACCACCTCCGTACAGAGATGTCCATCCTGACACCATTCCAAGAAAAAATATGGAAAAATTAAATATTAGTCAGACAGTTCATGCCCCAACAGAAAAGATCTGTCAAGTTGAATCATTGTTAGAGGAGAAAGTCAGTGGAGCATGTGCAGTTACGTGCACAGGATCTGAAAGTGCTGGATGAGAAACCCTCTGTTGGAAATGGGTGACACCAGCAGGGCTAGAACCTAACCTGGTACCTGTATTTTGGGTCATATTCAGTCATGCATAAAGTTGGTTTAGAACAAAACAACCAGGGTGGGGAGGAATTACGATTAATCTTTGCAATTAAAAAAAACCCAAGCCACCACAAAAAGACCCCAATTATCCTACTTTTTGCTATAATCCGCATTCTGGATGTTAGCTGGGCTTCAAGGCAGACTTGGAAAGCACCAACCATTGGCAGTAACTGTAGCAGCAACTCATCTCATGCAAACCTTGCATGAAACAGTTCCGCAGCACAAGCAATCCCACAGCTGCTGGCTTTGAGTGATACCCTGACATTTGCAGGGTGTACCGCACACCATGTCAGTCACACAGTTAGCAGCAGGGATCTCCAGGAGGAAGGTAATTTCCCTCAGCAACCACTAAGATAAAATGCTATACTGGCAAGACTGGCAGAGACACATGAGAAAAACAGAAAACTTGCACTTTTTATTCATACAAATGAATCAACTTTTCTTTTCCCCCTGTCCAACACACAAGCTTTATTAGTCCTTATCACTAATAGCAGCCTTCAGTCTAGTCCAAATATTCCCTTTCCCCAAGGATGTTACTGGAAGGAATTTTCTTCCTTTCAATTCACAGAGCAGCCATTTTCCTTACAGTGTCTGAGTGATAAGAGAACCAAATGAAATATCCCACAGTTATTAAAATAATGAGCCAGGCCTTGAGAGTGAGACTGGGCTGTCTTTAAAGAGCACATGATGTTCACTTCCATGGCTGTACAGCAGCTGCAGTGACAGCACTGCCTCTCAGAAGTGTTTAATTGGAAATGGGAGGATCCTTTTAAAACAACAGCACTTCCTCTCTTAAGTGTTTAATTGGAAATGGGAGGATCCTTTTAAAACAACAGCACTTCCTCTCTTAAGTGTTTAATTGGAAATGGGAGGGTGCCTTTAAAACAACAGCACTTCTCCAGAGAACCTTCACCACCCTCCAATGACATGCTTAATAAATGTAATACAAAAAATTGTACATCAATTGTTTTTAATTCTGTTTTGCATTCTGCTATTTCCAATTCAAACCTGAAAGGGGCTTACACACCTGAAAACTTACCTACCCTTTCCAACAAAATAAGCTGGTCTAATAAAAGGCTTTGCTTCTACCCACGGAACTCACCTTATCTGAACGTATTACTCAAGATTCAGAGGTTTTATCTATTTTGCTCTTTATTCTTTTATCCTGTTAGCACTTTTTAAACCAATAGCTGTACACAGCTGCAAAACTGTAATCACAAATTCCAAAGTTAATTTGGAGTCAGCTACTTGATTTGTGTAGCTGTGTCCTTATACCCATCCAGTGTTTTATTTGCATATAAAACATTTCAGCAAGGTATACTCCTTACAGTCCTTTCATTCACTTTATACCCAGGATTACTGCAGAAGTCTGGAGTTACTTTCAAAATACTCTTCACAAATGCCCACAAATTTGACTTTTAATTTAAAAACACTGCTCACATATATACCAACGTCTTCTGTCCACTGCAAACCACAGAATCCTAGAACAGTTGTACTCCTGCTAAGCTTGCATCTTCACTGCTGCCTCCTGCCCCTTTGCTACCTTACTACCAGTCTCCACATTGTCTTCCAGAAGTACCCATTTCTCATCACTAAAAATATCAGACACAGAAAAAGAAAACAGCTATGGGAAATGGGTTTGCAAACTCAAGCAAATACCACTGCACTGGTTTACACTTCGATATTTTCCTCAGAGCTGTAAAAGCAAGGACATTTGCCTGTTTTTTTCCCCTCCTGCAGTTTAAAATACTGAAGAACTTGTTGGGTCAGCTCCAGAGCGCTGGCCAGTATTTGAAAAGGATTCTGCCACACAGTATATGCAAAACTGTCACACATGCACCAAAGCACTTTCAACCCTTTGAAGCCACACCAAAATCGCAGGAAAAAATTATGCTGGTTATATGTCATATTTTAACCTATATGCCACAAGGCTTATTAGATTGGAAAATAAATCACAGGCACTGAGACTACTTATTAAAATAATCAAAAGTAGATTCTGCTGTTTTATGTATGAAAACAAAGCAATGTAAGGATGTTCCAGGACAGAAAGTTAGGCCTAGGACTTATTCACAATGTTTCTGGCTCCACTGGAGATAAAAGGGTATGATCAGCTGATTTAATGTGTTTCAGGTTAGTCCTGCTTCCTGATAGGGATGCAGTTCTGACTAACAAAAGAAAAAAAGAAATGAGGAAAAGAAATCTCATAACCAGATGCTATTCCCAGAGGAAGACTGATTGGGAATATATTTGTAAAAATAGGAAAAAAATGTGTTTCTGCTATAAAAAGCTGCCTTTTAGGTAAGTATTTATCAAACCATGCTGTACTTAACTTTTTAGCCATGTTTGAAGCCAGTGCTGTAAATTCAAAGATTGTATCTGCAGCACTGAGTGATATCTACAAGACAACAGGAGCAAAAGCAAGTTCCTGAACACTACACATGCCCAACCCAGCTAAACCCAGCCAGTTTAGCTATAAATATCTAAGTAACCCTCTGCAGGACCAGACCACATGTGCAGAGGAGTACAGTAATGCAGCTTTTATACAGAAGGGAATATTTGATGACTAATTATTTACATCACGAGTTTAATACATTTTAAATGCAACTTAATTATTTGCTGAGACATCAACAGGGGAAAGAGTTGTCCTTCTTTATGCTCCATCTCTAGTGCCAGTTTTGCCTGTTTCTAAATAAAATTCTAACTACCTCTGTTGACTGTGACAGACTGATCTTGGTGTTGATCTGCAAGTCCAGGGTTATGCTGAAAACTGACAGAACTATCACACAACCAAGAATTCAAAGGCACACAGGGATTACTGCTCGTAATGCTTGTTTCTGTAAATGCCAAAAGCTACTTCAGAATGCTTTTATCTCATCTTATCTTCTCTTTGAAAGAAAAGGAAATGTGTAATCAAGTGATAAAATAATGTGTCCCCATGTTTAATGATAGAGATAAAACAAATTCACAGTCTGGTTTTAGACATCTGTTTGCTGAAGAGAAATTTTTATTAACTGCAAAAATGAAACAGTATAAGTTGTAGCACACCCTCTCTCCCAAACTCCTTTGTGCAAGAGATTATGTAGATGTTAAATTAGAACCCTGAACAAGAAACACAGGAACATGCCGGTTTTTTTCCATCTTTTTAACCATGCTTTTGAAACATCCATTTAGCATCACAAATACTATTCCTACATTTACCTATCAACATTTGAAATGTATATTGCAGTATATGCTTTTCCCTGGCTGGAAAATACTTGGAACCATCACAAAAGTAGTAAGTCTATGGAAAGAAAGAAGGGCTGAGAGGAGATGTCCATGTAAGATGAAGTTTCTAAGAAAGGGCAAGCACAATAGATTTTGTAGAGTTTCCAAAAAACCTGTAAGCATGAAGACACATCACCTTGCCAGTAACACCTCACAGAACTCCAAATCCCAAGCATGTGTACATGTTATCCTGATGAAAAACTCAAGCACCAACCATTAGGGAAAGTGTTAAGAGGAGTCATACAATCAGAAAGCTCAAAATATTCCTGATGCATCCCTAAGAAAAGATTAAAATTGAGTGGTTTTGACAATTCTAGGCGTGTCCTTTATACTTTGCTAGCACCATAAAAAATTACCTCTTATATATTAATATACTCGAGTTACTTACAGAGTTAGAAAAAACAATATGTGTTTCTGATGGATTTAGCTTTCTTTAGATCCAAGATCGCCAATTCAGCCCAAGCACTGCAAACCAGGCTGAAGGGACCTTCTGAGCCTTCTCAGCAAGCAGCCTCTGTCAGACGAACACGCAGTGCTCAGAAAGAAGCAACAGGTCTGTTGATACTCAGATGTAAGGTTTAAGTTCTGGCTAAGCAGACAAAATATTATTATATTGCTTCCTCCACAATTTACCATTTTTAAGCCTTTTTTGGAATGTAAGCCAGACATGCAATCCACCTCTCTTCTGTAAAAAGAAAGGCTCATCTAGAGCGGTGGGAAACTTGCAGCTCCTGCAGCTGCGACACGGGAAGGCCTGAGAGGGGCTATTTGTTGGCGTTCACGGCAGCAGCTGTGAAGTGAAGCACATGCCGGGCAGTGGAAAGGCCGAGGCTTCAGGCGTGTCCCTTTGATCTCCCGAGTGCGGCCCCTTTGTCAAACCCCGGGTGCTGTTTCGGAGGCGCGGGGCGGGCGGTGGGGCGGCAGCGCGGGGCGCCGGCACCCCGAGACCCCTGCGAGAACACCCGCCCCGAGTTCCCTGCCCGAACCACCATCCCGGGGCTCTGATCAGCCCCTCTGGCAGCTGAGCTCCCCCGGCTCGCTGCCCTGCCGGCCCTACCTGCTCGCCTCCCGGCCGCCGAGGCTCCCGCAGCTGCGTCCCGCCGCACCTGCCCTTTTTTGGGCTGCGACCGTGTCTTTTCCGTCAAGGCAACATCACTTCCCGTGAGGCCCGAGGTGGGGGCGGGCCGGGCAGCACCGCCCCGGCGCGTC
>WBMZ01002339.1:0-43229 GCA_013400975.1 Atrichornis clamosus
CGCCGTTCCCGCGGCGGCGACGCCATCGCTGGAGCCGCAGCGCCCCCTGCAGGCGCCGCCTCCCCGTCCCGGCGCTCGGTGGCGGCGGGTGCGCGAGTCCGTGTGCGGGTCCGGGGGCAGCGCCCCGTCCCAGGCAAGCGGGGACGGCCCGGGGACAGCGCGGGGGCAGCCGGCAGATGATCCGTCGCCCCCGCGGACAGTATTATCGGGTGCCGCTGTTAACCCTCCCGCGCCCCGCCCCGCGGAGCGCAGGGCAGCGCGGAGCTGGGGGGCGGTTAATGGAAAGGAAGCTTCGCGGAGCGATGGTATCGCCGCGGGTTGGCAGCGCAGCTGCGTTAATTCTGCCCCCTCCCCTCCTGCTTTCACTCATCCCAGGGGTCAGTTCTGGGATGCTCTCCGCTGGCTCTCTGTGCCGCTGAGTGGGCCCGGGGCTGCCCAAGGCGGCAGGGCTGGGGCATCGCCCCGCTGCCGGGGGTTGGCATTCGGGCGGGAGGTACTGGCCGGAACGGTGGCACCGAGCAGCGAGACGCGGCGGCCAACTCCGCCGCGGAGCCCCGCTCCGCTTTGGACGGGCGGGCTGCCCGCCCCGCCGCCCCCTGGGCTGGTTCGCCGCCTCCCGGCCCCGGGAGGTGCCGGCTGTGCCTCCGCTTGCCTCTCTCTGGGAGCCGCCGCCTCCAAAACTTGTAGCTTCCCTTCCTCGGCAAAGTGCTGGAAATCGTCCCGTTCCGGGAAAGGTCCCCTCCCGTTCGGAAACCATCCCAAGGGGAGTGTTGGTGGGAGGGCGGGGGCTGCTCCCCTCTCCCTTCCCAGCATACTATCAGCAGCCGGTGCCCGCGGCTGACCGCGCTCATACCCCCGGCTGAGGGGGCAGCTCGGACATGCAGAGCTCGTGGGCTGGCTCACGCTTTTGTTCCCAGGCTCTTCCTTCTCTGCCGAGGGAGATGTGTCCCCTACCTGTCCTCTCCTGCCAGTCCTTAAAACGGCATAATTATAGTGGTGGTAATTAAATAGCTGGTGCTTTCCTCGTTTTGGTGACAGACCCTGCGGAGGGGGAGGGTGCTCGGAGCTAGGAAGCAAGAGTTAAGATGAAGTTAAAGTACAAACAGAAGCACATAGCTGACATGCTTCAAGTTTAGACAGTACAAGATATGCAAATGCGCAGGGCTGCGTGGTATTGACATTTTGAGGTCATAGTGATAGGAATGTATTATTTATAGGATTGGGTTGCACTAGGCCGATAAACTACATTTTAAAGCCTAGGCGTATGTAAGTGATAAGATTTATATATATGTTTACACTGCGTGGATGTGTGTGTGTGTGTATGCACACGTTTTATATAGTGTTTCAATGTTTCACAATTAAAATTCTTCCTGCCCGGCATTTCGATGGGGAGACCCCTCTCCTCGCCGGCTGCTGTTAGCTATGGCTGGGAGCAAAGGAGGCCGGGGAGGGCACCCGCAGAGCTTGCGGCAGTGTGGCGATCTCTGCTTTTTCCCCCCTGCGTTCTCTTCCTTTTCCCATATGTCCTTTCTGGCCACAGCTCACCCTAGAAACAGCATTTGCCTCTTTGCAGCCCCATGCAGCTCTCTGTCTTTCCGCCAGGAACTGTTCCCACTCTTTCACTCCAATAGGCTCCTGAAAGTGGGGGAATCTCTGTGGGTGGGGGGTTAGAAAACGGATCGTTTCTCATGTAAATTTTATCCAGTCTCTCTGCACTTTGTATCCCTCTTTTTCCTTAGCCAATTCTTGCTGAGGGAAAAAAAAAAAAAAAGAAAGATTAATGGCATCTAAAATGGGAGGGGTGGGGGAAGAGAAAGCTAGAGGCAAATTTCCACATCCCCTTCCTCTGGGCATCCTGGTGGGTTTTCCATAGAAACTTTCACACAGTGGCCAGACAGATGCTTAAAGGGGATGGAAGAAAATAATGCAACCATGATGAGAAAACAATTGCATCCCCAGCTTTCTACCTCCATTAAAGGCTCCTTTGCCATTGCACAGAGGCCCTCAGCTCCCTGTCCCTGCAGAGCCCTCTCTGTTCACTCTGACTGTGGGGATGCTCCTGCAGCAGCGGCATGGAAGCCATGGGAAAGCTACCCCTTTGGCTTCTGGAAGTGAGAACTTGGTTTCCCCGTGGGGGGAAAGCAGCCTTTGTGCCTGCCTGGCTTCCCTAATGTGGAGAAAATTCCCATTAATTTTGTGAGGAAATATTTTGTTACGCGTGTTTCAACAAAACATTAAAAATCCTACGCATATTTTTTTTCATAAATCCCTCTCTCAGTTTGACATCCTTGCTGGAGCCTCAGCCAGGCCTGCCCGAGACGGCAAGAGAGGCCTCCCTCTCCCTTCTCCCTCTCTGTTGGCTGCTCTTTTCCTGTCTAATCAATTATCTCCCTAGCTAGTCCTTCTCAAAGGTGAGAGCTCATTATGCATATTCATAAATCACAGCTCCCAGACCTGACACTGATTGATGTAATCATCTCCCGCTCGCTCCCTGTCTGCACGGGGCCGGCCGGAGGAAGCGTCGGCGAGGAGAAGGAGGCAGGAGGCAGGAGAAAGAGACTTCCAACTTGTCAGACCCAGTGCTGGTGGGAGCGGCCAGCCGGGCGTAGTGGGCCGTGTCAGGCTCCCCATTCACCGCAGCCAAAGTGCCCATCACGGCCCGGGACAAGACAGGAGAAAGCCCTGTGAGCTGGGAAACAGCAGCGAGCTGCCTCTGTGCAGCTAGCTGGTACACAGACAAAATCACAAGGATAAGGAAAATATCCACCACAATTTTCAGAATCAGGCATCAGACCATGCATTAAAATACCCTCTTCCACGTTAGCTGATGTGCTTGCTCTTATTTTCCTTAGATAGTTAAAACTGGTTTATTCCTGTAAGAACAGATGTGTGCAGTCTGGATTCTGATAATGAGTATTTAGATATGTGATATAGCAAAAAGCTTCAGTACTATAACCTCAGTAATTATACTGTTAAAAAAAAAAATAAAGTTGTGAACTATGTAAGTTGCTGCTGAAAGGGTTTGGGAGCAGAAGGGCTCCTCCAGCCCAGACTACCAACTTTCCAGACAGGAACATATATTTCAGCTATGACTGGTTTCCAAAGTGTATTTCAGCATGGCAGTGTTCAAAATGTTGTTCAGATTATGGGGTTTACCTGTATGGTTAATATTTACACTTTTAAAATACCTCTTTTTTATCACATTGATCAGAACTATCAGTGTACTAAAGTAATAATACAAAAATATATGCCCTGGTAATCATAACAAGATACAAATCAAAGGGAGCCCTAATCAAGTACTTTTGAGAGTGTTATCTTCCTTGTTAACAAATGGTAATAAGAAAATTAAGGCTTATAGCTTGCTTGCATTTTATCTAAGAAAACCAATAAAGATATCAGATGTTCTTTGTTTTATATGTTTGAATGTAAAGCAGAATAATGAAGAACATGTACCTTCTAAGGCTTCATTTGCTTTATGGGCATTAACCCTTTAGGATGCCAGTGAAATTCTGAATTTGCAGAATGAGCACGAGCTGGTGCTGCCACCCAGGGTTTTGAGGCCCAGCTTTGCTGCAGTCAAGACAACATCTTTTTTTATTAAATGCTGAAATTGGAACAAAGCAACAATGGCCGCTTGCTAGCTGTGCATGTCCAACAGGCCTCTTTACTATTCAGCAAATGGAAGATATTAAACAGCATTTTGCTTAAAGGTACACTGAGGCCATTTCCATTAGGACATGGTGTCATTCATTTATTCACATGTTAAGTGGATGTCCTTGTGGCTAATGAGTAATAATCAACAGTGACTCCACTTTATTCCTTTGCTCCCAGCAATGTTAAATACTCTGATGGAGTCTCTTTGCTGACACACTAGAGAATATGGTTAAAAAGTGCTAAAGGACATTTGCAGCGTAGAGCAGCCACATACACACATGCTGGAAATAGCACATTTATTGCAGTCGATTCTATTAGGCTTTGTTCCTGTTTAAGGCATGGCACGTGGAAACCACTGATATTTATTTGAAGGTACTTTACACCTTAAAAGCCGGAAACTCTTTCGATTTGAGAGTCAATGTGGTTATTGCTGGGAGATGAGCTCTCGTCCAGCTGGTTTCTAAAAAAATCAAACTGCACCTTCTGAAAGCTCTAGATTCTGTACATGACTTCAGATAAATCTCTAGTGGAGAAGGGATTTAGGACAAAACTTTTCTTGCAAAAATCTCGTTTGAAATTTATTTTATTAAATAAATTCCTACCAACTAATTAATTAATTTTATGACATCAACCGCAGCTAAGTAGACTAATAAAATATAATAATCTATATTTTTTCCTTTGCATGACTGCTTACACTGTAGTCTGCAGCTTGGTTGTCTCCTGTGTCAATTCCTAAAGTTTGAAAGGTATAAATGAATCATTCTTGGTCCTGATTAAGCTTAAGTTAGAAATAAAATATGTCAATCAATCTGGTTGGAAATGTTCCTGCTGTCTAAGTTGGTTATGCAAAACACTCTAAGGTGTGTAGGCATGCTCAATTAGGTCAAGGGATCTGATGGCACTCCTAGCCATAAATGTGTGTCACTCAGATTCCTCATTATTTTTAGCAGTGGTGAAAATGCATGTCAGTAGGCCAGCTAGCCAGGCTAGAATAAAATTACTTACTGCGTGTGCATAAACCTGAGGTTTTAATACATTAGTACTATACTTATTTTCAAGCAAAACAGTGAAAAGAAAATATCTCTCTCTCAAATATATGACTCACTCTATTGGATTTCTCAGCGATCATTAGTATAATTCACACTGGACTTTGCAATACTCAAGATACCTTAGCAGTAAAATTTAAGTGCCTAAAAACATAGATGTAATGTGAAATTAGATACAAGGAGTAAAACATTGATTTTCTGTGTTACAGTCTAACTTGCTTCCAAGAAAGATAAAGCTTCACCAGGAGATTAGACCAGCCCCATTCCAAAATAATTTAATGAAAAAGGACACTTGAGATGGCTATTGAACAGCGGCGCTAGTGCTGGTCTTCTCAGATGGAGACTTTTGCAAGTGATTCCTGCACCAGACAATGCCAGAAATGTTTGCTTGGTGGACAAATTTCCTCTAGCGTGCTAAATCATAGCCTGATACTAACAAAAATGTTTCTGTCCAGTTCCAGGGGAAAAAAATGCCCAGAAAAGCAAATTGTAGTGTTCATGCCTGCCCTCCTACACCTGCTGTAGTTGCTGAGATTACCTGAATTGGCTAAATGACCAGGATTAAATCCTCTGGTTTTAAACTTTCCATGCTGGTGCTGTGAACCACACCAAGACCTTGGGCTTGGAAAGAAGAAATGGAGCAAGAAACCAGCTAAACAGAAGAGTCCAGCCTGGCTTTGTTATGCAAAAGCCCCAAACAACCAAACCTAAATGCAGGAAACTGGTAAACTGAAAGAAAAACATTGCTTCTAAGAGCCATAGACAAGATTTGTACTGCAGGTAAGGCTGGGGCTTCTTAAACAGTGTGCTTAAATGTGGTGTTAAAGATGGCAGTGTCCCTTTAAGAACAGCACCATGCAGCTCATATTTTCTTTACTGCCAATAAAATGCAATTAAATCTCATGAATTAATATATTCACTTCAGGAAGAATTCCCATTCTTTTCTTCAGATATCAAAATGGAGCCATCATCAGTCAGTTGGTTAAATAGGAGAATCCAGAGAGTAAGTAAATGGAAGAGCTTTCAAATGCAGGGCTGAAAATGCCCAATGAATGTGTAGGAGGCTTCAATAAAAAGATTTTGACTTGTGTTTTCACCCCTTTCCCACTTTGCTCATTGTTTACTGACACTGCTGTGGACACAGTATTCAGTCCCTGCCCGCCCCAGCCCTGGGATGTAAAAATGTCATCTCTATTGTGCTGCCGGGCTCGCTTTGATGCTGCCGCAGCCCTTTGTATGCCCTTCTCAATCCCTTTATAAGGCTGTCCTGATTGTCCATACTGAACATCGCCACAAAAGCTTGTCTTATTGAGAAAATAAAAAAGTCAGAGAGGGGCCAAATGACGGGAGATTGGGCCTTTGCTGTAAAAGACCTACTATTCACATTCAGCGGCCATTTTTCCATCAAGGAATTACAAAGTTGGTACTGCGACCATGCCAGCAAAGCCATTTTAGACACTTTCTTATTAAATTTTTATTTATAATTACTTTTATAATTACTTTTTTTTCTTTTTAATAGCTCATGTACTACTGAAGACAGACATTAAATCCTAGAAGCTGTCGTGGAGAGTATTTTCACCTTTCCAAGGAAAAACTACTGTATAATTCTCACACATATATTTCATCTGGGAAGTTTAGACAGACAGATCGTATGGAAATTCAACTACATATAACTACGAAAATGGCTTCTTGTTATAATAAAACAAGTCAGACACAGACCCCTTGCTATGTAGGAGTACACACATTTGCAACCAAGAACCAGAGACTGAGGGTTTAAACTGTCAGTCTGAAAAACCTCTACCAGTTGTTCTTCCACTTAATGCTATCCTAACTTGTACCGAGTGTCTGTGGGCAGGATGGAGACAAAGGCTGGATAAGGTCTTATTCTTTGGGAATGGGCTATCGGAATGGGAGGATGGTGATTTCATGGCTTTTGTTACTGAGGTTAGGGACCGAATTCTCTCACTGAATTAGAATAGTAACAAGTGGGACTGGGGATCTCTGGGGCTTTTGTAGTGCACTCATCTGAGAGATTGCGCTTTTCTCAGCCCTTCAGATTTATTTTGCCAAAGTTACAGGGCAATTATGGAAATGTGCCCTTTGAAGCTGGGCCGATTTCTCTTTATTTTCTCCCCCCCCCCCCGCCCAAAGCAAAGCCTCCCTTGCCTCCTTTCTTCAGCAAGTTGGCAGTCACTAGGCAGTGGGGTTTGGAGCAGCCATTCAAATAATCTTTCAAATAGTGCAAGAAAGTTTTAATAATAATATGTTAAAAACTAGACTTTGAAGCTTTTTGGGAAGGAAGTGTAAAATAGCAGCAAAGTAACAGAGTCCTAGAAAATAGGCTCTGTGTGTGCGAGAACATGAAATGCTTCCCATGAAAAGCAGCTCAGTGCACTGGGACTGGGGCTGGCCAGTGGCTTGTGGGGTGTTTGGCCAAGTGACCACCGGGGTGCTCCTGCCTTGCCACACCGGTGCAGTCGGCAGCTCTGTGGCAGCACTGTGCTCCTCGGCCCTCACATCTCCCTAACAAGAGGCCCAGGACAAACAGAATTGTACTTTGACACCTTTGTACATTATTTATCGTCAGAGCTTGGAATCTTGATGCTGCATGTGAACTAAGATGACATATTTCTTACCTTACTTGCTACAGTTAGGTAAATATGTCTGAAGCCAGATGGTGAGACCTGAGCTAGGCAGGTTGTGAGCAGGACTGCTTTTTGCCCAGAAACCTGGTTCTGCACATCTCTGTTCACTCTCTACTCCATTTCTGTATTTGTATCAGACTACTTTGCTCTTTTAAGATGAATTGTTTTCTGAGCCATTTAACAAATGTTATGGGTCAAATTCAGACTCGACATAAAAGGGAGGAGATACTATTGGTGTCCCTGAAAGTAATATACATTTACACAGGGCCTCGCCTGAAATGTGGACTTTTCATCATCACCAAAACATGGTAGAAATATTAAGGCTTCTTGTCTGAGTTTTGTAACTGAGGTGCAAATATGTTTTTTGTTCTCTGTAGAGTTTGTGAGTGATCCTTGGACCTCATATTCAGCACCAAGTTACAGAAGAGATTTGTAGTTTTTGGACATTAAGGCTTGCAAATTTTGGAGCAGAAAATTCCTCTTAACGATGAATCTGTTTTTAAAAATGAAAATCCAGCTCCGACCTCTATAGAAGTGTGCTTACAATAAAGTAAATGCAGGTATTTCTCATGATGGATGCAGAAGGTTTAATGTCACATCTGTAACATGCAGCATACAAAGGTCTCAGCAAACAATTTTCCTGTGAGCTGGGCTCAGTGGAGTTGCAAAAGGTACCACGGGAAGACCAACACATCTCCAATCTTCTCCTCATCCTCCTCTAGTTCTCTTTCATATATCCAAATTTTTTCCTCAGCCTCACAGAAGTGCCTTCAATATCCTCGTTACTCCTCTGTACCTTCCCTCAGTCTGGGATCATCTTAATGTTTTCTGGAACTAATCCTATTATTGGGGTGAGTTCCAAGTCTGTGAAACTGGATCCAGGAGCTTTGGGGTGTCTGATTCGTTTCAATGTGCACCAGGATCTGGTGTGCTCCACTTTGTTTGTAATAAAGGGAGGAGGACTTTAAACTGGTTTAGGTTCTAATATGCTGGTCTACTCCAAGAACACTTCTAATCTTAAAAATTTAAAAGCCAGGTTAAGAAAAGTGAAACTTGCTAGTAATATTAAGAAGCAATCCCATATAGGGTTGGGAGCTGACTCCTGAAAAATGGTAGTATTTGTGGTGTTAGTACCACCTGACATAACTCTGGGAAACATGCAATGGAGCAAGTGACAACGTCTTGCTAGGGAAATAATTCAGGGAAATTATTATAATTCTTCCATTTCTGCTTTGACAATTTCTTTTAAATTATTTATTTAAAAATCTACATAAAAACCAAATAGTACACTTAGGTTTTGAGCCTCAAGCTTGTCACAGATGCTGCAAAGGGTCAGCTGTCACCTCCTTCCTGGGGGAGATGAAGAATAGCTGTCCAGGCAGCACAACCTGCCCTTTGAGCTCTCAATCCTTGCTGCCCTGGGCAGCCAGCACCCAGATCCGAAAGGCCACACAGTCCCTGTGGGAAGAGACATGTCTTCCCACAACCTTCAAGTGCTCCCAAGAGGAGCAGGACCCTTGTCCCACAGTACAGGACAGTTTCATGAGCCTTTGTTGTAGCTTGTAGCTGTAATTGCTGTGTGCGTCTCCCCTGAAAAACTTCACAGTGTGACATGACTGTGGGCTCCTCAGAGAGCCTGGTTTTCTACTATTTTAGGCTTTAAACACCAGTAATTAAAAGGACTTTGAGTCATACTTGCTCAGGCGGCTGCTGAGCGCAGGGTTGGCCAGCTTCCCCAGGTGAGGCCCTCGAGCAGTCAGGCTTCTCCTCTCTGGCAGCTCCAGCCTGCAGGTGGTTTGGGGGGACGCCTTGTGTTAATCCGGCCTTAAGGCCACAGAGACATAGATCACCATGACAAAGTCTCTGCCTGGAGGAAAAGGTCACAGATTTTGAATACTTTAGATATTTTGTAAGCCACTTCTGAAGACTGTAAAGAAAATGGGTTTCCATGTTCAGTGCTGTCAAAAATGACCCTCAGGATGCAATGCTTCTCTGTGTGCTTGGGTCAAAGCCCACAGATAGGTAGGGCAGTCAGCAAGAGGGTGAGATCTTCCAGATGCCTTGTCTTACAGGAAATAATTCTGGCTCATCTGGGCTGAGTTTTAACCCCTGGACCTTGTATTTACTCTACAGTTCAAGCAAAACAGCAGGTCAGGGTTACGATTGTCAGTGTCTCGAAGGTTTGGGAATAGAGGGATGGGCATTGTAAACTGTAATGATAAACTCATTTATGGTACAATAGATAGTGCCTCCCTACTAATTCTACAAATAGACTTTAGATATGGATGTCTACTATTTGACTGTCAGTGGGAAGTGTATATCTCAGAAGGCTCTGACCTGGTTATCTTCTAACCCTGAGCAATTAATCACAAGCATCTAATAGGGGCAGCTGTGCACAGCAGCCTTTGGTGTTCAGCCCATTCACAATAATGGTTTTACCTTTTCTACAGCTATCAGACTTACAGCTTTCCTCAACATGGGACCACTGCTTTCTTTTGGAAGAAGATGTGGCACAAAATCAACCTCTCTCTGAATTGGAACCCACCAATTCCAGTCTCTTTAAAAAACCCCCAACAAAACAAAAGATAAAAACTCCCCCAAAATAGAGAAGTCTGTGCAGTAGTCACCAAACACCAAGGTCTCAGTTTCCAGCTGTGCTGGACATGGGAGCAGAGAACAGTAAGAGGACCAAAAGCTGCCATCCTGTCACACTGGCAGCGAGGGCTGGGGACTTTCCCACTGTTTCAGTTGTAAGCAAGAGAAATGGCTTTGTCTGCAGTGGGTTTGTGCAAAGTTGGAGTAAGGTAATGAAGAATCAGGCCCCATTGATTCTTTGTAGTACCGGAGCTTTGTTTTGAAGTGCAATAAAAATACAGGTGGCGGAGGAGATACTGCGCGGTACCATTCCTTTGGGACACTCTGGGAGACTGTAAGGAATTCCAAAATGAGGAGCGTGGGGTTTTTTTCTAGCATTGATCACAAACACTAGTTCAAGAAAACACCCAGAAGTAGTAAATATGCAAATTTGTTATGAAAGAAGAACCTACAACTACCCGCTATGTTAGAGAATTTGTTTAAGCATATTTGATCCTCATGCAGAGTTTATCAGATCATGGTTTAATTTGCACATTCAGGGTTTCTTGGTTGCTTTATTTTTTTTGTTTTGTTTTGTTTTTTAAGGGGGGTTCCCTTTTTAAAAGCTTTTCTTTCCCTTCTGCTCCAAGACTTGTACTGGAGGTATCACACTTCTGCTAAGATACAAGTGTATTTACGGTGTAATATAAATCAGGTTTGGAGATTACCAATTTCATATAAATTAGATGGGAGAGTACTGTTCCGCTATTTTGTTGTCTAAATTATATGGAAATTGGTCTTATGCAAGGAGTAAGTCCTCACAGAACAGGGCCCTTAGGCTTTTGGTTTAATTATCATAAGCTTCCATTTAATTAAACTTATTAAATGGTTTGGTGTAAGAGCAGACTATCATTTTGCAGAAGCTTTCTGGAACAGAAAAATATTTCCTTCAGACATGTTTCCCTCAATACAAGAGTGGGGGTCACCTGGGCCATACTCCCAGGAACCTTCAAACTCTTTGTACCCAGAGGCATTTCAACCTGTTCCTTACTACAGAGACAACAAGTTCAGTTTGTCCTGCAACTGGTATTTCAGTTTATAGGCTAGAAATTATACAGCAGTGTTGGCATAAGAAGAAGCAGATGTAAATGAGTCGGGAATACCTGGGAACTAAAAGAAAGTCCTAAACCATCAGAATAGGGAGACTTTGTGACAGAACAAGTCCCCAAGCTATCCAACCAAAAAAAGCCATCCCAACCCCCAAACAAGACCTTATTTGCTTTCATCAGATCAGCTTGAGAGATAATTTTGGGCATTTCATCATATGGTGCCTGTATGAATAGGAGATAGGACTCAAGGACTGAGGAAGTCTCCTCCAGTCTTCTCTTTATGGGAAAACCTTTTGTGAGGCTTTACTCTCATGAAAATACGTAGCTAATGGAATTCACCCCAAATGTCCTGGACACCTTCATATACAACCATTGTCCATCAGTTTAAGCAGAAGAGGCCTTATCCAACTCATAGATATCATAAAAGTCCTCGTTCTTACGAATTTGACCCTCACTGACATCCTACAGAACCCTGGCTTTATTTATCAAGTCTGTAACACAATCACCGTCACTGATGGCTTCTGGGAAATGTTACACCCCTTATTTTACTTGACAAAACATAAAACTTCGTCTGGGTTGGAAAAATATACTTATTGATACTATTTTTCCAAATAGAATGTTGTGGAGTAGCACTGTGCATTAATACCTGTGGTACTGTGTACTAACTCCTTTATAAGGAATAATTAGAAGAATAATTAGCTGAAATGTGAAATAGAGATGCTTCTTCAGGGACATGTGAGAAGCTGATTAATAAGAGGAAGGAGGGCCCCTGAGTGTCAGGGACCTAATAAATATATTTAAGGACAAATAGGTGGAAAAAGAAAGTACACATTACTAATGTTGATAGAAAGCCTTAACCGCCTAATGCATTTCAGAAATTGGTTGAGAATAGTTAATCTGTGTGATAACATGACCCTCAGGGTTAGTTAGATCTGTGAATTCTTATCCCCTTGGGGACTTAGCAAGTTTCCAGAGATTCACTGCAAATTCTTACAAGGAAAAGGCATTCACAATTGGAAGATTTCATGCAGGTTTTGCTTCTGAATGCTCATGTTACACAAACTCAAATTTACTGGGATAATGGCAGAAAGAGGAACTCAATACTAGCCACGGTGTTAATTTAAATTTTCACTTTCTAAAAAAACCAATCATGCACATTTGGATTTATTATAGGATCACATATAACTCTAGATGAAAGGAAGTGTTTCACCATAACAGTACTTTATTCTTAGTTGCTTTTCTATGCTAAACTAAACTCTGTACATATATGCTGGAAAACAAATGTATCAGTATTTTCTTCATTAGATCAGGCATTTCTTACACACCCTTTACAAAAATTTCATGGGAAACTCACAGAAAAACCCACCTAACTGATATAGACTGGAGTTATAAAGTGCTTAGCATTTGTAGTCTCATCAGTGTTTTAGGAATACTGCCAATGGGAAGGCAAAACACATTTTTGAGAATTCAAAAGAAAATGTAGGCAGTGTAACATACTGACCCTAGCAGTGGCATGATCATCAGGTTCCTTCTCCCAGACCCAGAAGGCACCAGTGCTGCTGGGGGGATGAAATGTGTCCTTTTGTGAGCAGGGGAAGCTGGAAATGCCATTTCTTTTTTGCTTGAGATGCTGTGTCCCAGCTGGCCTAGGAGAGAAATGCAAAATGAAAAGGAAAATATCTTTACAGAAGGCAGTTTTTACGCCACCATATAGGACTATTAGACTGGGATTTCCAAAGGAATTTAGAGCAGTTAGGCATCCAAATCCCACTGAAATTTCCTCTGAAAAATATCAGCTGTAGCAGTTAGTGACGTATTACAGCAGCAGCTTTTCCTTTTGAAGAACAAGACGGATTTCACTTTTCTTAACATGGGTGTAAATGTGCAGAAAGGGGCAAAATAAAGGAAATATTCTGAGTCTGCAGTTAGTGGTATCATGGATTGAAAGAATCTGTATTCTCTCATTTGTGTGGGGAATCTATTGATTCATTCACATCCAACCTGTGTTTTTGCCCAGACTATAATCCAGAGTTTGTGTTCCTGCACAGCATTAAGAGGTGAGTGAGAACAGAGGGCAGTGATCCTGAAACTAAAAAGCAGCCACATATTTTGTGGATATATATCTAACTATATAGCTCTGGCTCACCCTCTAAAGTAAAGCAAGATTTGTTTGTAACAGTGACATTGATATAAATGGTATAGAAGATATACTTTTCAGCTGATACTGCAAAAGGGAGTGTTCACCACATAGTTGTGCATAGGAGGTCCTGCTGAAAATACTTATATATAATTTAACAAAAAAGAAGCTTTTGTACTAAGAAATTATGGCTTAAAGCTTTCTTATTTGGGAAAATTCCAGCCTTTGTGCTCATATCCCAGTTATTACAGTAAAGACTTCCAAATGGGAGATATTTTAGAAGAAAACAGTACCAGAGTGATAAGGGTACTGTGCTTATTTTTCTTCAAGCATTGGTATGCTTTTAGTTTGAGAAGGAATTTTAAAAGGTTCTAGATGAGATGGTACAAATCAAACATATTCTTATAATATTTATATAAAATATGTCAAGAAAAAGAAATAACAGGGACTATTATAAAACATTGCCTGAGAAACAAGAACAATGGCAGGGCCAGACCTTATTGACCACAGGTCGATAGAGCAAAAAAAAGTATGAATATATCTGTAGCACAGCACAATAAAAATAATTTTAGAAACACAAGGTTTTACTAATTAAGACCAACACTTCATTGGTCATTCCATGTAACTGCCCTTTAAATGTGGCTTTTGTGGGAGGATGTACGCCTAGAAAACTTGCATGGACTGCCATTGTTAAAAATACACACACTGGCCAAACCAAAGTGATGTCTCTGGAATTAGTGTTTCCTATGGTGTCTTTTACTGTAGGGATATTAACATACAGATAACATTAACAGAATGAAAATATATTAGCAATGACAGAAAGACAAGGAAGATTGGTGAGTAAGATCCAAGGGTATGAGGGGAAAGATCAAAAAACATCAGAGTCTGTCATCAGTCTGTTCCTGGGTACCTAGGAGAGAAAGTGAAGCTTCAAAAAGATGAGAAGAAAGCTGATGATGGGGTGACAGAAGCAGCTCCTCTCCAGGACAATGACAGAACAGTAATTATAGACAATGATGACATATGATGGGGAGTTTTACCTTACAGCTTTACAGGAAACGATGTAGGGAAAACACATGTATCAACACACTCTGTGATAGGAGGAACAGGGAAAGAAAGGAAGGGTGAAAGGCATCCTCTGCCACAGCCCTATCACCATGCTTACACTATCAGGAGTGAAGACAACCCAAAGCAAGAGAAGCAAAGAGATGTGTTCCTCTGCAGAAGACAAGCAGGACACTCCTGAGCTGAATGTGTGGTGGCTGGGCAATCCCTGCATCCTGGCTGATGCTCAGGGCTGCCCTGGAGGGTTTCTCTCACACCCTGGGAGCCTGCAAGAATCGCAGATCAGTGCTGGATGCTGCCAGCAACGATCCCAAAATGAATGTATTTATTTCAATTTATAACATATATATTTACAGTCCTTCCTCTAGGCTGAAGACTACTAAGAGAGCATCACAGGAAATGTTGGAGCCACAGATGCCCCAGCAGAAACATGGAACAAGTGCCGGTGTGGAAAGTCAGCCGGCAGCCTCTTCCCACTGCATCCTGCTCCGTGCGCCCACGAGCCGGAGCAGCAGCAGGGGTCTCACAGAAATACTGCTTCAAGGAGGGTTTTGGTGTCCCACCTGGAATACACGGGTGGTGCACAGCCACTCACTCACATCCTACTGCTCACAGACTGACCTGCCAAGGCAGAAGGCAAGTGGGTGACCAGCGGGAGCAGGGCCATGGTGGGAGCACCCTGTGGGTGTCCCTGGCTCATGACACGCAGAGAGGAGAGCCAGGGCCACGTACAAACATCAGATGTAGCCCACGAGCCCTGTTGCCAGCTCTGCTGAGAGAGCATGGTGTGTCCTAAAATAAATAAACGCAGAAATTTTCCCTGTTTGCATGCACACACACGTGTTCACTCTCATGCACACAGATACTATAAAGCCCAATAAAAGATCAAAAGCAAATAAATGAAGGAAATTAATGAAAATGAAGTGTAGGACTGTAATCACACCCAACCATGCAAAAAAAAAAAAAGCTCTGACCAAATTAGTATGTAATGCACTACTTCAGACAGATGTTTGAATAGGAACAAAAGGAAATAAGGAGGAAACCCATACAATGCTGGTTTGAGTACTTGCAGGAATATGAAAAAAATATATAAAGGATAATTTCCCATTTAGCCTGGAGCAGAAATAAGGCCGGATTCTGATCCATTGAAGATACTCTTCCCGTTGCCTTCAACAAAATCACCATCCAGCCTCTGCAATAACAGCTGAGAAACACGTTTCCTGAACAAAAAAGGGCAGGGCTGTGTCTCACAGGACTGGGGGCTCCTGGGCATGGATTAGCAGTTAACCCAGGCACAGGCTTCTGCTAGACTCTCACAGCACTTTTCTTTCTGCTTTTCTCTATTATTGCCCACAATTTTTAACCATGGAAATCAAAAGTGTTTTCTTTAACATGTAGAATTTGGGAATGTTTGATTCCAGGTGTGATCAGAAAGAGGTAGACAAATGTGTGCCAGCATGAGAGCTGCAGTGTAACTTTAGGGAATGGCCACAGCAGCAAACATGGCACAGAGCACTGCGCCTGCACCAGCACAACGGCTGCCTCCCCAAATCCATACAAGTTTCTCAGTCTGTTCTATCTACTCAAAGAAGAATGAAATATCTTCCCATCTGGAGTGAGAGGGGACACACAGCTATCAGTGACTCCCAGCAGTTTCACATCCTCCACAGTTTCTGGCATCAAAATATTCAGTTTTACTGCAGTCATGTAGCAGGTTTTCAATGTACTTCTTTAAGACACGCTGTACTGGATTTGGATTGATACTGGCAAAATGTAAATTTATCACTGTAATTTTGCCCTTTCAGAATCTCATTCTTAGATATTAGAAATGTTGCTGTAAAATGTAATAAATACAACAGGTTAATAAAATGGTCGTCTTGACTCCTCTATTTTCCCATGCAGAAAGGCTTTTCCATTAGCATAAGAGTTTGCCTCACACACCTTGTTGCTTCTTAGTTTAAGTCCTACTCCTTTCTCTCCTTCACAAATGGACAGTCTAAATTATTTACCGGTACTGTGGTGGGCATTCCCTGGCTCAGCAATCCTTTCATCTCCCAGAGGGGCAGGGCATCAGTGAACCTCAGATCACAATTAGACTGCCAGATTGTCTTTAACATGAGGTCTTAGCAACCACAGTTCTCTCCATTGCCTTCTCAAGATAGACCCAGAAGGTGCCAGGAGATACCAAAACCTGCCCGTTGATGCCTGTAATCTTGAAGCTGACACTTACCTTACCTTGTTGTTGGTCAGGAATGATGATTGAGTCTCTTCAAATGGCATTTTTAGAGTTGGATAAAAGATTTCTTGTCCAAACAGTAAAAGCAGTTCTTGACTCATCACACCAGATGGAGGAAAATGCCTTTTGGAAGCAAACAAAGGCACTAGAGACTTTCCCACCCACTGATCTGAATGTGTCTGCAATCACCTCAGGCGCAGGACTTGGTGCACTGTCCTATCTGCACTTTGAATCTCTGAAGAATTTCTGAAGAAATCAACTTCCTGAGTCGCAAGATCATGAGTTTGCATACTGTGAAAGGGCAGGGTCCAGGAACAGAGCCACAAACCTGAAACCTCATCCCTCCATATCTCAGTTCCATCTGAGAGCTGGGAAAAGGGAAAATGGCTTATCAGTAATTTTATACTCTAGAAGTGCAAGCCCAACTCCTCCACTGCTGTGCATGACAATTACTCATTACATTACCAAATCAACTAGGAGTGTTATTCTGCTGTTGCTCTGTTATAAATGAGGGCGAGAGGCACTGCAGATCTGGAGCACTTGTGAGAATTGCAGTGGCACCACTGCAAATTGTCCTGTGTTGTAGTTATCAGGGAAGGCAGAGGAACTGGCCCTTGCCAAGAAGTATCCTGCTGCTGCAGCAAGATCACTTGTGCTTCCAACCTACCTTGTTTATAAAGTTATACATTTACTTTGGAAGTCAGCAGTGCTATCACAGATCTGAACTCCAAGTAATTAGGAGACAGCATTGGGTGATAAAAATACAGAGTGTGTCCTAGCAAGTGAGGCAAGCAGGGTTTATTGGTCTTGACTGGAAGGAACAACACAGAACCAGAGAAAGCATATTCAACAATAACTGCAAAACTGCAGTTGTCTGTGACACCCATCTTGATGGGTCCTTACAACATTATCATAATTTATCTCATCTGTACTCTTCCCTTTTACCATTTGTCCAGCTTCCTGGCCAATCATGCAAATACTCTCTGAGCTAGTAATCCTTGCTTGGTCCCCAAAGATGTGTCTCTGTAGTTTGCCTTTTTGTTTGTTTTGTTGGTTTGGTTTAATCTGTTTGTTTGGGGTTTTTTTGTTTTATTTTGGAGTTTTATTGGGGTTTTTTAAAATTTTATTTTAAAAAATTTCTATCCCCTGAGGCCAAAAAATAAACATGGCAACTCATTCAAATAATTAAAGGCTAACTATTAAAACAGAAAATACTGAATAAGTCAATTAAAACATTTATTTTTTGATACGTTGTGTTTGTCCAATATTTTACACAGTGCACCAGGATTATACTGATATGCTCTTAAAACAAATATACTCGGAAGCTCAGATTTTTTTCTAAATGCAGTGTTATGGAATGGAAACTAGGAATTGTTTAACAGAATAGCAGATAGAGAAAGATTTAATAAAAATCTACTTGATTGAGTATATACATACTTGTATGAGGCAATTACAAAGTTTGGAATTATTTTACACCAAAATATTTTTTTAATTGCTGCCAAAATTCTGCAATTTTCTGATGCTGTATTAGATCATAATATAATATCCCTTAACAGCTAAATATATGTCTGGGGACAAGCAGCCCTGGAAGAGTATTTATGCTAATTAAAACTAATTTCTTTGCAAAAGTTTTAGTCTTAGCAAACAATTTAAACTTAATGTGCACCTCTGAATTTACCTTTCTTCTTATGTCAAGAAAGTATTTG
Organism: Atrichornis clamosus; assembly: GCA_013400975.1. Classification (NCBI taxonomy): domain Eukaryota; kingdom Metazoa; phylum Chordata; class Aves; order Passeriformes; family Menuridae; genus Atrichornis; species Atrichornis clamosus. The sequence continues at coordinate 18,173 of WBMZ01002339.1, forward strand.
CAGCAACATTGTCATTAGGCAGTAATGTTTGTGATATTAGGTACATATGATGGCAATTAGAGGCAGAACCTCCGAAAATCCTGGTAGTATACCCAGGCATGGCTATAGCTATTTTAAGCAGATTTATACTTAGGGCATCAAAGAATGTCACAAAGAGAAGAAAATATGGTAACTGTTGCTTTAAATTATAGCTATCATTACTTCAAAAGGATATTCAATCAGAAACCACTGCATACTTAAACTATTTATGTCTTCTGACACTGAAAGGAAAGTAGGCAGTTTCAGCCTGTCATTTCTTAATTCTTCTTTTTTCCCCCCATTTTTTTTTCATTTAATAAAAGAAAAGTACTGTTTGGTCTAAGAAACAAGTTATAAGTCCGGGAGGAATGAGTCAGAACAGGTCTCCTGCTTGTTTTTGACCTTTCCCTGTCAGTCAGCCTCATTAAGTACTGCAGGTTCTTTGCTAGTTATTTTACAACAGCTATTGGAAAAATGAAACAAACCTGTGCAGTGGTACTGCTTTGGCTGCTTGGACATAACCCTCAGCAGCGTTTGCCCTGCAAAACCGTTCATGTGCCAAGTAGTAACAGATAGAGGGTTTTTTTCCCCCTACAAATAATAAAGACAAAAGTGAAGCCACAGTTGCTTGCAGAGCAGATTTTGAACAAAATCATAAGATCACGATTAAATTGTCCAGGGGGATTCCTGACTTTTAGCAACAAGAACACACCTACCTGCAGTCAAACATTTAAAAGCAAGGAACTTTCTATTCAACAAAACATTTAGAGTTTGGCCATGGGATGGTCAGCAAAAACTAGCAGGAGTTTCAAGATGTAAGTAAAGTAAAAAAAAAAAAAGCCATTTCTCTATGTGCCTTCTACGCCTTCCTCTCCAGATGTGCTCAATGTACTGAGCAAACAGTGACAAAGAATTGCCATTATATTTAAAATTAAACAAAAAAGAAGAAATGCCTAAAAATGAGAGAAAGCGATCTCATGACAAGAGAGGGGAGAAAAAGATGTGTGCTCTGTGCAAAATACATTCCCTAAGCAAAACGAGCACCTCATACTCCCAGCTGCAGGGAAGCAGGCAGACACAGAGGTCTGCAGCTGGGAGGTGGGTGGGTGCAGAGGGGAATTTCAGAAAACTTTGTGGTCCAGGCTTTGGGGGATCAGTCAGCAGAGTCTGAGTAATTTAAAGAGCTCACAGCTAAGCTCATGGGGCTCTACCATGACAAAGCAATATTTAGTTTGAATTACAACACGTGCATTACACAGATTTGTGTACATGAGGAAAGAGCAAAAGAGCCTAAGTCAAGAATCAAACCTGTTTTGCGGTTTCCAGAAAGTGGAGCCATTTCTGAAGAACATTGCAATTTGAAACCATACTGGTCACAGTCATGACAGTGACTGAGGATTTCTGTCAGGGTCTCTTCCCCACGGAGAGCAATGTACAGGTAAGCAGCGGAGCCTCTCCACAATCAGGTGTTTCTGGTTGATTTTCCTGCCCCCAGTGTGGCCGGTTTGAGACCCAGGACCTGGCAGAGTAGCACAGGTCAGGATCGCAGCTCGAGGGAAGGCAGAGGGGTGCTCCAGAACAGAACAAGGCAATTCCCAACCCAGCCCATTTCAGGAGAGTGCTGCAGTGTTCCGTGGCGGCCGGGCCGCGCAGTGCCTCTGGAGCAGCCAGCTTCATGGACCGGGATTCCTAATGCCACTCTCCTTATCCAAGTGCTGAAACCATGCTGGTTCTGCTTGATGTTGATCTTCTGCACCTACAGTGAGAGGGAAGCCGAAATCAAACAGTTTCAGCACAGAACACAGGACCTGACATTTAGAAAAATGTCTAGTTAAAACAAGCAAAGGAACAAACTGAGTGCAACACGTGTGGCTGCACTTTGCTGGAATTTTAGCGGTATTTCAAAACACGCATGTAGCATTTTGCATAATTTGTACTGGGATTTTTTTTAAACCTTTTCTTGGTATGGTTTATTTATGAAAAAACATTTATATTTCTCTGCCTCCCTTTTTAATTCTGCAATATCAACTAATTAACAAAACAGTTAATCTACTGTTTGTAGATTTGTACCAGTCACCACAGTGAAAAAGCAAGCTAACCAACCCACATCTAAATAAAGAAACAGTTGACATCTATTCTCAGCAAGTTTACTGACAGTAGTTTGCTTAGGCACAGAGTCCAGAACAGCTTTTCCTAGCAAGGCTCATGTGCTTTTGGACTGAAACGTTGTCCCGGCTTGGGTTTTTTTCCTGCATGAACAGAAGAGAGTACAAAGACTAGGGATCAAGAGCAAATATCTTCCCTTATGTGAATTAAAATAAAGAAATACTACAAATTTTAAAAATCTCTGAACTCTTACAAAGGAATTCAAGACATAATGAAGAGACAAAAGTTACTATATGGAGGAGTAGCTGAGGAGCGAGCATGTAAATGCCACTAAACCCAGGAAAATACGATCAAAACCTTCTAAATATTTCATTCCACGGGGCCACTGTCCTTTTGCAAGGGGACCACTGTACTTTTTAGATGTCAGACTACCTCCCTGGTGAGAGTTGGTCTCACTGGAGCCGCAGAGGGAAGGAGGCTGTTGGCACTGGAGCGCAGCGTCCGCGTGCCGTGACGGAGACGGGAAAAGGGAAAAGGCTGCTGCCAGCCAGCTCTGTCTTCTCATCACAGGTACCTGCTGCTTTAAGCAAATTGTTTCAGGGATTAGAATGTAGCAATAACTGATCTAATTAGCGTAGGCTGTAATTTAGGAGGGTTCGTTATGTCACACACGTTATGACTCCTGGGTATTACTGAAGGACTCATTTGTAGTACTTGCAATGAATTGCTCTGCACAAATATAACATCACCCATATAACTACAGTAAGTAGCTTTAAGATGATCTGAGATATTTAAAATCTCTAACTTTGAACATGGTAAAGTTTCCAGACAATAATAAACAAATCAGCAAAGAGTACAGATTTACTTCTTGCCAAGAGAAGGAAAAAAAATTAAAATGTAATGGCTACTTCAGATTGAAATGGCAAGTAAACTCTGTGACAAAACTACAAAGAAAACTAATAAATCATGCCAGAGGAAATATATACCATAATTAAAGACACACACACATACAAACTTGACAGAGACTTTGCATTTCTGGGTACAATACCTGTTTACTTCATGTAACATGGAAAAGGTTTAATGGCTCCTTAAGAGAAGTCAGTTATTTGTTATTTCTGCTCTAAAAGGCCCCATGAGCCTTCCCTCAGCAGGAAAGCAAGCCTACACTCCAGGTAACAAATCCAACCATATGAAATACAGAACAAGACAAATGCATAAAAGTATATAAGCAGGTTTCAGCAGTACAATGCTGAAGTAAAAAACAGGTTATAATTAAGTTTAATTTAACCTCTAAAAAGGTTACAAATATAACCTCTCTTATTTGCTTCCCTTCAGGGGTCTCTCACCAACTTGGCATTTCACAGCTCTTTGCTTTTGCAATTGAAAAAGTTCATTCCCACACAGATACAAATATGCTTTTCCCTTTGACTTACATACTGTCTGATGGAAAAAAAAAAAATTCCTCTGAAGAGCACTTATGCCTGTGCTTAACATTAAGCAGTCCTTAGAGCCCCTGCCTGCACCTTCTTAAATCAATATTAAAGCCTCTGTTAATTTAGTTTGTTCATGATCCCCACGCAAGGGGAAAATGCCATCATGACATTGACATTAGTGACTTCTGTGGTGTTCTGTTCTGAATACACTGATCTCCAGACCTTATTTAAAATTAACTGAAATGAATTAATTCTTTACTTACTTTCATCTGATTTGCATTGGACCTGCCTTCTTTTTAGGAGTCAGAACTCATGTTAGTTTCTCAGTTTCCTTTTGAAAATTTGAATTTTATAAAATTCAGTTTATAAAGTAGAATATCAGAATTAAATTCTGTACACAGAATACAGCATTGCACACAAATGTCAAGTTGTATAAGAAGCCAGCAGGAAAATTCTGCATAACGGGTCATTTTTGTTTCATTGCAGTATGTTTCAGGGGCTTGAAACACCCCTGGACTAAAATCAGAAACTTTAAAAATTTTTTTACAAAAAACTTTTCCCCTATAAAGCTAAAGACCTGATGGGATGACTTATTTCCATTATTTTCTAACACAGATGTAGGTTCAATATCTCTTAAATGGTTCTCTAAAATCTCAAATATAAATTTAATTTCCAGATACAAATTAGATTCACATTCTCTTACAAAACCTTCTCTAATGCTGTTACCTCTGGTATCCTCTTTGACTGTCTAGGTATCAAATGTATTTCTAAGTGGGTACCGAACCAGCTAGAAAGACTGACTGTATTTAGTCTTTAATTAAATGCTGGTGGATTTCCTTCAATAGCATTACACTCAGAAGTGAGAAAATATAATTAAATGATGCTTCTACACAGGCAATGATCAGCATTCTTGCGTGCAAGGTGTGGTGGCTGAGTAAGCTAAGGATTATGTCTCAGTTTTAGTTTTTATATCGGAATTCTCGTAGCTCAGGAGAAACCCTATTCTGTATGCATGAAATATAAACCAGGCAATTGTCCTAAGGATGCAGTGGATTTATTAAAGTCCATTAATCTGATTAATAATTGGATTGCTGACAAGTTAAGTGTCTCAGTGCTGTTTAAGTATATTTTAAACATATCTGACTTCCTCCCAATGCCTGTCATCTCACTGAAGATGTGGGCAAATAAAAGGTTGCTCTTGTAAGAGGTTGCTACCCTGTGGAAGCCCTGGTATCATTAACAAGCAGAGGAAAGCCCCAACATGAAGAGCTGGTGGACTGTACAAGGTTTTCAAGGATACTGGGGGAAGGAATTGAATGACAGCAGAAAAGGAGGACTATTAAGGTTAATCTTTAACACTCCTGTTCTAAATGGAAATATTTTCAATACTAGTGATATCCTGCAATTTCCACATGTATATCTAAAACATTCCTTTGTGTGGACATGTTCTACGTGATGTCTTGGCAGAAACCAAGAGACACAGACTCTGATCTTAGCTCTGCCACTGACCCACCCCATGACCCCGGATAAATCATTCCACTGTTCTGTTTCTCTTCTTACTTTTGCCTGTCTTGCTTCTTTAGAGCACAAGTTCTTCATATGAGGAGTCAACCTCTAGTCACCTTTTTGTCTGACATGTTGAGGCCCTGATCTCAGATGAAGCCTCAAGGAACTTTTGAAAATAATAAAAATAGTGGTGAGGAGCACATGGTACTGACATTGCCAGCCCTCATTCCATTCCAGAAAATACACCAGCATCAGCAAAACTACATCCACGTCATCATGGATTTTAGTTATGAGTTAGGGGTTAGAAGCAGTCATGCCTTAATGGGGGTACAGGTGAGTAAATAGACCTCTGCACTCTTTACTGCTCTCTGCTGGAAGTCTAATTTACATTAAATAATCGACTTCTTTTTCCTTATTGCAAACATCAGGCCCCAACCACAAACTCAATTAGGCTGAAGAGCCAAAGAAATTGTATCAACAATCCAGGCTAAATTAAGATAAGCCATCCTTTGTCTTTGACTCCTTTCCCCAACACTGTGTTGAAGACAAAGATAAAGAACAAAGTGTACTCACACTGGAATAAGGCATAGTTGCTAGTTAGGACAGTCTCAAGGTGTGGCAGCTGCTTGGCCGGAGGGATTCAAAGTCACACCTCACCCACCTCAGAAAAACACTGAAATGGTCAGTGTATCTTGTCCAAGACTGGGCACACTTCTGCCTCCTCTTGAGGCTGCTTGTTATGGAGGATTGACTCTGCTCTGCTGGTTTGGGCCTCAGGCTTGGGAGATTTAAATCCTGCTCTGACTTAGGCTCTGCATAGGCACACAGCCACTCGAGAAGGGTACAACTCCATCAGGTCTCTCTCAAGCACGTCCTAAATTTTCCTTAGTGTGTTGGCTGCTGTGACTCCTACTCCCGACTGCCTCAAACTGCTGACTCGGCTGAATCCCTCTTACACCCTCGTCTCACCAGAAAGACAAGCTCAGGCATGGCCTTAGCAGTGGTGTTATACAAGGAACAAGGTAAGGAGGCCAATCCCATCCTCCATGGCAATGGCCAACCTGTGACACTCGAGTTTCATGACATAGATAAGAAGATTATGTATAATTCCTGTGCTAAAACCACGTCATGTCTGGCACTAGGACAGTGCTGCTGGAAAACTTTCTGGTGATTCAGATCTTCAGCTATGGGATGCTGTAGGTCAGCAAGAACTGCCAAAAATGGTATTCCAGGACTACACTGGGATGCAGTTGTGTGCTCATTACAGCCCCACCGCAAAACTGAGATCCCCTGGCTGGCAGCTCCCCCACCTCACAACTGCAATCTTGTGTCTCTGTCTCCAAGGTATGTACCTGCCCAGTGCCTCTCAGTGGTGGACAGTTTTGGCATACAGCCTGTAAATTGGAGGAGGATTGGCCACATCCTCACTATCACCTCTGTCTCCACAGCAGTACCACATGCCTACTTCAACACAAGAGTTTTGGTTTCCTGGGAACTTCAGCAGAGCCATGAAAGCTGATCTAAGGAATCTACATATATGAATATATAACCTAAGTCACTAGAACAGATTAATTATTTTAATTCTATGTAACTTGAGCCACATAATAAGGCAAAGAAAATTAGTGGCAGTTTTGGTAAACAGGTTTTACTAGAGAAACTACTGCAGGCTCCAAAAAACCACTCAGAAATACTGAATAAAGCAAGACATAAGAAACTCAAAATTTTCATCCTTTCCTGCCTTTACCCTTCCTCCTTTTTTTAAAATAAGCTTGACCTAGTGTGACTCCTAGAAGTTACCTGCTGGGCACATCAGAAATATTTCAGTAACTAGAGAATGAGAAATATAGCTTAGACTATGGAATAGAAGCCAAAATGAAAGCTTTCCCATTAAGAATATTAATGTTGGTACTGTCTGAGTTAAGACAGTTACAGACTGGAAGACTCAGTTACTGCCCTTAGTTTGTGTAAGTAGGAATACCAGCAATTCATCCTGTGAAAAACAGTACTTGAGCTGGTAGAGTTGGAAGGGAAAAGTGAGAAAAATGGAAGCCTTTTATCTTGGGTTACATGTCTAAGGGCTAGTAAAACCCTACTACTTTTCCCCACACCATCCCCCCTCCCCTGTAAAAAACAAATAAAATGTAACAGAAGGGAAAAAAAAAGCCCCACCAACAACATAGCAACATGACAGTGATGCGTATAATGATCTCTGGCAGCCCAAGATAAGATCACAGCCCTTGGGATGGTTGGAGCCCGGAGCTAACAGACCCCTGCTTTGGGGAAACACTAGAAGTGTACAGAAAAAAAGTTCAGTTCTCATATTGAAAAGAAAGGAGAGGCATGTTGCTAACTCTACTCATTCTGAAGGAACCTTTGAAAATATAAATGTATGAAAACATCTGAGTTACTTCTACACCCATGAGGGAGTGATCCCCTCTACTCTCACCACAAACACCAGGAAGGGCTGCTCTACTCCCAGATTGTCCCAGAAACTCTGCCGTGCTTAGTTCCATCAGTTTTTTCAGTACAAGTCACCATGCAGATATCATTCTCCTGTTGAAGTCACTTTAGGGGTTTTTTTAAATGCAAACTTGTGCAAAAATTTTATATCCAGCATGTAATGAATGGGGTTCATCTAAATTACTGCTGTCACTATCCTACCCCCAAATATCCCTCAGATGTTGGCATCAAGCCTGTTCTTTCAGGGAGGTTGTTTGAAGTATCTGTAAGATAACAGAATTTAAAATAAAAAATCTGTTCTGTTCCAAGAAAAGATCCAGAAACTCCTCAAAGTTCTCAAGGGGCTTTGCTGTTTCTATTGATTTTAGATGGAAGGTGTGAAATACGACAACTAAATGGCAGTACTAATGAAAAATCTAATTATTTGTGGTTCTCTTCAGTTGGATTAGTTTCTCTAAGTAATTCTTTTTTAAACTGTGTTAGTGTTTGGACTAGTGCAGTGAGAGGAAACAACAGGATGTGGAAAAGTTTATTTTTTGGGATGCTGTTTATGCACATGTCAAACCATGCCCTGGCTGCTGCCGAATACTGAGCTCTTATGAAAATCCAGCCCTTTCCTTGGGTGCTGAACAAAGAGGAGCCATGCTCCTGGTTAGCTTAAAAGACTGGTACCAAAAAAATCAGAGGGCTGGCAGACCTGTGCGTGTTTGAACAGAGGAAAATACACTATAAAGAAATGTTGAGTGGGTGGAAAGCGCAGGGAGCAGCAGTTCTGTGAATCACTTCCTCCCCCAAGGCCTTGCTGTCATTAGGAGTACAGGTGTGTGGTTTTAAAACCACATGTTGTCCATACTGATATTTTAACAAGCATTAGTCAAAGCAGTAGTAGTTCTAACAGGCATTTACTGGTCAAGATAAACCCTAAGCACCCCCCCGGGTTGTCACAGTCAGCTAACATGTTAAAACTGTTGCTGCCTAGCCCAAGAAAGGATTTTAACATGAGTTAAAAATAAAGTCCTTTTTGTACATGCATGGCTTAAGAGAGAAGAGTCCAAATCCTTCTTCCAGCAAGAAGAATAGAAAAAAGCAGCAGAAAAAGAGGATTAGAAGCAGCATATGTGCTCTGTCCTGCCTGTTTACTTCCCAAGCTTTCATTTTGCTTTGCTCCATTTACTGAGTGTGGCACTGGATGCCGACCCAATTAACTTCTGTATGACCTTTCAAATCAGGCCCACATACAGGACAGGGTCAAGGCATGGATTTCTGGAGCCAAGTGCCCACAGGTACAAGAACAGATAAATGTTTTGCAAAGCAAACGTCTCTGAATATGGTAGTTTTCACCAAATCAAAATCTGTCATCTCCTTAAAAGCATTAGAAACAGAGGATGAGGCAGATGCTCTCACATCCATCCAGCTCTTCCACAGGGAAAGCTCGCAGACATTTTCTGAGGTGTAAGACGAGGCAGAATTTGCCCCAAATGCATGAAAGCAAAGTTTATGTCCATTGCCGTGCAACTGTATTACACTAATACTGAATCTGGAGCTCAGTGCCTGGTACTAATCACTCATTCTGAGTCAATTTGAACGTACACTCTCTAGAGGCAGCAGAAGTCTAAACTGAAACACTGTAGGAAATAAAATGTCATTTAACTGGAGAAAGGAAAGAGCCTAGTGAAAGTAAGAGAATTCGAGGGGCACTCCTTTCTGCTGTCATTTGTCATGTATGACACAGGAATGTTGACATCATCCTCTGATAAATGACACTGGCACCTGCATCAGAGAGATATTCTTCAGCAAAATAGAAGTCTGAAAATCCAGCAGCAGGGCACTACTAGTATGTTCCAGGAGCTTGCAAGAAAGGAAAGATAGATGATGGTAATTTTCTTCCAAAGAGAAACATAAGACTTTTTAAGAACCATTCCCTTTTGCTTCCCCTTCTGCTCCCTCTGGGCTTTGGGAAATGATTCTGTTTTCTAAATCTAATAGCAGCTTAGACACTAGCTATATGTTATCCAAGAGCTAACTTGTGCCACTCGTGCCACCACCCAGACTAGGAGGAGAAGTGTCAAGCAGAGAGCTCCAGAAGGCATTCCCATGACAGAGAGCTTCAAAGGGGCCAGGCTGGCCCTCTCTTGTCCTAGGCCAGTCAGAGATGTCAGTGAACAGACTGTTCTAGCACCCATCCTTCCAAATCTCACCTTTGCATTCACAACCTGTAATGCAGAGACTTTTTCCTCCTTGAAGGAGCACTTTGAAGGAGCAGGAACACACGTCTCCATCCCACTCCTGTAGGCTGTCCAGCTGCAGGGTGGGTTTGTGGCAGAGGAATTCTCTTGGGAAACTTCTACAGAGCCACACAGAGCCTGCTGTGATGTGGTTTGACATCAGTGGGCAAAGATAACTATAGAAATAATTTTTTCACATCATTTTAAGACAGATACATCACCAGTTTTCTGTACTGAAAAGCTGAAGACCAGCGGATTAACTGCAGTTGTGAGGGGATAGTCCTGCTATTCTTAAAAATGAAAAGCAAATAGATGTGTTTTCTCCAACAGATTTTTCCACTTGGTTGGCTCATGGAATTTATATGCAGCTTGATTTTTCTTCTAATTGTATGATTTATTTATGCCAGAAAAGAAGGGGAAAAGAAAAATCTATTTGATTTGGAACATCAGGTTGGGAAGGAAAGCACACAAAGTCTGTGACCAAGGTAGCCTGGTTCATTATCAGGAAACCTGCATTCCATGCCAAGGACGTGCCTAGCTACTGTCCAGTCCCAGTTTGTTCTAACTTGTTAACTACTGTCCAGTCTATGGGTTATCCAGGCCATCTCTAGGGATCACCATGCAGTGATATGCAGTAACAGCTCAGCAATATGCCAAGACATATCCTTTTCATCCTGCACAGCCAGCACCGTCTTCCAGACCTCTGAGTGCATGAGGGAGGCTGGAATCTGGATGAAGAACAGCTGGCTTAAAACACACCCTGACAAGCCAAAACTGGCTGAAAGGAGAAAACACTGGAAGAATGAAGCAGTACACGGACTAACCTTCATTTGCAGGGCTCCTTCTCCAGGACCATTAAAATATTATGCTGCTTTTGGCTCTTACTGAATCCATCTTTGGTACTGAGCACTAGAGCAGAAGCAATCTCTGCACTCCTGATTCTCCTGCTGGGATAACAACCCCACATTCATGTCTTCAATATTGTCAGGTTGGATTGTCGTAAACTGGGCTATGCAACACATTCTGCAGGAAAATACACTTTCATCTTCTAACCCAGAGAAGTAAAAAAGAGCATATAATACTTATCTGCTCTTCAGACTGCTTTGGACTAGATACTTTTTAATTAAGCTGCGGTCTTGTGACTGGTGAGTCCCAGCCAGCTGGGCTGGGTGCCTTCCCGTCAGAAAGCCCATGGCTTTCTGCATGATAGCGAAAGGCAAACAGTAACCCCAGATGCTGATCCCCTGACTTGATGGGTGATAGGTCAGCTCCATTTGAAAAGACTGCTTTGGCAAAAGGCAGTTAATTTTATCTCATCATGTCACACACGTATGGCTATGCTCACCACAAAAGATAGTGATGCAATTTTCATACCTAAGCAAATACCAAAATTTAAGTGCTTAGGCTTGGCTGAACAACTTTCTTCAGCATTTTCTGCAGAAGAAAACAGCAGCTTCAGAGACTGACAGAAACTGTGAATTCTTGCAAAGGCAGGTGAAATGAGAGTTGCTTTTATTGTACATATTTTCTTCAACAAAATACGGACATTATTATCCTTACAGTCTTGATACTCCTAACAGCTCTCCTGTAAAGAACTATTACTTGAATAGTTTATAATGTTTAGAACACAGCAATGATTACATAATTTTGATGTAATGAAGATAAATATTGTCTCAGAAAGTCACCAGGCACCACATCACCTGTTAAGTGTAGCGATTTCTAAATACCCTAAAGAAAAGTCTTCTAGGCTGGTTGCAGGAAGATACACCCACACGTCTGATTTTGATTAAAGTACAAGTTATTGAAAGGTTCAGTTCAGTCCAAGCCAAGAATCAACTGTTCAGCCCCATATATTTAAACACAGAATAAGGCAAAACAGCCCTCCTAGGACTCTCCATATTCTCCATGCATTGGCCAGACAATGATCTAATAACAGCAGTGACTTTGGGAATATTTGTTTATCTGCTCTGAGCCCAGTTAAGTGACTCAGAGGTAACGTGGCATTTCACTGATGTTCTGTTGGACCATGTTGTGCTTGTAACTTTATCCTAAAGGAGGCTATTCATAGCAGGCCTTCAGGAATGCTGCAGAAGTGGTAATTTGAAGATGGTTGCAAACACATTTGTGGATACAAATGAGGCAACCACAAGCCTTCAAACCTTATCTCAGCAAATGCAAGTATAAAATGGCAGGGCAGGAGAATGGAGGATTTCTCCCAAAGCAGTAATGCCAGACTGATTCTTCATTCAGGCAAGAGTGGGGGCCTCTTGATAGTTTAGATTATTACACTCCTGATATCAGTCACAAGTGCAGAATCGGGCCCTTAGCACTGACAAAAATTGTACTCAATCTTCTCTGACCTCTCATTTGAAAGTATGCTTAGACACAAATGTAAAACACAGAAGATTAAGGAGACGGGTCTAGAAGGAGGAAAGCTGAAGGAAAATATGCTATAAATATGAACTGGGTCATATAAAAAAGATTAAGTATAAAAGACAGCTTTCTTGTAATGTCCAGCTGTTTCTCCTAAATATTTCTAGCAAACCTACATATGTATAGTTTCAGAAATGTACCGAGAGGGAATTCTAGTACTTCACTTAAAAAACACTCTGTAGGATTGCTAGTGGTTTTGAAGTTGTAGCGCCGAGATCTATCAGGACAGGACAGGAGTTATTTCAACAGTACTAAGTAGCTCTCCCACTGCTTTACTGTGGATTGATCCATTTTCACCCTTTCTTGCCTTTCTGCAGTCACATACAGATGTAAAACAGATTAAGGCTCTGTGGAAATAAAATAAAATAAAAAAAAGACACCTAGGACTTTTTTGACTTCCCCTTCAATAAAGTGCAGGGAGAGGTGAATAAAGCCACACAAGAGACAGTAAGAAAATGACAAAGGTCCTGACTGATAGTTTACTGAGATGACAACTCAGTGAATTTTTAGACATCTCTGGCATGAAGACTATTTTTGTATTTACACAAGTTAAAACATATGTACGATCAAGACGACTGCCTGCCTATCTGCTGAAGCTTGTTTCTCCCTATTACCTCTCTCTAACAGAATGCACCTGACTGCAAAACTATCCTTCTGCTTTTTAATGTACTTTAGAACAACAGTCTGACAATGCTTGAAAGGAAACCAAAGCAAAATAACAAACCATTATCAATATATTATTTATGCAGGATCCAAAAGCTGAGAAACATCACTAACAAGTCACTTAAATTTTCAGCCACAGATCTCAAGTATGGAAAAGCATCATTATAAATACCTGGCTGCTGGGAAAACAGTGCAGTGGAAAGACTGCATGGTCTCAACGAGAAGAGTTGATTGCTGCCTGTGCAGCACTTTTTACCAGTGAAAAAGGAAAGCAAGAGGCTTTCGTTTGCCTTGGCAGCATTTTATACTCTACTTCTTTTGGTGCAGAGCTCTGCACAAGCTCCAGACCGCAGAGGACTGATCTCTGAGCTCCAGCTCCCCATTCAGTCCCTGACCTCTGGCACCAGGACTTTTGCCTCCCAGCTCAGAGTTCTGTTGACTGGACCTCGCTGCACGCAGCATCTGGGCTTTGGGATGCCTCAGATTTAGCTTCAGACACAATGAAGATTACAAATTATAGAGCACAGTGGGAATAAAAGAGATGGGTTGCCCCCTCTGACTATTCATCACTGTTTCCCATGTCTCTGGGCAAAAGCAAAGCAAAGCTCTCTCAACAGCCCAAAGACAAAAATAGGTTGTACATATTTTTAAATGTTATGCTTTCCCACTCTTAGGCTAATAAAAGTCAGAAATAGAGAAGGCATTGATTTTGTACTTTCCAAAGTCACTAGTATAAGAGTGCCCCTACAATTTATATTTTTAAATGATAAAATGTTGAAACAAAGTAGTTAACACATTTTTCAGCTCAGAGTGCTTAAAAACAAAGCCTTTTAATTTTATGCAAATTTCACTCTCTTTTTTTATCTACAGTAAATTTAGACACAAAACAATTAAACAAGCTGCTGTGCAGTCATATGACAAGTGAGATTCAGTGAGGCTATATATTTGTTTTGAGGTTTAAAATGTGAAGCTGGCAGAAAGCTGGATGGCTTTGGAATTAAGAGAACATTCACACTGAACCTGATCCTGTCAGATGATCTTAAGCTCTCAGAGATGCCAAACAGAATTTAAAACAAACAATTTTTGTGATGATAATGCCAAAAGTCAGAAGAATATTAGATATTTCTAGGAGTTCTGGTTTGTGTCTTCTTGGCCAACTCCAGATTTTTGTCAGGGAGTGTTGACTGCTGAAGACACAACCATCATTAGCTTGAGATAAAAGATCTTAAGGTGATGGCTGCAGATGGGGCAGAGAGAGAGTGCTGAGTTACAGATACATATGTCTGGGAGTCTATTATTATTAAATGTGAGAAAAGCCCTGAATACATACACAGATACACACCGACACTAATGCACAAACCCATGCCTTTTAGAACAAGGCTTCCCTGACAGCATTTGTTGTACTTTGATGTCAGTCTAAGGAAATACGTTGGCAGCTCCTCCACACAAAAATCTATTTTCCACAAACAGCATATTCTGCCAGTATAAAATTCATCATCCAGCCATACAAAGGACACAGGGCCAAGGGCCTTGAGTGACACACCAAAAACCTCAAAACACATGTCTGAGCTGCCACATGACTTGTATAACACTATTCACATACAGCATGAAACTGGAGCTCTGTAAACCGCATCTTCATATTTTGCAACATCCTGTAAACTCATTGCAGGGAAACAATAACAGATACTAAAATGGTTTGGCCCCTGCAATGACAGAGTCCAGATAGTTAATTTTCTTTTTTTTTTTTTTAAAAGGGGGCAGAGGGTGAACAGATAGGAAGTCAGTCCTGGTGTTTAGTCAACCCTAAATACCTGAGCTGTGCATCTTGGTAAGGAAATAAGGTATGTTGTTTCTCAGCTGCTATTCAGTGGAAACCAAGTATTGCTGAAGCCATATAATTGGTGACTTGAGGCCACAGGTTGTCTCTGAAATTGAGATAATTCCAAAGGAAATATTTTAATGATACAAAGAAAAAGGCCACTATGGGACAATATGTTAATAAAGTAGAGGGAAAAAAGGCCTTCATGGAACATTGATTTAGTTAGTACTCCAGGATTCAAAAGGAAAGGTATATCTCGTACCTGAGCCAAATGGGTTTGTGAATGAGATAAGAATTATTGACATCATCTATCCTAATTTTCTTTTATTTTTGTCCCATTTTTCGATGCTGAGAGAACAATTTAGAAAGTGTTCATTAAGTTAATGTTAATAACACTGAGACGCTTTGTTTTATCACTTGCCTGGATGGGTAATTCCTGAGAAGGAAGCAATTTCTGCAGGCTCTATTGCCCTGCAAATAAAACAGCAACAACCCAAAACTCAGAATCTAAAATCTACAGAAAAGGAGAATACAGCTTTGTTTTCAAGTCTCAGTTTAATAAATCTTTTTGGTGGTTTTATGACTAATGTAAGACTGAAAGTAGGCAAATTCCATCTGCGGTTCATCTAAACAGGAACAAACACGCAGTAACAATAATATTTCATGAAAAAAGTGCTGGGCAATTTAACTTGAGTTCTATGGTATTTTAAAGGCAGGAAGTATATTTGTGAAAATATCCTTTTTCTTTAATCAGAAAAATCAATATATGTCGAACAAGGAGATTATTTATCTTTGGAATAATAGCGTGAGAGATTCGTATAGAGCACTTCTGGCTCTCTAGCACATAGCTGCTGCATCTCCCAACACAAAGGAAGGCATTTATGCACGGGATGAGCAGCCTCCTTGCACAGCAGTTGTGTCTCCTTGTCCCAGGCCAAGCTGTCTCAGCACCCGTGTGTGCAGGAGGGTTATGCTGCCTGAAGCCACCAGTGCCCAGCCCAGCTCTTACCCCTCGCTGTGCTGCTGTTGGTCAGCCTCACACCTGAGCTATACACCCACACAATGAGGGACTTGCAGCATCTTGATTATATTAATTTGCCTCAGAAATTATTATTGGACTCCTGGGGGGGACTTTGGGCAGTACTTCTATAAAGGGGGATTTATTCTCCTTGCAGCAGCCAGTTCCATGGCTGCTTCTTGAGGGACTCTGTTACTGAGAGCTGCAGCAATTCCTCTGACAATAGATCAGGGGTAAATTCTCTTTTGATACTGTTGGAAAATCCTTGCCAAGCTGACACTAGGTATTGAAGGGTTCACAATAACAAAAGGTAGAAATTAAATTGAACAGAATATTAATACCTTGTAGTTGAGGAAATGATATTTCCTTTTGATTTTACTTTTTGCTTTCTGAATTAGCCAAAGCCTGCAGTCCTGCTCAAACTGAACCAGCTCTCCACGTTCTCCACAAAGCAGTAGCAGTGACCTTCCTTCCCCCAGGTACATGGTGACAACAACTATCTCCAATGCCTCCCCCACTAAAAACTCTCTTCAGAAACCTGGAAAGTTTAAAATAATCAGGTCTACTTAATTCAGCAACCCCTCCATATTTTTTATTCATCCTATTAAGCAGCAACTACTAGTTTGTGACTAACACATCCCAACAGCCTACAAATGTGAATAAAAGGTTTAAAACACTAAAAAGGTTTTTCACAGTGCATTTTTTTTCTGTTGCACACTAAGATCTTTTATTTTCCTACTTTCTTTCATTGCTACAGAAAGTATTCAAGTGCATAGATCCAAAAAGCACGAATAAGTGCTACCTGGACTAAGACAACCGGACAAAGCCACACCTGTGTTGTCTCCTGTGTTTTGAAGGGAGCCAGACTGAAACACCTGGATGTGTCAAACACCAGAAACAGTGACAACATTACTTCCAAAAAGACTGAAAGTGTTTCTATTGCATGACATACTCTGGTGGGTTGCAGACACTTTGCTTACACAAGAAACTCTTTCTGACACACTGTGATTTTTAGTGCTCCACACTCTGGGGTGTGAGCTGGCTACAGCATGTGGCTGATGAGACTTGGATATTGAGGCTTACCTAGGGTAAAACATGTTACCATCCTTCAGAAAAGGTTCTATCACTTTACTAAACTAGATATTGAGAAATCACTTTTCAAGGTAAGAGACTTTCACAGCTGCTGAGATTGTCTCTTTATCTTCAATGATAAACAAATTGACTACTGCAGCCAAAAGGTGTGGGTTTGCAAACCTGCATCTGTAGAGCAGTTCCAGTCCCGTGCGTGGCCCCTGGAACCCCCAGCCTGCCCTGACTCCTGGGCTCCAGCAAGGCATCCTTCCATGGCTCCATCTTGCTGAGGCTCCATGGGTGGGACATGGGGCCACTGCATCGACCAGGCTGTTCTTCCTTTTCTCTCTCTGCAGCACCTATTGCAGAGAGTAAGCAAACGTCGTCCAGCAAGTCTGAGGAGGGCTGTTTTGGTTATGTCTAGGGAGCTCCATTACGTAATGGAAGAACCAGTTCAGGAATAATGTGCCAACATACCTCTGTTAACTGGATCCTCACTAAAATCCATATATTGGTGGGAGAGGTGCGTGCATATATACATGTATTTAACAGAAACCCATCTGTATGTATGATCTTTGGGGACTGACTTTTAAAAAGCATTAGGTTGCAGTATTTGTACATTATCCAGGCTCAATTTAATTCAGCTTTCGGAGTGCTGGCATGGCACAAATTAGTTGGTCTGCATGCCAGCAGCCATCAGTAGTGTAACAGCAGAGCCAAATTGGGGAAACATTAAGAAGCACTCTTTGTGTACATAATTGTGTGTTTACAAATGAGACATTTGAATATTATATAGTTAGTCCTGTGCAACACAGAGATGAGAGTCAAAAGAGTAAGAAAAATTGGCATCCTGATTTGAAACTCTGGCCAAAACCATCTTTTAATCCAGACAAAGAAAAAGATCGACCAATTATGCCAGTAAGTTTGAAAGAGCACTATAAAAAGAAAAAGTGACATGGCATAGGTTTGTGGTTCCTAGCTAATGGAGCTAAAACCTAGCATCAGATGGTTTGTATTTTACATTATTGTCAAGCAAAAATAAATCATCAAAAACATGGCAGATTCAAGCCTAACTGGCAAGACATACCATTAAAAAAAGCAGCTAGTGGTTGAAGTGAAAATTAAGAAGTGCTGTTCATTCTCCCAGAAATGCTAGAGCTAGCCAGAAGCAGCAGCTCACCCTTACAGGGTCTGCAACTGATTCTCTTTTTTTCTGCAAGCAAAAGGCTGCAATGCCATAGCTGAGTTCTGCTCCCGAGAGATTTTTTTTCCTGATATTCAGAGATTAGCATATTAAGTGCATTATGTACTGTATTTACATAACTATTGTATTATGGCACAGTTAAAATTTTGTTGGCATTTCTACTGCAACTGCTAGTTTCACAGCCTAGAGTTGTGATTAGAGATTATGGCCAGATGACCATCTTTACACGGTCAGGGAAAGGGGAGATGTTGTATTTATTTTTAAAATATATTTCAGATTTCCAAAAGAAACAACAAGCTGCCAAAGACACGGCAGTTAATCAATACATCAGTACTGGCAGAGAACAAGTATTCTTCCAAGAGGAACTGATCTTTCAAATGGGAGATTGACAGGCAGATGATCAAATGACTTTATTATTCTTTACATTACCACCAACCCCAAACATTCACATATCATGACCTGGGCCCCAAAATTAGAAGCTTGCCTTAAAAATCACAGGACCTAAAGATTATAAATTTAGAGATCATTTTATATTCCTTTCATTTTTTGAAGCTATCAACTTCAACATTATTTAGCTTTTCTTGGCATTGTATGGGCTATACATTTCCTAACTAAAGAATCCTCCATCCTTTGAATGCAGGAAATAGACCTACATAAATAAGAGTCATCATAAAGGCAAGAGAGTTGCCGGCCCTGTATTATACTACACTCTAATTTTCTATTCTATATTTTTTTTATACCTGTCAGAAGAACAAAAAGCAGCCATTTTGAACATTTTCTAGTCTATATTTCCAAACACTGTGATTTTCTTTCCAGAAGCACTCCTGTCTGGCAGTGCTGGGCTTTCTTTTGGGCCAGTACCACTCACAAGGCTGCACTTGCAGTGTAACCCTGGAACTCTGAAAGCCTCTTGTCCTCTTGCCCTACAACAGCTGCTGTACTTTATCAGAATAAAACAATCATTGGACCATAGACTACGGAATTCCACCAGACTGATTCAGAAGGGTCAGGACACCAAGAAGACCCTTCAGGCAGGGTTTGCCCAGCCAAGTTCTGTACTGGTCTCTACCATGGTCCTGACTTCATAGACTCACAGCCCTGAGCATCCCTGATCCCTGCTCTCCTGGCCACTGCAGGACAGCACAATGATTCTGTGATTTCATCCCTTGCCTGCACTGAAGGCCCACCACTAAAGCAGCTCTGCCCCTGAGCCTCCACCAGCAACTTCCTTGCAGCAACTGAAGCAGAGCATTGGCTTGAAGTGTTTGCACTTGATCTCTTCCCATACTCACTCTAGTTCAGATTAAATGTAAATTTAAATATCCACATCAAAAACTCAAACAAGCTTGACTTTAAATTGCTAGCACAGATAATGCATTGCTCCAGCTGACTTGGCAGCTCACATTTTGAGCACAGGACATTCAGACGTGACTCAGGGCCAGATTCCCTAATGCAGTAAGGTGTCTGGAAGAGCAGGAAAATGTCTACGTGCATTCAAAAAATAATTTTACTATTTTAATCTTTAGTTGTAGTTTATAAGATTCTAAATCCGAGTGACTCTCATTGAGACCAGGCTCTTCATTGCCTTCATTGTTTTTTTGAGAATGAGTCTAATGATCAGGTTTTAAATGATATTTAGAGTCTTAACTCTCATCTGGCCCTAAGCCATGGAAGAACTTTGAAATATTTACTCACCCCCTTTTCTAACTAGAATGGTGAAATGAAGAGGTGACTTTTTTTACAATGAAAAATTAGCTTCTGGTTAAATAGAAAAGGATTATGAAGGAACACCAGGGTTGTCCAGGAGCACAGTCCACTTCACATAGATCTCAGATGCCTATGCACTCTCACTCAGAAAAATGTCTAAACGAAGCCTTTATTCATAATTTTCTATAAAAAGTTATTTCTTCAGAATGCAAAGAATATCTTTCTACTCACAAACTTTGTGTCAAAATAGGTTTGGTTAAAAAAAAAAGGTAGTTTTTTGGTTTATGTCACATCCCAGATTTTTGTTGCAAGAAGTGTTTATGCATAAATTATAAAGTTCTGAAAATAAGTGGTTATGGTAGGAATGAAAACAATCCAGACCATTACCTGTAATGGCAGACTGGGACAGTGTTGACACATACACGCACATATCACATTTATTGACAAGTTACAGCGTTTACCAAGTTCTAATTTTCTGAAATTGGAAAGTTTGTACCATGTGTGGGGCCACAGGCTAAGGGCAATATTTCACCACTGAGGTAACTGTCCTAACCTATGAATTTACCTGGCAGTAGATCATCTTAAAATATATCATGTGGCAAGTCTACATCAATAAGCAGTTCTTTCAATCCCCAAGATTACCATAAATTATACACTGCACTACACAGACAGAGGTAAAAATCTGCAATAAGCATCTCACCTTGCTAAAGTAAACACCTGCCTTGTTTGGATTAACAGGAAAGTGATCCAACCAATTTGGAGCAAACTTGGCCATTCTCCACTCAAGCAAACTCTTAGGAACCTTCAGTTAGTTTATCCTTCCAACATATTATGGAAATATTAGTATTTGCCGCTCTGAAAAATACTTTTTTTGGCATCTTCATATCCCATCCGTATTCTAAGATAAACACTGACAGCTGATGGTATTCAGGAACACTGCCATATGTTCCCTTAGAAATAGAATTCTGAAATATGGCTGTTATCCACCAATTGGCATATTTACTAATTAGTACAAAATTGTCAAATACACTAATTTCTCCCGCAAGGGAGAATCCCTCTGAAGAATTCTCATCTGTTGCATCAGAATCTCCTACTCATGACTTACCCACTCTCACAATTTCTGATTTAATGGTTAACACAAAGAATCATAAAGCTCTTCTAGGGAGCAAAGTCAAACTACATATCTTCAATTGCTATTTTTTCCAGACAAGCAGTGGAAATGGCACTCACAGAGTTAATATTTGAATGCCTTTTCTAATAAAACCAGCCTCCATTTTTTTAGTCTTTTGTGCAAGTTTAATAAAATAAATTTTGAATATCAATGGAGTACATTCTATTTTTCTTGGCATTTCTCTGCCTTGCTATGTCCTTCTATTGCAGGAGTCATGCCATAGGGAGAGCACTTTTCCACAGTCCATTGAAGTTGTGCCATAAGGGCTGGAGATGATTTGCTAAAATGCTCCAAAGGTATTCAAATTTCTTTAAAGAAGAAATTCAATTTATGTGCATTTATATTGCAGTGTCTGTCAGGAAGAAAGGTTATAATCACCAGCATATTTTAGATTTACATTTTCTTCTATACATGAGGTAATGGTATTAGAGGTAAACTATGAGGTTTAAAGTTGAATTCGATGTATGGTACTATTTTCATTGCTGCTAAAAGCATGTTTTTGAAGTTCTTGAGGAAAGCATATGTTAGCATATGTTACTGAAATATCAAGAACAGGATGCTGGGTGGCTTAGAGGATAAACCATTTGTCTTTCTTCTCTGCATTCTTATATAAAGTACGGCTGGATTTCATGAGCAAAACGCAGAGAGGATTCTCAGCTCACAGATTAGTTCCCATCACAAAGTTGCAGCACAGTTTTGTTAAGTAGAGCTATCAGGCACATTTCTGAATTAACATGCAAGCTAAATGTGCCTTTAGTTGTACCACAGAGGAAGGGAAAAAGAGGGCTTAGAATTTGTGATATCGCTTATGTAACCCTCAGAAGAACAAATACTCATCAAAAATTGAAAGGAAACCCTGTCTCAACCGTATTGCTGTAGGAAGCATTTCGCCTCATTTTTCTCTGAAAATTTAGTTCATTTAAATTTCCTGTGACTATATTAAATATTTAGATGTTGATATTTTCCCAGAGTAGAAAACATTATCACAATTCTTATCATGTTGGAATCCTTTTAAGCATATCTTAAAGTTATCTGATAATTAAATTGCCACGCTTATCTCATTTAGGGCCTCACTAATTATAGCCCAAGCACTTCAGTGGTGTATCCTGCAACCGATTTTTAAACCCTTGCTGAGTGTCCTCTTTTAAATAAACACTCAAAGTTAGTCTGCAGATTTATTTTATAATTTCACTGCTTCCCCTGAAATCTCTGTCAATAAGGAAGCATCAAAGGTATTATGATGGTTTTTGCACAGCAAGGTAATTGTATTTTAAGCCTACTTCCAAATGAATTCCCGATAGCTATCCAACTTTGCAAACAGTCATTTAAGCAGCACTCTTTGGTGAAGCAGGCACACCCACACATTCACTATTTGCTTCATAAATTTCAGCAGATAAAAATCCTGTTTCATTTCTCACAGAGTGTTTATTTTTAATATGTTCTAACCAGATAGAGCAACAAGAGAGATCTGCCGAGTACCTGACTGGCCCTAGCCAAGGCAGGGCTTCAGTCCTGCAGCCAGGTCCTTGAGCTCAGGTGCCCCCATGACTTTCCTGTGAGCCAAGAGTACCAAGATGCAGAAACACTTGGGAAAAAGAAAAAGATCTCAAGAGAAGAGCTCTCTTACTTGCGTAATTGTTCACGGACTATTGATGTCTAAGCCTAATTCACTGAATACTCTTATCCTTGCTCTTCCCTCACAAACTTTTCCTGACTATCAAATCTGATGAAAAACATTGCCATAGCATTGGATACTTTGGGATGCCCTTTTTGAGATCTCTTTGTGGAAAGTTCTATATGGTATTTAATACCTCTTTGTGTGCAAACACATATGCACACGCAAAGCATTTCCCTTTGTGAATTACTGAAGTTTGTCTTGGATGCACAAAGGTTCAGGACCAATGCAGGGAACCAGCATCTCCTGAGGAGAGTTAATCCCTTATGTCCTCACTAGGAAATGGCTAATCAATTAGTGGGGAACCCTTCACTGACATGGATGAACCTGTCAGAGCCCATCCTGCCCCTGTGCTCAGATCTGCTCTCTGCCAGGTCTGCAAGCACAGCACAGCCCACTTGGAGCTACAGTGGAGAAGTGCTCCTGCTTCTGAAAATGTAGTATTGAGTGGGGAGGGGTTATGCTCCCTCCTATTTGCATTTTCGTTGTGCTCCCCAGGACAGAATGAAGTTCCTTTACAGTGGCAAAGCAAATAAGGATTTGAATTTATGACAATGTTATATGCATAAGGTTGTAGCCTTATACTTCCACAAGGCTTTATAACACTTGAAGGGTCTGCCTACCGTAAACCTCTTGCAGCACACAGTCTGTAAGCTCCCCTCAGATTGAGAGGAAACTGCAAAATAGGTAATAGCAATGAACCTGTATGTTCCTCTGCCATCCCAGTCTAAAAGACATGCATCCAATTACTGACAAGTCCACACGAAATCAAAAGCATAGCAAAAAATTTTAGGAGCCCTGAAGAATTTTCCAAAGTGAAATCAGTTAAAAGAAAGGCACATCTGAAATTCAAAACAGTCCTATATATTTGGAACTGTTGAAAGATATTACAAGAGAAATCACAACCACAGTCAGTTCAGTGAGTAGCACAGACACTTGTCTACACAGTGTTTCATTATATCCTTGCACGTGGTACTTCAAAAAGCGTGGTAATTTGCAAAAGTAATTTTGTAAAAGCTTCCATACATCTCCTGTTAAGAGCAATTTGGCTAGTATCTGTTGCTAGCTGTGAGCATGCTTTTAGATATTAGATGGATGAGTGCAGACTAGCAGGAGGAAAAAACCTGAGAGGATAAATACTTGGCAGATCTCTAACAACTTTCACTGGAGGATCACAAAGTGATTTACAAACATCAATTAATTAAGCCTCAAAAAGCTCCAGTGAGATAGGTAAGTATCATTATTCTCATTTCACTAATGCGTAAACTGAGACACCGAGAGAACAAGTCTTTCACCCAAGGTCACAGCGAGCAGCTGGCAGAGCCAGGGGTAGAAACCAAGAATGCTGACTTACCTTGCTCCTTACCTACTAGACCACTATATTGCTCCTGAAACAGTTTAAAGTTTCTCTTGTGCTTGATGTTGGCAAATGCAATGTTCTGCAAACCCAGAGAAGTTTCCTTCTATGTCTGGGATCACAAGTAGTAACCCCACTGGTACCAGGCCACACATTACTCCTGCTGAGCAACACGTGAAGGTTCCCAACCCCTTCATTCCCAGTTTCTATTGCTCAGTTCCAGACTGGTCATAGAGTCAAAAAATGGAGAGAGAATGAAAAAAAAAAAATCCAACTCCAAAACAACCAAATGCCACAAAACCGCCAGCCTTCAGTGCTGGAAGCAGGACTGGTGCCCATGGGCTCTGTGCTCTGACCCTGGAACATGCTGCACTGGCTGTGGTGCAGCAGCACCGAGCCATGACCACAGATATCACTTGCTTTTCACTGTGGCTCAGCTGAGCAAGTGGTCAGAGTCACAGCGAGCACTTTTCAGGCTAGGCAGGATACACACACAGGTACACAGGCTCACAGCATGCAGGTTAGAAGTCAGAATGGTTGTGTCCGTAGCACAGGTAACACCATGTGCTTGGAGAGCAGCACATGCTTTTACTTTAAACCAGAGATATTTTTAAAAAATAATTTGTTGCCTAGGGTTACTACTGAATACACTACCAGAGATCAGTTTACAAGGATTTAGAGCATTAATTAAAAAACTGGAAAAGAAATAGACGTTCGCAATATATATGCCCAATATGGCTGCACCAGGACAGAGACATTAGGTATAAAATATCTTAGAAAACACCTGATTCTGGTGTCAGCGGAAATAAACTCCCAGCAAACAGCTCTGAAAAGATTTGCTTCAGTTCTGAATGTATTTGCTTATATACATACATATATTTATATATGTAGACAACCAACAATGCCCACTCAACAAACAGATAAAGGATTTTGCACTATTGCCCAATAATCCTCAAGTTTGGATGGACTAGTGGGAGAAACAAGTGACAAAGTATCTGAACTATCCATAGTCATACAAAAGTGTTCTGCTTGGTAATAAACAAGTTGACTGCTGCAATTTAGGATCTGACTACAAAAAAACCCAACAAAATTTTAAAAAACTTTGCACAAGGGTAATGTAACTACCTGCAGGACAGTCATATGGTCAGGAAAAAATTTATTGTCTGCAGAACAGATATATATATATATATA
>WBMZ01002340.1:0-59413 GCA_013400975.1 Atrichornis clamosus
TCCCGCCCCCGTCCCTTCCGCCCCGTCGGCGGCAGCATGAGTGTGGTGGAGCACGTGCGCGAGATGGCGGCCGCCGGGCTGCACTCGAACGTGCGGCTGCTCAGCGGGCTGCTCCTCACCATGAGCGGCAACAACCCGTGAGTGCCCCGCCGGCAGGGGGCGCGCGCGCGGCGCTGAGCTGACGGGGAGGGGAGCGGGGCCGCTTTTGGGGAGTCCCTGTCCCTGCACTTCGTCCTGCCCTGTCCCCTGTCCCTGTCCTGTCCCATTAGGAGATGGAGCCCGGCTCTGTTCGAGTATCAGTATCAGCGTCCCTTTGCCCAATACAATATGGGTGTCCTGGCAGAGAATCATGGAATCGCAGAATGGTTTGGGTTGGAAGGGACCTTGAAGATTGTGTTGTTTCACCCCTCCTGCCAAGGGCAGGGATGCCTTCCGCTGTACCAGGTTGCTCCAAGCCCCATCCAAACTGGCCTTGGAAACTTCCAGGGATGGGGCAGCCAGAGCTTCTCTGGGCAACCTGTGCCAGGGCCTCACCACTCTGGAAGAATTTTTCCTAACATCTACTCTAAACCTACCCTCTGTCAGTGTGAAGCCATTCCCTCTTTTCCTGGCACTCCAGGCCCTTGTAGATCGTCTTGCTCCATGTTTCTTGTTGGCTTCCTTCAGGTCCTAAAAGCCCACAGTTGGGTCATTTGGTCTGCAGACATACTAGGAGTCTTATAAAGGGTGTTTTTATAATGTGGGAATGTGGATTAGGACTAGAACATCTGCACAAGGACCTGGGTTGCCTTTTAAACTTGAGTCTATTCAAACAAAACTCTGTTCTAAAATTTGAACAAGCAAAATGCTGGATCCTTACCTAATAAAAAGTGAGTAAATCCTAACAGAAAGTTGAGATAGTGTAATGGACATTGACAGCCTGTTGTTTTGTTATGGGAAGGATGGGGGCAGTGGCCAAACAGCCCAAACATTGAACTGTTGTTGCTGATGAGGTGTCAGGAGTGGCTGTTAGATTTGTTTGTTTACAGATAAAAGAAATTGGTGAGATAACCCCTGTGTGAGGGGTTAGTACCTGTTACTCAATGATCAATCCAGTGCAGTAAATAAGCCACAACAGTTGGAAGTTGAAGTCAGAGAAAGCAAAGCTACAAATACTTTGGATCCGTGAGGTTTTGGTTCTTATGCAGCCAGCTGATCTCAGCCTTTCTATCTGCATTTCTTTCAGGGAACTGTTCTCGCCATCTCAGAAGTACCAGCTCCTTGTCTATCATGCAGACTCTCTCTTCCATGACAAGGAATACAGGAATGCTGTAAGCAAGTACACGATGGCCTTGCAGCAGAAAAAAGCCTTGAGTAAAACTTCCAAAGTCAGACCTTCGACTGGGAATGCTGCATCAACACCCCAAAGCCAGGTATTTAAAAATTGATAATGTGCTGCATAACGTGATCGTGTTCCCCCTTCCAATTACTGTTGCTGACTCAATATCCACAGAGTCATTTAGGCTGGAAAAGATCCTTAAGATCGAGTCTCTGCCAAGTCCATCACTAACCATGTCCCTGAGCATCACCTTTATATGTCTTTTACATACCTTAGATAGTGCATTTATCATGTCAATAAACCTGAGATTTAAGGCTAATTAGTTTGATAATATCAGTGTGGTGTTTTCTAATGCAAAACTTAAGAGGATCTCCAACATGAAATTTTTCTCTGTGTGTAGTTCATACTTTTAATTTGAAGACAGGAACAATATGAACTAGCAGTAAGTTGCATTGTTAACTTCCTTGCACTAGATATTTCTCTACACAATATAAATATTTTTAGTACCTGATAAACCGACATTATATTTAAATCTTCCTTTTTTATTTCAGTGCTTACCATCAGAAATTGAAGTGAAATATAAAATGGCTGAATGTTACACAATGCTGAAGCAAGATAAAGATGCCATTGCTATTCTTGATGGGATTCCTTCCAGACAGAGAACTCCAAAGGTTAGTTCTGGCAGGTTTTTTCTCTCAGGTTCTCGGTCAGTGTATCTGTAGGCCAAAATGTAGTATATATGTCTTTTGTATTAGTTAAATACTGATTGGTAACATTTCCTAATTTTAAATTAGCTCATTTGGAGTCTTTTCTTTAAAATCAGACCAATTTTGTATTCCTTCTGTTAGAATTTTTTTAAAAGTGAAAAGAGGTAAATGTTTTGTGCATCTTTATTAAGTTCTTGCATAGTAGGAGAAATGGAAAATCCTTGAAAGGCTGAAGACTTTGGCAAGTAGAAGGTTTGCTAGTGCTCCATATTCTAAAATCTTTTAATCCTTTTTAACAACGGTTTAGATAATGTTAAATATTTAGATCCCTTTGTGGTCTGCAGTGCCAAATCTGTGGAGTCTTTGCTTGCTGGCTCTGTTAGTCAGAAGGGCTTAAAAGATTAACACATCAGGTCAGTCAAGTGTGTTTCATGTTAAATTGTCCTAAAAGTGTACACAGCTGACTCCAGTTAATGTCAGAGTGTTCTGTTCAAAGACCAACTTGCAGAACAGAAAAAGAAGAAAAGATTGAAAAAAGCAAACTTTTTGCCTATATACAGCAGTAAGTGAAAGTGCTGTAGCAGAAACCAGCTATCTGTGTTGTGTAGAGCTGAGATAATGTCTGTTCTTTGATCAATCATGGCTTCATTCAGAAGATGAATGGAAACTTCCTCTGCCTTGCTAAGCTGGTTCAAACACTTCCATGGATATGGAGGGATTCCTGGAAAAGATTGATGTAATGGGTATACAGATCCTTCTTGGCTTCCTGTGTGAACACTTGCCCATATTTTGACTTCTTTGATGCAAAACACAGATTTCCAGATGCACTGTGCAAGCACAAAAGAATATAGATTTTACTTTGTACTCAGAAAGAAGGCACAATTTTTATTTTATGCTCTACAGTACCTTGTAGCGTTATCAGAAATGTGGGTAATTTTGTCTTCTGCTCAGAACAGAGGCAGGCAGACTTGAAGGCAGAGTTGTGACCTTTCTTAGTGATTCTTTCACCTTTCTCACACTTGACTGTCCCAACATTTCTGTTGTTTGTAGATCAATATGATGTTGGCAAATCTCTACAAGAAAGCAGGTCAGGAGCGCTCATCTGTGACGAGCTACAAAGAAGTGCTGAGGCAGTGCCCTTTGGCACTGGATGCCATCCTAGGTGGGTGTCTGCACACTTAGTATTGCAGTGTTAACAGTGTTATAATTTGAATTATTCTCGGGACTCTGTAACTGTCTTGCATTTGCATGTACTCTGTCATACCTACATTATATAAATTGTAACAAACTGAGTGTTTATGCTTGTCAAGGGAAGGAGTTTCTGGTCCTCAGACAATTTGTATCAAAATCAGTTTTTGGTGGCTGAGATTGATGTATGAACTATTCTAAACAGGCCTGCTCTCACTGTCGGTGAAAGGAGCAGAAGTGGCCTCCATGACCATCAATATAATCCAGAGTATTCCCAACTTGGACTGGCTTTCTGTGTGGATCAAGGCATATGCCTTTGTGCATACTGGAGACAATACAAGAGCAATAAACACCATTTGGTAAGAGTTGAAAGAGTGTGAAGCAATCAAATAATATATTCATTCTTATATGTAATGATAATCAAAATGTAATTTATAAATAACAACCATTTTTTTCTCTTTAAGCTCTTTAGAGAAGAAGTCATTGCTGAGGGATAATGTGGACTTGCTGGGAAGCTTAGCAGACCTGTACTTCAGAGCTGGAGATAACAAAAACTCTATCCTAAAATTTGAACAAGCACAAATGCTGGATCCTTACCTAATAAAAGGTGAGTAAATTCTGAAAGAAGGTTGACCTGATGAGTAACAGCTGCATGCAGTGGAATATTTTATATTGTTTTACCCAGCTTTGAGTTCAGAATTGACATGTCTGTAATCCTTCCTGGTAGTTGCATAGTTTAAAGTAGGTGTTTGTGGTTTTGGTGGGGGCTTTTCTTGTTATGAATGAACTTTTCTTTTCTTGAGGATTGATCTTCCAACGTGTCTCTTTAGGAATGGATGTTTATGGTTATTTATTGGCACGTGAAGGTCGCCTTGAGGATGTGGAGAACTTGGGCTGCCGGCTCTTCAATATCTCTGACCAACATGCAGAACCCTGGGTGGTATCTGGGTGAGTTGTGTTCTTTCCTTTCTCACCTCAACTCTCAATTTGATACATGTGGTGGGTTACAGCTGACACAGTGGATTCAGCTTTTTTTGTTCAGAAGGTGGTTTTCTATCCTATCTGTTCCGTTCTTGGGGTAACTTAAATTAGCTATCTGTAAATATCTGTCTTGTTGGTTTCCTGTATGTGTAACTCTATTAGAGTTGCCAGATCTGTGCAATAACAATGATACGTTCAATAGCAGTAACAGTTAATATCCATAATGGGTTTTTAAAAAACTCTTGAGGAAGTTTTTTCTTAACTTCAAATACAAGAAGTTCAGAACCTCCGTGACTATGCAGAGGCACCACAGGCAGCACATGTTTACAATCCCTCTCATCCCTCTGTAGGTGTCACAGTTTCTACAGCAAACGATACTCCCGTGCCTTGTACTTGGGAGCCAAAGCCATCCAGCTGAACAGTAACAGTGTTCAGGCTCTGCTGCTGAAAGGAGCAGCTCTCCGGAACATGGGCCGGGTGCAGGAGGCCATCATCCACTTCCGTGAAGCCATACGGCTCGCGCCGTGCCGCCTGGACTGCTACGAGGGTGAGCCACGTGCAGCTTCCCACGGGCACAGGCTTGGTGTGTGGTGAAGGTTGGTGTGGTGGTGATGATGAGGCAAGGGAAGGGACAGCAGTTCTTTCCTCCTGTTGGCCTTCTGGTAAATAATGATTACCTCAGCACCTGTAAAGTGGGAGAAGCAGTCACATGAGGGGTACTAGAGAATGTGTGGGTTTGTAAGAATAATTTTCAAAAAGGGGGTTTCGTAGGTTTTTTTGTTTGTTTGTTTTTTATTGGATATAAGCAGATTTGGGTGTTTTGAGCAGCTCACTTTTAGATGATGACATTAACTGTATGGTTAGTTCTACTGGGAGCTTTGTTTTCTCATATATTTATATATTGAAATCTTACTCATCTCAGCAGCAGCTTCAAGTATATAGTGAGTGAAGAAGAGTCCAGGTGAAGTATTAATATCTCAGTATTGGAACTGGGCACAAATTTTAGATTGGGTGTACTTGAGGGTTTTTTTTCAGTGCTCATAAGTGAAAATTAAGTCAATTATCTGTAGAATGGGTATGTTGACACGTATAGAGTCACTTTCTTAATTGCAATTTGTGTTTGCTTATTGGAGTGTCAGCAGTTCAGCATCTGAGTGCTGCTAAGTGCAAATAATTGTGGAGGGGTGAGGGCCTGTGGTGCTGACTCAAAAAGTGGAATGTTTCCATTTGGTATCCCCAGGTCTCATCGAGTGTTACCTGGCATCCAACAGCATCCGGGAAGCCATGGTGATGGCAAACAACGTGTACAAAACTCTGGGAGCAAATGCACAGACACTCACTCTGCTGGCAACAGTCTGTCTGGAAGACCCAGTTACACAGGAAAAGGCAAAAACATTACTGGACAAAGCGCTCACACAAAGACCTGATTACATTAAAGCTGTGGTAAAGAAAGCAGAACTTCTTAGTAAGTTCCTTTTTTCCCCGTGTTTGTTTATTTAAAGATACTCTTGTACGTGGAAGGGTGTTCTGCAGCCACATCCATGTGAAGGATGTAACAGTGATGTTACAGTCCAGGGACTTATCAGTTCTATTCTGAAGGAAAAATCACAGGAATTAATTGCATCCAGTAACTGATATTACACCAGCACTTAAAGCAATTGCAAACAAAATGTTTTGACTTCAAAGTAGATGCAATTGTGAGTGTAACAGCTATTGCAAGAAAAAGTCATTGTTCAGAGTTAATCTTGCAAGGAGTAAATCCCTCCTGTCCTCCCTGCTGGCAGTTCTGAAGGGACTAATGGTCTCGTGTTGGGAAGACCCTGTGAACACTCTGACTTTTTATAGGCTTATCTCAGCTATTAATTAAACCTGCAGTTTTGCCTTTGAACAGGTAGAGAACAGAAGTATGAGGATGGGATTGCACTGCTGAGGAATGCTCTGGCCAATCAGAGTGACTGTGTGCTCCACCGGATCTTGGGAGACTTCCTTGTGGCTGTCAACGAATACCAGGAAGCCATGGACCAGTACAGTATAGCCCTGAGGTAAATCACACCCTGAGATGCAGTAGACTTACAAGAACCAGTAATCAGTGTCACTAAGTAAAAAGTTGAGCTACTAATCGAGCAGGATGAGAATCAGAGGTGGCTTTATATCATTGTCCCTTAAAATCACAAAAATGACACCCTGTTAATGAATTAGTTGGTCTTAAGACTTTGAACTGAGAAGTGCAAAATGTAGGGACTGTATTAATGCTAAATATGTCACTAGACTTGTGATTCCTTGCCTAACAAAAGGATTAAGGCATGGAATTATTTATAGTTATTAATTATTATATAGTCAGACTTTAAGATCCATTTCTTTAAACTAGAAGGTGCATAAAAAATTAGCTATTCGGTAAATTTAAATCGTGTGATTCAACTTAACATAACCTAAATGCTATTTTAGGCTGTTACTTTGTTAAATATTCCCATGTTTTGATTACAGCAACTTCAATTTGCCTTAAATTTAGCACATTATGTCCACTGTAAACTCGTATAGCTTAAATGGGTCAGCTGGTTTTTGCTTGCATAGAATGTATTTAGTCAGAGTCATTTACATTTTTAAATGCTTTCATGTTACTTTATAATTAGCACTGTTGGAAGAGGTGACTAAGTTTTCTGGAAGAGTGGGATGTTTAGATAAATGTGTTCTTGGGATCAAAACTGTTATAAAGAGCTTTAATACTCAGTGTTACAGTAGCTTGAGGGGAAGTTGCATCATCTACTAAAATAAGCTTCTTGATGATGTTAAACAGGAAGTACAGACAACAGGATGAGATTTTATTATTATTCTTTACACTGAGGTCACAAATAAAGAGAAAAAAAGTTTGAGGACAACGCTTTCTTTTTCTCCCTTTCTTCAGTTTGGATCCAAACGATCAGAAGTCACTAGAAGGATTGCAGAAAATGGAAAAAGAGGAAAGTCCAACAGATGCCACCCAGGAAGAAGATGTGGATGACATGGAGGGAAGTGGAGAAGAAGGGGACTTGGAAGGCAGTGACAGTGAAGCTGCTCAGTGGGCAGATCAAGAACAGTGGTTTGGGATGCAGTAAAGGCCTCTCCTGCTGCTTGTTTTGGCATTTGAACACACAACGAGGGCCACTCTTCTTAGAGGAACAGAAACTATGATTTTTTTGCAGTAACAAAGGACATCTTTTTGGTTTTTTATAGACTCTGAAACCATTTATTAGTTCTGTGCATCTCAATACCATGAAGATTCTTGATGCTTCTTATTTATTCAGTGTAAGGGACTAACTACGTCCAAGGTTATTTTCATTTTGAAAAATTTCTGCTAAAACTAAAACCATCAGAATCTGAGGTGTGTAATGAGCCTGTTGTTTGGGACGAAAACAATGTCTGAATTCTGTCCAGGGCTGAGTGTGCTTGGGCAAGTTGTAGATACAGTGGTTTGTACTCCTCTGTGGGACAGGTCGTACTCGTTTGTACCCTACTGTTTGAGTCTGGGGGAGTTGCTGGAGTGTGGCTGAATGCAGCACTTTTCTTTTGCTGTGTTTGTTGAATTAATTTGTGTTTTTCTAGGGCATTACCTGTGCTGTCCAGGAGAAGGTTGGGACAATAGGCAACTTGGACTTACAGGACACTTTTTGTAGCAGACTGATTTCTCTGTGTACAGAATTGAGCCAGTGGTGGAGAATTAAAGTCATTTCCTCAACCCTTACTAAACCCTGCAATCACTTAAAGTCTGTTCATGAGGATTTATTTTAAAATACAGTTTAGTTTTATTTCAGTATGTTCCTGGAAGGCTTTACAGCAGTGACTCAAAGCACTTTACATTCTGTATACAGCACTGACATTTAAAATGCTATAAAAAGAATTCGTCCCTCTTCCTTGCATTGCTGGAGAAATGTTAAATTATGCAGATACACATATTGTCCTGTTTTTTCCATGTTTATATACTTCTTGGTTTTGTCAGGTAGTATTTGAATTCATGTGTTTTCCCCTCACCTTTTGAAGCAAAACAACTTCACATACAAATTCCCAACCTCAGCGTTTCAAGGGTGAACTGCTTTGGGTAATCTAGAAACTGTTTCAGTTCTGTGGGCTTGATGTGTGGGAAGAATTACTTATTTTTCTTACAGTTCTGATTTCCTTAGTCTTTACTAAAACATGCTTTTTAAATCATTATATTGAAAATTTAATTCCTTTAGTATTTATTCTGTTACCACAGGTATGCTGGAGCACACAGACTTTTTAGAAAGCTAAAAAGTAGTTTTGAGTATCAGTTGGAGGAAAAATGGCTGTTTGATACAAATACATGACACGGAAAAGAAGCTTCTACCTGCAAGGCAGATAAGGGTAAAATATCCCTCTGTGATGTTGTATCAAAAATGCACAACAAAAAAGGCAGATTATGGTCTGTTTTGGAAATATGTGGTATGTCATGTCTTACAAAGGAGGAGGCCAATAGTTTATCCATTTAAAAAAGAAAACAGCTGGTTGTCTGTTCTCACTGGAATTTTGTGAGCTTTAGATTTTCCAAAATATCAAACAGAATTATGGTTATTTGAAGGTGATATGGGAAAGAACAGCAAAGCAATGGCAATTGGATTGGCACAATCCAATTGCTCCTGCTCTTCCATTAAGCAAATCCACCAAATGGGTGTCTTTCAGGGCGAGCAAATATTTTATTAATGGTTTTTAGGCAGATGAGGGGCCTTGTCCTGTTCTCTTTACCATTGCTGTGGGATGCAGTGAATAGATTTCAGCACATCACGTCTCATAACAGAAAAAATATACAAGCATGTTCAAAGCATCTCTTTTTATTAAAAAACTGCTTTCTCCTCATGCTCAGCATTCATCAGATACACTTTGCAGCTGAAAGCTGGGTAGCTGCATTAGCTTTCTACTTGTGTTCTAAATGTCTGCTGTGGATGAAAATGAAGTTGT
Source organism: Atrichornis clamosus (assembly GCA_013400975.1). Taxonomy (NCBI): domain Eukaryota; kingdom Metazoa; phylum Chordata; class Aves; order Passeriformes; family Menuridae; genus Atrichornis; species Atrichornis clamosus. Next base: position 9,142 of record WBMZ01002340.1, read on the forward strand.
TTGTGTTATTAAACTAAAGACAGGACACGTTTAGTTGTGATGAGGAGTGTATGAGGTATGTGATGTGTATTTCAGCCATTCTATTCTAATGATTCCTTTAAATAAGTCATTGATAGCAGGTGGAAACCACTGGCCTTAACACATTTCTCTGAAGTGTTTACATAGGACAGGAAACTGGAGAACCACAGTTCTGTTAAAACCTTTCTGTAGTATGTTTGTAGATAATCTGATAATCTCTGCTTTTAGATCAGGCCGGAAGCTAAAACTACTTCAGGATGAGTGTGCTTAGGTGCAGCTCTAGCAAGCAAGTCCAGGAACAACTAAGAACACCTTGAGATGGCTGTCAAAGTAGAGTTGTATCCTCACAGCTTTGGTTTTCTGAGAACTTGGTTCCTTAGAATGAAAAGTTGTCAGAGCCTGCAGATGAAGCCTGGTGAGTACCTGATGTGTTGGGGTTACGTAGCTTTGTGTAATCCTTGCTCATAGTTACACAGTGCCTAAGGAACTTTAAGGTGCCACACATGTTGAGATTATATAGACAGATACATTTAGCCCTCTCTGCAGAATTCTAGAGGGATTCTGCTTGCCTATTAATGAGCCTTCATTAGTGCTTTAATTTTACACTGTGATCTCTGGCTTTGCAGAGATCTTGTACTCTCCAGTGCAGTTACAGGCGCTTTAGTTCACGGAATGTAACAATTAGCCCTTAATAAGCAGCTGACCTCATTCCCTCCCTCAGTCACATGCTCTGCACCGTAGAAGAAAAGATCACAAAGCCAAGAGTTGAAGTTCAGGCTGTGTCAAATCAGTGATGGAAGTGAAACAGTTGGGACATGAGGCAAGAAATCCGTTGCCATCCAGTTGTACTGTAAAGTTTTGGTGTGTCTGAGGTGCTGGTCTGGGGCTGGGTAAGGGCAGAGGGCCCGTGCTGGCCTGAAATCCCTGAATTTAAATCACGTATTTCATGACTAACTTTTAATTCTTTCCTGCTTTATGATAGGAAAGACAAGAAGTGATGGAAAGGGAGAGATTCTTCAAACTGTACATAGACTTGGGTAAGGGCTAAAAGGCTGAATTTACCGGAGTCTAAAACCAGCACACATTCATGATGTGTTAGAAATTGCCTAAATAATGCATTTACTCCTATCATGTGTTGATAACACCTGAAATACTGGCAGTATTTGTAATGCTGATTTTCAGATCTTGGGAATTCTAGAATTGTGAAGCAGAAATGAAGGAGGGACTGAGGACTTCTGGCCAGTATCAGTGTTTTCTGTCCAACTGAGGTGCTTCTTTTCTGCTACTGCTGATTATAGAGATTCTTGATTAACTAGGACTTTTTTTTTCCCCTTTCAGTAACTGTCTTCCTCATTAGGCCTCTTTGTGTGGTGATTCTTCCCTCCTTGCTTTTCAGGAGCTCAGTGATGTGGAAACTGATCCATCCAGGGCAGAAGCAGGCAGGATTTCTGATTCAGCAAACCTTATTCTCTCATTTAGATCTCTGTGGTAAGAAAATCTCAAAGGCTGTATCTGCAACTGTCACTTCAAGTTACACGAACATATCACAACCAAATATATTTTAAAAACCAGATCTGCAGTATCCATGGGTCTTAAATATAGTGATCTTAGGAGGGCTTATGCTCAGAATGAACCTATGGTTTCAAACTAAATAGCCTTGGATGGTTAAAATGTCCTTTGGAAGGTGGCCAAGAGGAGACAGGGAGATATATAAAACTGCATGTTTGGCAGGGAAAAAGATAATAAAATACAATTATTTTGGTGCAAACAACTCAGGGAAAAAGTAAAATGCTCACCTGGGGGACTTGAGTGTAACAATTTATGTATTAAGGAAAGCCCTTTGGCTGGTCCATGGCTATCACTTGAACAAAATGAAAGAATAATCCATGTTTTCACTCCCTAGATTTGGCCTGGCCCTGGCTTTGCGCAGTCAGTGGCTCTGGGATATTGGGTGTGGAATGTGCCTGGGAAGCCCCCGCTGCAGTGGGTCCCTGGTGGATGTTTACTCAGTACAAGCCTCCCTACAAGAGCTTCCCAGAGGGGCCAAGGACTTTGTGAGTTTGGAGCTCAGATTCCTTTTCCTCCTTTTTCGCCCCATCAAAACACCATTGTGGCAAACAGTGGTGGTTTGGGTCTCTAACAAGAGCAGGGCTGAGTTAGGAATTTGTGCAGTATGGTTTGATGAGTTGAAGCTGCTAACTTGGCTTCATCCTCTTGGAATACTCAAGTTTTCCAGAAAACTGAAGTGTGATGACATCAGCAGGGCAAGAACAGCAATCTGTGGATACTTCTTTAGGCAGCTGTGTGTAAGCTGCTGTCCTTGTGGTTCCTGGGATAAATGTTTGTCTGTTGGGAAGTCAGTAAAGCTGGGATCTGTGACCAAGGAGCTGTGCCCTGTTAAAGTTGCTGGGTGCTGGTGGGCCCATGTCAGAGTGGGAAGGTGGTGTAAGCTCAGTTTGCTTTTCCTGCTGAGGTCCATAGTGAAAGTGGGATGGGGGATTCATATGGATTGAATTCTCCCTGTCATTCTGGAATGCTGGTGTCCATGTGACTAACAGGGAAAGTTTGGCATTGCTCTGGAAGAAACCCAGTAATTCCTGTATTAGCCCACGTCTCGCTGGCCCGGGTGGCTCCTGGGTTCTGGCTGTGCCAAGAGGAGGAACAGGGTATGGAGACAGACTCTCCCCTTTCCTCAGCTCACCAGGACAGCTGTTAATAGGCAGGGCAGGAGGAGGTGGCTCTCGTTAACCTTTGGGTGCCACTGCTGTGGAGGATAATGTCACACTGAAACTCGGCCAGTGAGATAAGGCTGCAGGTCAAGTGTGTTCCCCTTACGGAAATATTCAGCTCTGAGAAGTTTTAAGGGCCTTCCATGCAGTTCACTGGGAGTACTGGAGTGTTTGGAAAAGGGATTTAACCCTTCCTGTGCTGTGCTTTGATTTCTGCTCTGTTCCTGCCGCTGTTCTTACCTGGAAAGGGTGATGAGGAAATAGATGGGTTTGATCTCCTTTCGTGCTGTGATTTACCACGAATGCTGTAAATTCAGAGGCTTTACAGGGCGGGAGGAAGAACATCCATCATCTGGCCTTAAAGAGGGGCAGAGAGGTTTACAGCTTGTACAGGGATTCCTTGGGTAGGACACCAGGGTGCTGCAGCATGAAGGGAGCTGCACATTCCCCACTGGCTGCTCCAGGAGCAGGAAAGGGATCACCCTTACAGACTCAGTTATAAGGGAATAATCTTTATAGAGTCAGTTATAAGGGAGCAACACTTGCAGAATCAGTTCTCACCATTTCTAGTTAAACGAAGGGCAAGGACTTTTCCTGATTAGGTAAATGCCTGGAGCCTGCTAAACTGATGTCCAAAGTCTTCTCTGCACTTCCATGTGGGTAAAGTGATGAAATATTTTAGAAGACCTCTTCAGGTGCTCAGAGCTCTGCAGACTGAGCAGAGGGGAGATTGCTGGTACGTCTTTCATATCCCATGACTTTTCCTGTGGCTTTTTCCTAATTGAAGTTGAGCAGAAAATTTGCCATCTCCTCTCCGAGGCTTCTCTCATTTCTCGACCACCCTCCTGGGGGTAGATATGGGCTCTAATCCTACACAAATTCACCTCGAGGTAAAAATAGGGATATTTCTTGCCCTCTATTTAGAGTTTGATGTAGTATGTCCATAACTTGAGCTATGGGGAGCTGCTTCCTTGATCTATGCTGTCAGTGGGCTCATCCATGTGATGCTTTAGAGCTGGGGGTTTGCAGGGAGAGGAGGAGGAGGAGGGGGAAGATGAAGCTGTTTATTTCAGCAGCTCTTACCACACTCTTGCACCGAGTACCTTGGCAACCCACTGAGTGTCACGTTCTCCTCACATGGCTGTACTCCAGCTGGGGGACTCGTTCTGCCATAAACTTGCAGAGCATCATTTAAAGAAACGTTTAAAAATAAGGTGTGAGTTGGTGTCAGTTTGCTCAGCGGCAAGGCGCTGGCTGAACGCGGAGATGCTGGAAGCACCCGAGGAACGCACCTCGCTGTGACAGCAGCACGAGCTGCTTGCTGAATGACGACTTCGTGTCATCGCTGAGCTCTTCCTTTGGCATCAGTGCTGGCGACAAGAACTTCCACAAGCAGGAAAAAGGGGCAGGAGAGCAGCCGGGCAGGAGCAAGTTCCACACAGGCGCGTTGGTGAGCTCTGAGAAACACTGCGCGTTCCCTTTAGTGGCTTCCTAACGAAAGCCAGGCTGAGGTTGTGACAAGGGAATAGGGCAGTTTCTCCCTGCAATCCCCCGCTCAGGTGTCCGTGTGAGGCGCTGACGGGAGCCCTGCGCTGTCGCAGCGGGAGGGGCTGTGCTGACAGTGCCGGGGGTGTGTGCCAAGGACCGGCTCTAAATCCGGCCGCGGGAAGAGCTGCAGCGGGAGATACCGGAGTGCGGAGCTGGCCTCTGCCAGCCCCAGCCCAGGGCTGAGGACCAGGGCTCGGCCTGCCCTGCACAACACTACCATAGTAGGAAGCAGCCACCAGCATCTCAGCCCGATGCGTTAACACGCCCTCCACCATCCTATAGTTCTGCTGGACCATGGAATTCCACCCTTGTATTTTTAAACCTCACACTGTGGCTTTTGAAGGGTCTCAGATGTGTCACCTCATTTGGATAACGCTGTTTGCCAGCAGGGTGCTGCTATCAGGGGCTGGAGGCCAAGAGGAACTACATTTAATTGAAAACACATTCCTAAGTTGCCTCTTATTCCAAACAAAATGTAGTGTTTGGGCTTTGGAGCAGAGCATTACAGGACCCTTGGAAAATCCAGCTTTTATCCTTGGAGTGCTTTAGCCTTGCCCAGCAGCACCTTGTGGCAGAACAGACCCTGGTTTGGGGAAGGGAGTGTGCCCAAACTGCCAAGCACTCCCAGCAGGATGCTCGTGGTGTGGTTTGGAGCAAACACATTTGGCTCATTTTCCTTTTGCCTATGGAATAGGAAGAGACCAGGAGCTACTTTAGGCTGGGGCAATTTAGAGAATAGAAAAGGACAAAAAAAATAAAGATGTACTTGGGAAAGAATTGTTTATTTTACGTTTCTCAGAGGGATTTTACAAACAATGGAGCATTTTAAAAAAAAACTGAGTGATCAAAGTACTTGACAGTGTCCCTTAAACACACACACAAGCCCCTGGACAGAGGAAATCACACCAGCGAGGAGGTCAATACTGCCGAGGAGCAGCTGCATCTGCATAGTTCTAGGAGGAAAGATTGCAATGGTGTTGGTGCTAAAAGGTGTCATCCTGGCATTAAAATAAGAGCGCGCTGCAGAACCTACGCACGGCCCTGCAGGAAACAAAGTGCATCAAATAACACGCCGAGTATGTATTGTAGAATAAATTTATTTACCTGATACAAATGAAACTAGGTGTGATGCTCCTTACTGTCAGCATGTCAATAGACAATTGATCTTATTTACAACTTCTAAAGGTCACACATGCAGCTGTGGGAACTGGCTACGTCGTTGTTGCTTTTTAGATAAATGCATCACGATATTTTGTATTGCACCAACATCTGTCTTACTGCCTTAGATTTAAATAAGTTACATTACAGTGCAAAAGAGGTTGATTTGCACAGATGATAAAAAAAATCCAACATTATGAAGTGGAGGCTTACGGTTTAACATTCATCTGTAATCGTTTCCATGGATTTATAAATAGGAGAGCATTGTACAGAAGCTGTTGGAGTAGGATGTTTGGATGATACAATACAGAGAGAGATCTGTCTACAACCCAAGGCATGCATTATCTGATATTGTACATTGTATAAACTGACATTTTACATACAGGAATATGGGAAATTGGCTGACAGCTCCGCAATTCTCGTTCAAGGATAACCAAACTCTTCTCCATGCAGCACAGAAACCAAACTTCTCGGGAGAGAGTTCCGACTCGTAAGCTATATTGCACGTTTGTACATCTGTATCATGAAGTCCTAATGGTACCACACATTTCTTCCACAGAGAACACAATGAGTTTTGTTTTTAGGGAAAGCAAAGAATCTTTACACGATACATGCAGAAGTTTTGGTAGATGTGTTGCTAAAAACACATGCACGCAACAAAACAACCTTACATTTCTGCAAAATTGTTTAGGAAGCGATTACTCCAGTATTGCTGAAAAGGAAAGAAAGAAAAGGCATCAGTTAATGAAAGGATGAATGCTAAGTATCATTATACAAGCAAGACTAAGATAACAGTGACAGAAGAAAGAATGTTAAGTTTGGTAACTGGCTGCTCTGTCATTGAAGGGACACTCTCAGGTTACTTTGTTCTCAAAGCCCAGAACCCTCTGGATTAAGGCTCAGCTCCCTTGATTATCAGCAGAGCCAGCACTTCCTACCCAAGACTGCAGTGAAAAACAATTAAGACAACATTTAATTAGCTCTTGCTTTTCTCTGCCTGACCAGTGGCAACAGACAAGTTTCACTTCTTTGGAATTTTTACTTTCAAGTTCCATACTACACACTGGAGTCCAAGTTTTTAAGGACGGGGTTTTTTTTAATTGAGACATTATGATAAGTTTGGCCCCAAAGTGACCTAACAATGTCCCTTTTCCAAGTTAGGCAGCTTGTTCTGGGAAGCAGTAGGAAAGCTTTGAAGAAATCATTAAACTACATGGATTAATGTGTAGGCAAAGGGTAGAGTACAACATCCTAAAGTTCCTGCTGTACTTCACCCCTACACCACAGCATAAGGTCAGCCTTGTGTCTGGAGAGACTGCTCTGAGGCCCTACAACTCCATGGAAGCTCTTCCAAACACTGCTTCAACACTAAAATTTGGGCTCTCCTGCTAAGATTTGAAAATGCATATTAATGCAATTAAGGATGTAATTAGCAGAGATTAGGGAAACAGTTAATGGTTAGAAGTGCAAAAAAGTAAACAAGACAGGTGCAAGAGACAGACGACTCTGTATTGGTTTTACCTCCCTTCATCTCAGCAAATTCAACCACCTTGGGGCTGTTTACCACGAGCTCTGGGCACGAGCTGTGTTCTGGGGCTGGCACTGCTGTACTGCATTCTATCATCAGGTTCAAAACTCAGATTCATACCAGGAACCTCCCCAGCAGCCTCTCTACGAGCACGAGCCTCGGAGCACTTTGACAGAGTGGGAGATGTGTTTTTCTGCAGCCTCTTTCGTACTCATTTATTTGCAATAATGTTTTGGGAAACCAAGTATGAACTATTTTTATTCCTTGGATGCCAGCAAGAAGGAGCAGCTCGTTGTGCAGCTCAGGGACAGCACTTTGGATCGCTCACACGTGAAAGCAGAGAGAGCCCAAGGCACTGCAAAGACAAAAGCTCCTGTCTAAAATTCAGTGTATGATTGCAGCTGCCTGAGCATCCTCCTTGCTACAGAGCATGGGATTCAGGAGGAGCTGCTCTCATTCCAAACCCCACTGGGTTCCCAGCGCAAGCCAATATCCTTCCTGGTGTTCCCAGCATAAGGCAGCATCAATCACACGATTGATCCTGGTCTTACACACCCCTCTCACACTAGAGAAAAAGCAGTGATGTGTGAGGGCACCAAGGAATCCAGAAAACAGCAAGAGATGGAAAAGCTTGGTGAGATGGGAGCAAAGAGAAACAAAAAATATGAAATTATTTTCTAAGAATGGAGTGGGATATCAAGCCTGGGGAACTCTGAGTTGGTTCTGCCGGGATGAGTGCTGCTGTTTGTATGTTCTCTGGGCTAACGTGGTTAAACAGGAGTCACCTACTCTGGCTCCAGTGCACTGGGGAGGTTGGAAAGGAAATATTTGGGACCAAAGAAATTAAATGAGAGTTTTGACTTTGAGGTGTTGGCAAATAAGTCTGTCCTGAAGAGTCCTCCCTTCCTGACTTCTCCAGCTGAAAGGACTGAAGCTGAAGGATGACAGGATCCATACAACTAAGGATAAACATCTTGGTTCACACATTTCCTGCAGCTATTACAAACCTTGCACTGCTGTTCTGAACCTTCTGTGACAAAAAAAAGCCATCAGCTGCCCTAAGCTCGTCCTGCAGCCTCCCCCAGCCTGCTCAGCTGCCAGGGATGAGGCCCTGACCAAGCCCTCCAGCTCCAGGAGCTCAAGGATGTGATTCCAGGGCAGGATGCTTCACTGCCCAGGAGGAACCTCAAGGTAGGTCTGAACATCTGGCCAATCCAGACCAGACAAGGGTGGGATTTGCAACACTTGGAAAAAAGAAGTCCTGAAAGCACAGCACGGCTGCCACTGAACCAGAGATCTGCAACTGCTGATCTTAGGGAACCCTATTGCTCCATTTCTGCAGGAAAACTTGGACAAGACTGGGACAAATAGAAGAACAAGAGGGTAGATGAAGATTTCTCAGGCTCTTTAGGAGTACCTCCTAAAACCTGACTGTTCCTGTAAGCTCAGGAGCCTGTAGGGATGGATCCCACTCCATTTACCCACCACTCATCCACCTTTCAAGGAAAACTCCAAGGAACACAAGGCCCTACCCCAAGTGCCTCTCAGTCAGCAGCACGAGTGAGCTCTCAGATATCTACAGAAATCCATGACAAGCAGCAAGATCCATCTTCAACATTGACAGATCCAACAGAGAAGGTGCAGAAGACTGAATTTACTTATTGACAGTCATTTTCCCCTTTTGCTTCTAAAGAGAGGGGAAAAGGGAGTGCATAGCAGGATTATTTGACATAAAAGACAGGAATAGGAAGAAGCAGAATCATTCATGGTGGCAGTTGGACATGTGGCTTTAAAAAGGCCACCAACATGGTGCTCTGCGGTTCAACAGAACCTATGTTCAAGGATTCAGTGGCATTCCTGCCCTGGAAATGTCTGTCAATAGCAGTGGGAGCACACAGAACTAAGCTGCTAATTTGTTTCCAACAAATAACATACTAGCACATATTTTGATCTCAAGGAATCCTACATCACAGGAACTATTATTTTTTGTTTTAAGAAACAGGGACAAGTCTCACGCTTCTCATGTGTTAGTGACACAGCAAATGGCTGGTGCAGGCCAGTGGTTTTGTGAAATGCAAAACCTTAGTTTGGCTCTTCCACACTAAAAAAGGGCATTCGAGGGGAGATGAATGTTCACAGTTTGGCAGCACACCTACTACAGCATCAGGTCAGCTCCTCTGAGCCACTTCAGCATCAACTCAAACAAGTCAAAGTCTCTATAAACAGAGTATCACAATGCAGTGGAATATCTGACAGAGCCTCTGTGTTCTGAGGGAGCATCTCCACTTGAGAGCTTAAACCTCAAGAATGATGTGTGCTTGCTGGATTCCAGCTGGCACCAACAGAACATAGCCTGGAACCATCCCTCCCCTCTAAGAGGGATCACAAAGCTGTTTGAATTTGGTTACTAAAGCAGACTGAGCCAGCACAAGATAACACAGCACCTGCTGCTCTACAGACACACTGACCCCAGGGCAAGTTTCAAAGACTGCCCTGTTAAGCTGAGACTGTTCTTTTGCCTTCTCAGATGGCAAATAACAAATAATGAGCTGTTTCTGCCTGGAGCAGCACCTGCCCTTCGAGCACTGCAGGTACCAGGGACGAGGGAAGGGTGCTCAGCTCCAAGGGGCAGCCCCTATTCCAGAGCAGGGAAAAGCTTTGGAGTAAACCAGCACCTGACCACAAGTACCAGAGAGTTTTGGACACTAAACATTCACACTAACAGCTGTCAGGGTCTTAAGTTACGGATTTGTCTGATTTGATCTCAAACTTAAGACCAAAAGCTGTAACACCTTGGGGCACTAAGGCTCCCCGGGTGCTGTAAAAAACAAGACCCTAAAATACACTAAACCAAAAGCAAGTGCTTTGCCTTTGGAATCAGTAATTTGAGCTTCAGACCACAAAACAAGAGTCTAAAGTGGTGATAATAATGTAGCACAGCAGAGTTTGACAAAACACAGCATGGGAATGAAGGAAATTACTATTTATTCTTCAACATGTATACAGCATATGCTATTTTACAGCAAGTCACCACTGGCAGGGTGAAATGGAAGAGAAATACTCACTTTAGTCGATGAAAGTTGGAAGGCATTGGAGAAAAACACCACAGTTAGGACTGTTAATGACTTACACATTGTTGATACAGGACTGAATTTGAAAACATGCTTTAACATTTACCGTAATAATGAAGGTGGTTAGTGCCACATTAAAATAAAAATAGTTCTATACAATATGTTCAATTTGGTCATGTGCTATTTACAGATTTTACAAAAAAAACACACACGAGCTTGTTACTTCAAGTCAGGCTAACAACAGGCCAGCAGAGTAACTCCATGTATACAACTGAGCATTAGTGCCCTAAGTGTAGGAAATCCAATTTCTAGCTATGCAGTGCAAGTTATTTTTTCAGGTCTCATTGCAAATTTTGATCTCAAAGGGGGGAATAAAAAAAGAAAGAAAAAGAAAGGCTCTGACACGTGTAAATAAGGTATTAAACCCCAACTTAACCTCTTTTGAATTAAAACAGATTGTGTGTGTTAAAAAGGCTTTGATTTAAGGAGACAGAAGTAGCCCTCCCTATCCCTGCATAACGGGCAACACTGGCAAAGTAAGGTCTGTTACAATAAAATACAATAGACAAATAAATAATCTTAAAAAAAACACAACCCTATGTGTGTTGAGAGCATGGAAGAACCCCAGCAGGCTGCACCTGGAATGGTCTTTTCTGCACGAGCGAGATCAGGCATACCTCATACAGAAAGTGGTGTAAACAAGGACAGTCAAGAACCGAGAGTGAGGGAAGAGGGGACCGAGAAGAAATCCTGACCCAGGGAGCAGGACTCTCTACCCAGTGCAGAAAGTTCTGCTTGTGAACAAAACCTGACTTTATGACAAATTAAGTTTGGATGATCATGCAGAAGACAAACAGTTACATGCTTTTTTAGTTTTAGACAACACACATTCATTCCCTAAAATCTGCTGCCAATTTAGTTTGCTAGTGTCCGCTGGCTCAAAAAAAATTTACTTTTTTTTTTTACATGATGAATAGACTATTGAACAGAACACTGTACATGCTTTTCATCTACAAAAAAATATTTGCATAAAATAGTGTTAGTTCTCTGTACATGTCAATGGACACTTTAACTGTGTATAAAAGAGGAATATATTGCCCCCACTGAAGTCAGAAAAAGCAAAAAACCAAAATCTAGATTATGAAACCTCCATCACCGGCAAATATGTTCATGTGAAAATTCAGCAGAAATAGACAGTTGCTCTAAACAATAAAAAAATTAAGTTAAACTTTTTTTTTTTCCTCTTTGAATGTAAAACTTGTCACCATGTCAGTCAAGACCAGAACATATCACTAAAGTTAGTGTCTGTGCTGTAAAGCCAGATAACCAGGGGCATAGTAATGAACACAAACGGCCAGGAAACTCCTTCGGTGCATGCTGACAGAGCACAGGGTTTGGTGGCAGGCCGCACACTATCATCTTTACCAGGTTCCAGGTAGTTACGGGCCACATATTTAAGTGTTTCATCCAGCAGAATGACAGGGAGGGAGATTTTCAATACCATCAGCCACTGCGTCACGTTCAACGGCGTGATCTGGAAGATAATCTGCAAGAAAAGCCAGGTGTTACCAGGCTCCCCCTCCGGCCCTGCCTTCAGCCACACACAAGGTTTTGCTCCGTCCGCGAGTTCAGGGATGGGGGTGAGGCAGGAGCACTTACTGGCAGTGGTTCCACATAAAGGATAAGGAAGTGGAGGGACATGGACAAGCAAATGGCCCCCACCAGCCAGATGTTCTCCCACGGGGGCATCCTCATCAGGGACTGGTTTTCTGAGAGGCTGCAACAGAAACACGGCTGGTGTGTGACTGTAACACACCCACAACGCTACCCCCACAGCAGAGCAGCCTGGCAAGGCACAGGGATCCCAGCAGGAAAGATCCCAAGATACAGTTTATATGGATGTTGCAACTTTATCTTGGAAGTCAACAGTCACCATCAACCTCATATTTATTTTTGAGAGCTCTTGTGTGTTCTCCTCGTTCCTGATCCAGTCTATTCACTACAACTCCAAAATCCTTCCCACAGGAGGGGAAAGGGAAGGATGAACACGGCAGCTTAAGTCTATCAGGGCCGCAAGTGCACCCACTTCTTCTGAAGTTCACTGGAAGACTGACAGAGGGTCAAGAACTTGCTGGTTCTTTAATCCTGCTCTTGATCCCATCTGCATTTGGGCTGAACTGGAGAAGAGGCTGAGATCCAGAGCATCAGATGTAGAGCAGTATCTTTCTATGTAGGACTACCTCACTACACTTGTATTTCAAGTTTATTTGTTTTTAAATTAACTGACCTCTAAGCTATTTGAAGAAAAATACCCTTGACATTGTGCTATTTAGTGGTTTCCATTTATAATCTAATATTAATTGGCTAAACCCACACTCCCTTAGGGCAGGAAAAACTATTTTCCATATCTTCAGCATTCTTATTTTAGTTCTCCTTGATATTACTTTATACCAACATAGGAGGGATAATCTGATTGATTAAGCTTAGATTAAAAATAATGGAAAATATTTCAGTTGCTTGTGCTTAGTAAAATACCAGAGTGAATTGGCAGACTTAAAAATACACTTTATGATAAGAGATCTCAAATGTTATCTAAGAGTCATTTTGTTTGCACTACCAGGACTCAGAAAGGAAACGTGACTCACTCTTCATGAGCTGAGCTGTCCACCAAGAATCAAACTGCACAAAAAGCAGGATTTTGGATAAGCTATGCAGAGGCTTGGCCTTCCTGTTTGGCCATACGAACCTGTTGAGAGCATTGCACATCTCTATGGTGACAAGCACAGAAAGAGCCATTGTCATCGGATATGGAGACTCAAAAACCACGCAGTCGACCCCAAAGAAGTCTGGATTGTCCTCTTTGCACTGCAGAAAGTGGCTCTGGAACAGAACAGTGTCAACTCACTTCCACACCTTGTTAACTTTTAAAATGTAAAATAGGCAAACTAGAAAAAAAGCAGTGAGTATTGAAGAAAAGTTTCTACTGTGGCTCCTAAAACCAGTGCTTGCAAACTTTTGCCAGGTTTAGAAAAATCCCCTTCAGGCTTTCACTTACAAGACAACGATTAGTCCTTCAAATTGTTAGAAGCTCAGGCATCCCACCTCTGAGCTTTACTATCAAGACTAATTAATCATGATCAAGTTTTACAGTAACAAGTCTAAAAACGTTTAATTATACAAATTCCCGTAACCTACCGGGTTTGTACATTCATTTCAAGTATGAAAGCAGCAGGAACCTCCCCTCTCCCCCCAAAGATATTAAACTGAGCAAATACCAGCTGGTAAAAGGAAACTCTTGGACCACCATCAGCAGCAATAAACCACCAAGCAGCAGCACCCACCGTGGCAGCACCAACGTAACCTGAAAGAAAACAAAGGGCTTTTCTCAGCGTTGTGAACTGTGTGTGAGACAAGACCTCACTTGCCACGCTTGAACTTCGGCCTCAAGACTTCCAGTACTGGAAAAAAAGAACAGATTGTAATTCATGCCTTAGTTTACTTAAGGAAAAAAAAGCCATTAGTACTTACATCCAATAGCCAGGTAACGGAAGAAGAGCCACCCACTGATCAGGGGCTCTTTGGGGTTGCGCGGTGGCTTATTCATGATATCAAGGTCAGGAGGGTTAAAGCCCAGAGCAGTGGCAGGGAGACCATCCGTCACAAGGTTTACCCACAGCAGCTGAACAGGAATTAGAGCTTCAGGAAAACCCAGGGCAGCAGTCAAGAAGATACTACAAAGAAACCCACCAGTTACAAGCTTATTCTTGTGCACGTCAGTAACGTTTAAGCCTAAGCCTGTAGCATCACTTTCTGTTCTCTCGTACCCACTGAAGATCACAGGCTGAATATTCACAATCAGAAAACAACTAAAAACATATCCAGGAGCAAATTCTAACCACTGGCATGTGAGCTTTGAAGCACTGTCTTCTTCTGGTAACTTCAAAAATTGACGAGTTTTCACTTTAGGGGCTTTTTTTCCCCACTCTACTTGTCTGTATAGGTAAATATATGTATACACCCACATGGATAAAGGCTTGCAAGCCACTTTATAGAAGACACATTTTAGCTCAAATGACTAAGCTTCATTTCCCTAGATTATTGCTAGTCCCTGCAGAAGTTTAATGAGCCTGTAACTTTCATGGCTCCAAGCCTGTGTGAATAAATAGAACAGAAATAAGGGATGCAGCAAGAGCCATGTGAAGGACAGCTTCAGAGCTGACAAGAAACAAGGCAAGACAATTGCTGTGTTTTATTCCAATCTGGGAGAAAGTCTGCTTTGCTGTAAGGACTGTGAGGAGATCAGTATTTACATTCTGTCAACAGAAATGCATTCTGTGGTGCTGGGACACCACCGTTCCTCCCAGAGGAACACAAGACATGTTCCTGTAACATGAGGTTAAACAAACAACTAAGTTATGCCTGTGACTAAGTTATCTGAAATTCCACATCTTGTACATTTGATTAAGGTTTTTGCTTTCCTATTCTAGAGGATTATTCCAATCACAGAAATAATTGGAAAGCATTACCTACTGAGCTAGAATATTCTGTGTACCACAATGTGCAACCTTTGTGGGAAGCTACAGTTCTTCACTAAAGACCAGGCCAGAAGCATGCAACTTCCACAGTGATCCATTACCTGGAGAACCTGCTCCTCTGGTTTAAGTGAGAAATACTGGAAGTAAGTAACTAAGAGAAGATGCCATCACCACTACTCTAGTTAAAAAAAAAAAAAAATTTGAACCTACCAAACAACTTCCCCAACATTGGAGGAGATCAGGTATCGGATGAACTGCTTCATGTTGTTATAAATTGCACGTCCTTCTTCCACAGCAGCCACAATTGTGGAGAAATTGTCATCTGCTAAAACCATTTCAGAAGCAGTTTTAGCCACTGCAGTACCAGAACCCATAGCGATTCCAATTTCTGCTTTCTTCAATGCAGGGGCATCATTGACACCATCGCCTGTCTAAAACGAGAATTCAGAGTTGGAAACAGATCAATAAATAAGGTGGGCATTAACACAAATGTCCAGAAGGGAATTCTGCACTGGGTTTTGGATCCTTAAAACTCACTAAGTGCAGAACTATTCTGAGGCTTTGAGTGCAGGGAAACATGAAAGCCATAGTTTTCCAGAATAGGGGATGACTCTGAAAAGGCCTAATTAGGGTTTAAACACAGTGTCTGCCTTTCAAACCAAGTAACAGTTCCATTACTTACCATGGCTGTGATCTCATCGAAAGACTGAAGAAACTCCACAATTTTGGATTTGTGGGAAGGCTCTACACGGGCAAAGCAGCGGGCATGGTGACAGGCATCCCTCTGGGCAGCAAGGGAGAGCTCGTCAAATTCCCGACCGGTGAAGGCTTTTGTGGAAACATCTTCATCTTCCACAAAGATCCCGATGCGGCGGCAAATGGCCACGGCCGTGCCCTTGTTGTCACCAGTGATCATAATAACTCTGATGCCAGCCTGTCTGCACAGCTTTATGGATGAAGCTACTTCAATCCTCGGGGGATCCAGCATTCCCACACAGCCCACGAAGGTCAAGTTGGTCTGAAACAAGACACGTCGAGTTTCAGTGCAAGATTCTGTAGATTTCTCAGCTGGCAGCAGTGAAATAATCGTTTCCCTGCACATCTCTCAGTGTACTGACATTTGGGTTCACTCCTTGTCCTTTCTCACCAAATTTTTCTTCAAATACACTAATTTTGTTAGTTAAAATGTGCTTTAGTTGCCAGCCTTGCAAATTCAACCTGCAAGCATTGAGTCTTTCATTTTTGTTATCATTGCCAGGAGCAGAGAGAGCAGAAGCCAAAAACTCTCATGCAACTGTTTTTTTCCTCCCTCTAAATACCAGATACAGATTTCACTGGAAAATTACAGAGCAGCTAAGATGATAATCATGGACTGAGCCCTTGCAGCTGACAGAACTGAAGTGAACTTGACTCCCAGAGCAGGTATGTCCCATCACAAAATCCCAAAAAAGGTCTTGCAGTTGAGCAATTCCAAACTGAAAACCATTAAAGCTGAAATCATACTGCAATTTTTGAATTATTTTTCAGAGTCAGTCTCTGAGAACAGTTTAAGGAGTTATGATTGAGGATTTATGTATGTAAGTGAAATAAAACAAATTGCAGTTCACTGTTTAACTAATTTATCCTTGTGCTTTTAGCCAAGCAGCAGCAGCCTATCTATCTGCCATCAAGAGTTTCTTCCAAAACACATAAAAGTCTCTCCTTAGACTGAGGATTCCCTTCATGTGTTGGGAACTATTGTGTCTGATATGAAAAATATCCAGGAAAAGAAAATTCTCAGACATAACTTCCTCAAGGAATAATCAAACATAAGAAGTCACCGTTCTCCAGTTTGGGAGCGGAAGAAGAGCTACTAATCTTACCTCATAGTTAATGAAATTTGAGGAGTCCTCCAGATTCATTTCTTCTTTTTTGGGAGGATTGTCATGGGTTGCCAGAGCCAAGCAACGCAGAGTGTCTCTACCAGTTCCCCATTCTCTAATGACAGACATGATTTTCTGCTTAATTCCTGGGGTTAAGGGTATTTTAGCATTTCCAACACGGACATGTGTACATCTGTCAATCACACCTTCAGGAGCACCCTGCAGAAGCAAAAAGAAAAAATAATTTAGCTTAATAGCTTAATAAATCCCTTTGCATTACAACATTTACTTGAATTACAAAGTCCTTCCTCCCTCTTCAAGCTGCAGTGAGTTGTAACATGATTTTTCAGTGCTGTGCTACTTTGCAGCCATTCCATAACCCCACTCTCCCAGGCGAGGGACTGACCTTAACAAACATCTTACTCATGGACGTGCGGCTCGGTTTGTTCGGAGTACAATAGACAGACATGGACTTTCTGTCTCTTGAGAATTCCAGGGTGAATTCTTTCTTCATGAGTTGTTTTATCACCTTATTAAAAAAATAGCATGAAAATGCATTTAGATGATACACTCCAGAGAGGTCTCTCCCCACACAATCCCAATAAAAGGGTACTCACCGAGTTGCAGGCGTTTGCACGTTCGATTCTGGAGAGTCCCTTCAGGTCTGTGTCAAACACATTCATTTTCTCAACCAGACACGTAAGCGCCGTCTCTGTGGCTTCACCAACCTTTTCATAAACTCCCTTAGCCTTGAGTTAACACAAAGCAAACAAAAACACAGGAGTTTAAACCTCACCTGGAACCTACCAGAGACAAAAGCTCAAGTTTCACCATAGGAAGACAAAAAAAAAAAAAAAAGCTCAACAAGATTTAATGTGGCTTATGAAACAAGTAAAACTATTTTTAAAGAACATCTTTGAAGAGTATGATTTGTATGAATTTGAAGTCTTTAGTCTCAAGAGCAGCAAAGAGATATGTCAGTATTTTATCATTACGCATTTAAGTAATTTTGAGACAAGGTGGCAACCATAAGGCAGTGAGGCAAAGAAGAAAGCAGCACCAGGAGATCTCCAAATTACAGATTACACTTGCTGCTGGATTTAGTTCTCAGTGTTCAACAAACAAGTAATTCTCAGAATTAATACTACAGAGGCCCTAAATACTCTCCCCCTTTGGCTAGAAGGGGATTTACCACTGAAAGGTATTACACAGGCAAATGAGAACATTTATCCTCATTCCCACACTCTCCTCTGTTCCAGGATATGAACTTACTTCATTGTAATCCAAAGAGGAATCATTGCAGAGCGCACAGATCGTTGCAAGTTCCACAAGACCATCATACTGGCTACATTTAATGAGTTTGTCATCTTTATGCCTTGCCAGAGGAAAAAAAGGAGGAGATTTAAGTTAGTTATTTAGTATTAGCATCGCATCTTTTCTCTTCTTCATTCCCTTTACTGCATTTCCATTTAGTACAATGCTCATTAGTTATGGACTTGGAATTATAGAAGTTGTTGAGAAGAGCAGGATTGATAAAGGGGAGTTCTGAAGTTTGGATCAGAGTCATGAATGGAATGACAAGATCATCCATGACCACTTCCTGAGTGACAAAACCTCATCTCCTCCAGTGACAGTCACACAGCAGCGTGGCAAAGGGCTCAGAGATGAGGCACAGGAAAGCACAGTTTGGGTAAGTGCAGGGCTTGGAGGGGAGATCCAAGCAGGAGAGGGATATTGTTGGATACCCCAGGAGTTTAGCTTCCTTCCTGCTGCATATTCTGCAGCTTTACTGCAGTGCATGAAGTAGATGCACTGGGCAGGCATAAAATCAGATTTCACCTCTTTAATTTCTTTTAAAAAAATCAATCTGTACTGTGTGTGAGCCTCCTAAGGCCATGAAGAGTGAAGTCATTTCACAAGACTAATTCCACTAGAAAAGAAATACTCTCTTCTAGTATTGATACACAATGATCAGTATCTCAAGTCTTTAGGGAGAGGTAAGGTACATTTTCCTGAAGTAAAGCAGCATTTTGACATCACAAGTAAGAAGCAACTTCTTTGCTTTCACATTTGGAAACAGTGAATCGATTCCTTTTCTGGAACATTCCCATACTTCTACAGCAAGCATAAAAGAACCAAGACTCTGTTCAATACTGTTATTTTCCCCCTAGCAAAATTATCAAGACAGAGGTAATATACAACATCTTTTATTAAAGGTCTCAAGGAGGGGGAAAAAAAGTCTGATGGTGGAAAGACGTGGATCATTACTCCGTAAGAATTCACAACACAGACTGTGACATGTCCCATTATGTAAGCTTTTGTTCAGTTTGTGGTATTGCAAACAAATTCCAGGGTTGTGTAACACAGCACGAGAACAAAATGAATCTTAAGAAAACAAGTATGTTTTTAATGTTTCATTTTGTATATTATCCAACAGCCATAAGCTGTGGCTTTCAAGTGTTAACTCTTTAACCCTCCCAGCAGCTCTCAGGTTGTCACCTCATCTATCCCAGCTAAAACTTCCTGTTTCACCTGTTCTGAACTCAAAGTTAACATCAGCATATTGGAATATTCATGATTTGTTATACCAGAGTGTGGGTTTTTAACCCTTACTTTTGTGTTACTTATCAACAATTTCTGAAGAATGGCAAATGCAGAGTCTAAGGTGCTGGGATCAGTTCTGGATAAAAGAGGTTTTTCTTCCTTACAGCTTCAGGTTTTTAAAAATGAAATAATCTGAAGGTCAAATGCAGTCTACCAGCTTTTGGTGCAGTTCTTAATTCTTGTTGGGTTTATGCTCTCAGTTTGCAGTAAGCACTGCATGTGTTGAGACAGGGAAAGCCCCTCCAAACTGCTTGACAACCTCCCAGTATCCCCGGGAAATAAATCAGCATGAAATTCAGGGGTTTTTTCAGTAAGAAATATTTGTGATTTTGTGTTCTGAATGCACCTTAGGGAAGAGTTAGGTATCAAATATTTTAACAGTGAAAAATTACTGATTTAGTGCAAAACCACTTAATGGTTATGAAATAGAATAGGCAGTGGAAGACAACAGTGTCTGAAGTACCAAGTAACACCTGTCAGAAATGGTTCACATCTGGAGCAGTCCTGCTCTGGGGCAGTGCAATGGATTAAGTGCCTCTTAACTTCCCCAAACTTCATTTTCAGTGACAGTTTGCAATTCAAGGTGAAGTCAGTCACCTTACTTAAAACCCCTTCAAAACCACTGCTTTCAAAGCTGTCCATAAATGCAAAAACAAATCAGCCCTAACGGTTGGAATTGAGCTGTTTCCTTATGCTTCAGTAAGAGACTTTCTGAGGCAACTTCCCTCTCTCAGAGTCCTTTGTGTCTCAATGCAGTGAGTTTAACACACACTTGTTCACATCCCCCCAACTTCAGCAAGTACAAACAGCACATTAAAATACTCTGCTGTCTGTCTCATTACACTGCACATCTGTCACTACGCTGTATTTTATTATTTTGTTTATCTGGAGCTCTTGTGAGACCAACTAAAGTGCAATAGCTGGGACTTTGCAGGGTCTGGAGTCACCTTGCCTAAGCAAACGCTGTCTCCTGAAATGAAAGCATAAGTTTTTGACAGCAATTAGCTTTGAAACAAAAAAGAGAAATGGGGAATTAAGATTTCCAGCTGCTGAGGCCTTAACTGCTATGGAAATTAAACAGAGACAATCACTTTTGAGATGGGCAAGATTGCAGGAGTCAGAGGCACACGTGTGAAACTGCACAAGGATGAAATGTTCACAATAACTGCATTTAAATTCTACTTCATCCACAGCGGAATTCTATTCTGCAAGTAAAACTGAAATGATAAGATTAAAAACACATGGAAGACAGACCAAGCAAAAGGAGCTGTAACAACACAGTAAGAAGAGGCTTTTCTTCAAGAAGCAGAGTCCTAAAAATTCCTGAAGTTGTCAGGACGAACCACTTATCTCACTAGCAGAGACTTGCAACTGATAAAGCAAACCAAAGCTCATTCCTTTCCTAAGGGTTTAACAGCAGCTCAGAGAGCAAAGGCTGAGACAAACACACACATCCACTCAAGTACAGATGCACCAATAAACTACTGAGGGCAGGGGACTGGAATTTACAGTAAATTTAAGAGTTAACTCCAACACAGTCAGAAGATGACTCAGAAAAAAACCCCAATTTCTCCGTTCTCTGAGGCAGAGAAATTGGAAACACTGAGCTCACAGATTAGCCCAATGCTCACCTCTTCAGATTTATCTGGTTTTTAAATAAAAAAGTAAACCTCATTTCAAAGCACTGCGATAGATAATCTTATTCCAGTAAGATTTCAATAAAGTAAATCTTCTCTACCCGTAATTAATTTTTAGATTATCCAGGGAACACTGCAATACTGGAGACTGTATCGAGTTTTATGAAGTTTACTTTTCTAGAATCTATCTTTGTTTTCCTGTTAATTACTTTCCCCCCAGCCGTTCAGTGTGCATTCTCACTGGCTGATCTTTCATTTACTAGCAATCACTATTGAGTATTACATGCATCACTTTTCTAAACTAAAGGAATAGTTAATGCATAAACAGACAAATATTTAACTTCAACAGAACACTTACACTTCTCCCATGGGGGCATATGTTGAACCAGTTACAGTAAATTCGTTCAGAGAGCAGCTGTCTCCTTCTACTTTGTCCAGGATAAACATCTGAAATTAGAGAGTCACAAGTGTTACTATCTTTGAACAATAATTAATGCAAGAGATTTAAACAGGCCTTAAGCAAGCAGGTACAAGAGGCAAGTTCAGGCTGAATAAACAAAGCAGAGAGAATCTGATTCCCTGCACTTCGATCCCACATATGTTTGAATAGCTCCATACACTGAAGCACAAAGTACAGGACAGCCCTTCTGCCTACAGATCTCATTTGAAAAGTGACTTGTGCCACAGAGCTGAAAACCACACATGAACTGTGTGCACTTCAGCTGGGAAGACTACTCACACACCCCCTGACAATCCTCACTACATCCAAGTTCTTCCTAAGCCTCACATCTGTACATTAGTTCTCATGAAACATGAATCATGAATTAATTTTCTGCTTTGCAACAGTCAAATGAAGCTCAGGGCAGCTTGGAAACTGACAGTTCCTGCCAAAGTCAAAATAAAAGCATCTACAAATAAGAGAAGCTGACATCTAAGAAGTGAGGTTTTAGGCAAAAGTCAGACTATGGCCAGTTTCCCTTAATACCAGCCTTAAGTGAAAGTGTTTCCTGTCCTGGTTTTCCAGTTATAAGTCACTTTACCACATGGTACACTGGTAGTTTAAACCAGTCAGCCAACTCAAGTGCTCTTCTAGCACTGGTGAAATGATATTTTCAAATTAAGACACCAATCTGAAGGATGCAGTTGTACCCCTAAGAGACCTGCAACTCAGTCTTCCCTTTGTTTCCATTCTACAAGAGCTGCAGGCAAAACTATATCTGAGAGGATGGAGATAAAAACCATAGTGCCTCAAGCTGTCTTACTCCTCATGGCTTGCTGGAGTGGTACTGGAAAAAATAATTTCTCACTACTGGATGGTGTATCTTAATGGAACTTCTTATTCACTTAGTACAGGCCACTTTGTCACATCACATTTTAGCAATGTCCTCTCCCCTCATTGTGCTGCCATTGTTTGAGACAAGCATCCTCATTAAAAAAAACCTAATAAACTTCCTGTTACAGGTATTTGAATTTTGCTTCACTTTTGCAAACTGCAATTCATGTTCTTCTGCAGCTGTCAGAGGTTAACAAGGAACCAAGTAAGTTGTACTGGAGAAGATCTAAAACATTTAGCCCTGTAAATAAGGAGCAGAGCATTTTGAGCTTTTAAGTAAACACAACTTAAATGATGAGTTAACCAGGAAGCCTCCTGCTTTTGGCATCTGCAGGATGAAAAAATCCCTGCAAAGACTAGGGCAGTTATGCAACTCTACTGCAAGTAACCTCCTCTGGAATACTGATGAGCAGCTGCTTTGTGTCTCTTAGGTATAAATACTATGATACTTAAGGAAGTAGAACTAGTCAACCACCAATTAGGAAGAAAAAGCCATAAATCACATGAGAATAAAGTGCTCAGGGCTTACAAACTTTCACCACTGGTGCGTAGTGCTCAACACTCACACATTTGGAATTCTGACCCAATGTAATGAGACTCTGGACATTTCATGTTGGAGTTGCTGGGCCACTGAACACCTACAGTTATTAAACAGAAGAATCCAATGTTTTCTCCATTAAATTCCTACAGAGAAGCACAAACTGGCAACTGAACATGCATTATGTTAAGGGACTAGCTATAAAAGTCCCAAATTAACCAACACCAGACAGCACATTGTGGGGAAGGGAGGAGAGGCACAGAATTCATGCTTGTCTAAAAATACACCAGCATTGAAGTCGACCCTGGCAATGCTGGTGACAGGGGCAACTGCACCTCAAGTTGCCAGATTAGTCATTGTTGCACACTGAAAACTCTGCAGTCATCTACATCAGACCAGTAAAGCTACTGAGGATAACCAAAAAAGGTGGAACCACTCAGAAGTGTAAACACCTTTGACTACCAAAGTTACTGCAGTAAATCTTCTTTCTCATACTAAGTTTCTCCACAATTGTTGTCTTTCTCAATTAAAGGGGCAAGTGTTTTACACTTACACACATCCTGTTCTACAGTGTAACTTTCTGAAACAGGGGACAAATCACACCAAAGGAGTGCCAGCAGCCTGAAAGGCTCACAGACAAATCAATGGAGAGCTGCCTGCACACAACTTTCTCTTCTGTACTGTGTGGGTACAGCTATTTTTGGCCATGACTAAATAAGACAAGAGATAAAAGCCTTCAAGACTACACAGTGGAAAACTGAATTAAAAGTGGAAGCTTAGCTTAGGAAAATAAAGCAAGATTTTGATGATAGGAGAACCAAAAGAGTCGGGATCAGGAGAATTTGAGCAATGCTGGCTATTCAGAGTGGCTGAGGAGAGAAAGAGGAGCAGCCAGTGGGACGTACCCTGCACACTGACATCTGGTTGGTGGTCAGGGTACCAGTCTTGTCAGAGCAAATCACCGAGGTGCAGCCCAAGGTTTCCACGGAGGGGAGGCTCCTCACGATGGCATTCTTCTTGGCCATCCTGCGGGTGCCCAGGGCCAGGCAGGTGGTGATGACAGCGGGCAGGCCCTCGGGGATGGCGGCGACGGCGAGAGCCACGGCGATTTTGAAGTAGTAGATGGCCCCCCGGATCCAGGAGCCGCCGTGCACGGGGTCGTTGAAGTGGCCGATGTTGATGATCCACACGGCGATGCAGATCAGGGAGATGACTTTGGACAGCTGCTCCCCAAACTCATCCAGCTTCTGCTGCAGGGGGGTTCTCTCCTGCTCAGTGGCCACCATCTCGTCACGGATTTTCCCAATTTCGGTGTTTACTCCTGTTGCAATAACCACCCCCATGGCCTTACCAGCAGCAATGTTTGTGCCCTGAGGTAAATAAAGAGAAGGGAGAACTTGGAGTCAACCTACAAACAGGTTTTGCGGGTGAGTTTTTGTTTGGTTTTAATTTTAAACAAAACACCACAAAAAACACCTAAAACCCAACCACCTTATGCAAGTCCAGACTGTGTTTCAGCCAGGATATGAGAAAAGGTGAAGGGGAAGAGGATGACACTGCCTGTGTCTGTAAGGGAACACTCCAGGGTGGCATTTCTGCTCACAGAACAGGCTCAAAACGAGTCAGTATTGATCTCTCACAAGCAGCACAGCCAAACTAAGCTGCTGAGCAAGAATCTTAAGAGTGTTTTCCCTTTCTTTTTTGTTTAATTAGGACTATATTTTGTCAGATTTAATGTTATTTACTACAAGTAATAGATGTATTCTCTGGGGCTCCCTGTATGAACATATTTAACATGGAAAGGAACAGTTAAATTAAGCAGCCTGACAGCAGTAAAAGTTATTTTCTTATCTGAAAGGTATTTAACACTTCCTTTAAATAAATTTGAACAAACTGTTTCATTCCTATATAGAAAGCCAGTTTTAGCTACATGTCACCACAATTTGTGTGGGCTTTTGCATCACTCTGAAGAACTGCTACTTTGGAAAATTAGTGTAGAAGCACTTTAGAAAAGTGTGTGTGTTCCAGCTTCCAAGACTTCCTTGTGAAGGACAAAAATAATTTTCCTCATATAGACTGGTTTCATCCAGCATCTTCCCCAAGGACAGCTTTTATTAAAAGTTAATTCTAGTTTTTAATTCATTTAGTTCAGTGTGTATGGAGACACACCCAGAAACATGTACAGAGAATACAGCAAGGAAGTCGTACAGCTTTTGGGGGAAGAACAGAAGTTTTGCACATTTTTATCAGCTTCAGTGTTATTTTATAGATATTTTGAAAATTTCAAAACAACTTACAGAAAAGAGCATGTTCTTCTTGTCTTGGTTTACAGCACGAGGGTCAGGCACAGGGTCAGTGTGCTTAATAACAGACACAGATTCACCTAAAATAAAGAGAAAATTCTTAAGAAGAGATTATGTATCTTGAGTCCTGAGGGAATCAAAAAGTTATCCTCAGCCCTGTAATTTGTAGGAGATCAAGCTTCTTTCCTCAAATGATTTGATTTAATTGCTTAAGTGAAACAGGAAATATTTCAGTTGACCAAGAAAATTCAATGTCTTTTAACAAAAATTATTTCTCAGTTTCTAAGAACAAGTCACACAGGTGTAGAAAAGTTCCATTTCTTTAAAAATAGATGTTCATTGCTACACCAGATTTCACAAGGTGGTGCTCTTAGCTTCAGTCACTGACTTACACTACTTTTTGTAAGCTCAAGAGAGCCAAAGCTTCCTTCTTTTAAAAGGATTTTGTTGAGCAGCATCTTAGATCTCAGTCCTATTTAATTAGTCAGGAGACTCAAGCATCAACTTGGCTGAAAACAGGAAAGGTTTTATTTAAAACAAGAATTCTGTTACTTAAATAAAGGCAAGGAATATTCCCTTCTTATAGAATTCTGGTGGGTTATTTCTTCTACTCATTTCAGTTCCAACAGATTGACAGACATGGAGTGCCTCCATTTTCCTATGCTAAACATAAGTAAAGCTTGATCAGTTTTGTGCTATTCAGGATCTGTAGTGAGAAACTCTGGAGCCTGTTTCGAGACAGATTCAAGGGTGAAAAATAGGCTTCCTATGAATACTTTACTGTTTTAAAATTCAGAGCTAGTTAACATTAATTTATGCTACCAAAACAGGCAGACAGATCTCCATGTTCCAGCTGAAAGAAAACTGTTGTAGCATGCTTGGTTGATTCCCAGCTTCTTTCCTATATTCAGAAGTGCTGCTACTTTGTTTTGTTTTCAACAAATCTGAAAAGGGCTCTAAAAATAGCTCCTGCACTTGAGGGCTGGTACCAGAAAACACACGAATGTGTGTGCACAGAATTTCAGCAAATAAGGCTCGAGTATGCTGAGTCTTTAGTAAGAGCAGCTTAAAAGCTGCCAGTATTGCAAAGGTTGTTCTCTCCTGTGAAAGAGAGAACTATTGCAGAAGACATTTAATAAGATTTACATACTTTGATATTTGAGTGGTGACAGGATGTTCAAACCTAGAAGACTCTGTAAACTAGAAGAGGAATTCTTAATTTTTTTATATTTTATTTTAGCTTCCCACAAATTACTTGTGTCTGTTGGGGGAAGGGGATGACCAAAAAAGCATTACAAGACTCAGGAAGAATGTTCATCCCACTAAGAGGAACACAAAGCCAATGATGAAGCAACACTCAGCCACTCCAGAAGCTACTAGATCAGAAATTTACTGCACTTGAATGCAGAGAACTTCAATAGCTGCAGCCGTGCTTCTAATGGATCATTCCAAACCAACGATGAAAAGGTACTTTGAATTATGCACATAATTATATAAAAGACACAGAAACTGTACCTGTGAGAATTGACTGGTCTACCCTTAGAGTTGTAGATTTGATAGAAGTAATTCTTATATCAGCAGGAACCTTGTCTCCAACTACAAAGAAATGACAAGACAAAAGTCAGAATTTTACCGTTTGAGAGGTTTCTAACCAAGTGTCTCTTACCTCTAGCAGCCAGAAAAATGACTTTCCAGTAACTGTTCAGATGACTAAGATCACCAGCAGCCTGGTGCTGCTTCTGTGATTTGCAATTCTCCCATTTTCTGAGTATCCAATATACTTTGGCAATTTAGATTTGCCTCTACCTAACCTCAAAGAAAGAAGCTGTAAATCACTGGCTTGTTTTTCTAATCACATGGCCACTTGAAAGCAAAGGGAAAACATTCTCAAGAGCAAGATATCAATTTCAGAGGACGTATTTATAAACAATCAAAACCCGTAGCTAAGGTGAATTGAATTCCCTTTTCAGAACAACTGGTCCTGGAGAGTCTTCCAGCTGTTTTCTCTATGCCCAAAGTCAGTCCTCTGCTCTCCAAAGATCACATTATCCACATCTATTTATTTAGAAAACTAAAAGAAGTTGTATTTTCCTTTTCTTTGGCACCAATTGTGAGAATAACGTGCTTCTGCAAATATGCTCTTGTAATGTTATACTTTGAGTTCTGCCAGATGTTTCAGAGTTGGAAGATAATTTCAGCTCACACAGTAGCTTTATTTTCCAGCAATGCTGCTCCATTAAATAACCACAGTCCATATCCCAGCTACGATTTTCACAGAACTCTGTTATGTTTATCTTGTCATACACATTTCTGCTTTGCAAAAGACAATACTGGATAAAAAAATAATAAAACAAACAACCCACAAACAAACAACAAAATTTTCATTAACAAGTGCTTGAGACACCAAGGCAGCAGATGATAAAAGTTAACACCACACTCCCAAAAATGGCAGAGTTGATGAATCCAGTTGTCAGTTGAGTTCCAGCACCTCTATAACCTCAAAATTAATTCCTCTACCTTCCTACTTCCTCTTACCCAGCTTTTCCAAGTTTTTAAGAAAAAACCTAAAGCTCTACCATTTTGTGCCTTCTGCAAATAAATGGCTGCATGCAAATTAACTTGCTAAAGCATATTAATGAGGCACATTTCTGACTCATGTTGAGAGGTTCTATATTCTGCATGTCAATATTGCTAATTAACATATGATTGAACACTCCTAATGCCATTTAGCACTGCAAGCATTCAAGTTTCAGCTATATTATTCTAAAATAATGCAAAGAAACAAAGAAGAGAGAATAACTAGCCAAAGAGAGATGATATTCTCAGTAGGTGGAGTCTGTGTTCCTGCAGCAGAATTAAAATAAGCTGCAATTCCTGCAGGAACTGCTTATGCAACCAGCAGCAATAATGCACATTAACAAATACCCTGAAAAACTCTACAGTGGTGTCACAGCCTTGGATCATCCAACCACTCACACCCTGGAGTGGGAAACTGTGGAACAAAAAGCTGAAGAGGAGAATCAAGTGCTACTTCAAATGTTAGGAAAACTTGCACCATGTGACTTTTTTAAATTCAGAGAAACTCCAACCATTAAAATCAGCAGAAGACTGTAAAGTTTTGCTTGTAGAGTTAGATGTGTGTTTCTGTGAGCATGTGTATAAGAAGGGACAGGAAAATAGCCACAAATGTATCATTATACCATGTGAATACTAATTTAAGCCACAATGCCCTTGAGCAGCAGGAGAAAATAGCCTTAGACAAACGGTGACCTAGACCAAAAAAGGCAAAACTATTCAATGGCTCTCCTGGTGTCCTGAGGAGGGTTATTTGCAGACACACAGTAGCAGCTGCTTTTCAGATATCTCTGGACAGGCCAAGCCCTCAGTGCAGTGTGGTGAAACGCCTGTCAACCTGCACAAACGTCTTCAGAGCACTGAAAAGAGCTGGAAAACTACAGCCAACCCACAGCCACCACATCTGACAACACTGCTGAAGACTTGCTAACACAAAAAAGAAGCTATTAAAAAACTTAAAACTTTCAAGTGACTGGACAGAATATATGGCAAAGTTTACAAGTTATTTTCTGAACTGCTCTACGTTGTTCAAACTCAAACAAAATATTTTTAAGACCTAAAATACTTGGAGGGATCCCTCTAATAGACTATTGATAACGAGGATCAGTATTTCCATGAAAACTATTACTGTCATTATCAATAGTCTGAATCTCCAGAAGTGTTAAATTTATTATGACACTGCAGCTTTATAAATTTATCTCAACAATTTAAGATAAGGCACATCATTCACTCACCATCTCTGACTGAGAAGGCTGTAGTAAAATATTCAAGGCATTGCCAATAGGCAGGAAAGCTGTACATCAGGGTCAATTACAGAGATATTTTAAGTAGTTCTTTGCAAAATAACAACTATGACACAAAGTCATTTACAGTCTTGAATTTACTTTCATGAGCACAACTGAAACTGAATATAAATAGGAAATCATCCCATGATAGAGAGGAACCACAGGAAATTTTCAGTGAGCAGTGTACTGCAGAGCTCATCTACAAGCAGAAGGTTTCTTTTCCATACACTTTAAAACAGGAAGGAAATTGAGGGTTTGTTGGTTTTTTTGGGAGGTTTTTTAAAATTCATATATTTCAGTCCACAGAACCAATAAAAGTAATACTCAAGGCTTGAAAGAAATGAAAAAGTGATTATTAGTGTTGCTCAGTACAGAACTGCTACAGTAAATGATACAATTCCATAGACTGACATCTAAAATAACAAGTCAGTTGCAGAAATATTTTCATTCATTACTTCAAACCAAAGTTTTTACTCCTAAATAATCACTTGATTTCCACAACAGCTCTGAAGAAATCAAATAAGCTGCTTTCAAAACTGCCCAGGTATGTGTCCTAAAACATAATGTAGCCAAATACAGAGCTACTGATTAAAACAGCCCCACTAACTATAACTGAATGCTGCTAGGAGGAGGGAGAAAAAGGTTTGGTTTGAATTGTTACAGCTTTACCCACAAAAATCCTTTTATTCATGCACAGAATTTTAGAATTTAAATACTGAGCTTCAGCACACAATAAGTGAATCTGTTTAAAAACAACCTGGTCCCTGTAGGGGTTTAAAAAAGATAAAAATCCATTTTATTTAACTGTGCATGAATCTACACTGAAGCAGACAATTTACAATTTCCACTTCTTGGTAGAAACTGGAGTGGTATTTAGTTGTAATATGAATTTAAAGTTTATATCAATTGCTTTAAAGACACATTTCTTCACTGAAAATAGGGATACTTCAGTACCTGAAAATACCAGGTTCTTCAGCCACCTAACCAGCAAAGTTACCTGCCAAGATTCATACTGATTACACCCAACACTTCAGCCTTCTTCAAAGCTCCCCACCCCTTATCTTCCTGCTCCCAGGGCATTGGCAGTGTTATGGGTCAAGTTCCCTCTACATGAACAGCCACTGACACACACATTTGAGTTTTACACAGTCCAACCCTGCTTGTAACAGACTCATCCTGCAGTTGAGTGTCTGCAGAAATGACTGAAGCTCCTCAAGAAGGGGTCTCCTCACAAACCAGAGTCTTCAAAGAACAACCCAGGGCACAGATCACCCCATTCAATTTGAAAAGTTGCCTTGAAATAAAACACAGTTCAAGTCTCCAAATCTACTTCAAACGCAGAATATATTAAGCAACGTGAGTCCCAGTCTAATACTTGGCACTGACCAAGTCCTACAGTGAAATGATCAACTCATTATCTGGGTATTTCATTTGAGCACTGATACCCCTTTTAATACTTTACCAGTTTCCAGCACAGCAGTAAAACTACTTCATTTCAGAATTCTGTCAGACAATGGCTTGAGACACTCACTGGGAGACCTCTACAGCCAAAATACAATATTAATGCTGCAGGCCATATCAGTCTGTGGTTTAAGTAGCCCAGGAAGGTGGGCAGAAGTGAGTCCCTTATATTTTCAGTTACATCTGGGCAAAGGACCATATCCATGTTTCAAGTCTCCAATTATTAGATCATATCTCAACATAGTCTATTGAGATCTGTATTCCAGATGTTTTAATCAAAACTGCTGGTGACAGCAGATTCAGGAAGCAACATTAACTGTAGCCTCTCAAGCCACTATGATATAGAACAGTCCCCAGAACAAAACTACTGCTTTAAATGTGTACTTTGAACTCCAGTATCAGCTCTGTTAACTCTGACCCCTCACACCACTGAGACTTGTTCAGAGGAGATTTACAGGCAGGTACACTATAAAACATGAAAAGTTTTGCTTCTTTTTTGTGTTAATGTGTTACAAGAACAACTCCTCTTCTTAGCAAAGAAGGTGATCTGTTTGCAAAAAGTCCCTCTGTGTGATCACAGCAAATCAAAGTAATTCTTCTGTAGGAGTCAGAAGAGCTGTTCATATACAATATGTACCTCACACTTTCTTATTTATGTTTATCATTAACCAAAGCCAGTGTCACCCTGGATCTGCTATCAGGAGGTTGGGGCTTGGAACTGGACTTTTGCAATAAAGATTATCTGTACAGCTCCAACTATTCTATAGCTGAACAATTTGTGAACACAAACAGCTCCTGAAACTGAGTGAAAACATCCCCAAACCAATAAACCACCAAAGGGAGAGAACAATAAAAAAGTGTCTTAATATGTTAAGGTTCATTGTTGACAAGTTCATGTATTTTGATTTTTAAGATACTATGGTCTTTCTCCTGCTTTATTAGGATGCTCTCACTTAATCACTCTAGGGGAGAAATACTGTCAAATTCAGCAGATACAACCTACCACACTGCTATTAAAACATCTGATTCAAAACACATGGGGTTTTACCATCAAAAAGGAAAAAGACTAAGTATTAATTCTTTTGCCAAAACACATGAAGTGTTAGCAACTATTTTCTGTTTTAACATGACATATTATTATGGGTACAGTTATTTAAACCACTCTTCCCTATGAGATCTTTAGTCTCTCTAAGAGTCAGTTATTTCAGTCTCCTCTCTTACCCGAAAATTAGTTTATCCTCTAAATTAGAGGACACACCATTGTGTGAATATTTACTAATAAATTGAAGCAACTGGAACTTCCTACATGAAGAATGGGAATCAGCTTAAGAAAGGAAATGAGTAGACTTAACACATAGTGGATGCTACACATTTCAATCCACAGAACGGAGAATTTTCTGAGTATTGCTGGGGGACAGTAATACTTAAAAGCTTATACCTGAACAGAATGGATTGCTTCTATCTAGAGGTAGAGCTGCTCCAGTACAACTGGTTTTTATATTAAACTTCGTTAACACAAGCTCAGCTTAACTTCTCTCCCCCCTTGCATGGAGACAATCTCATCTTCCTATTGTGCTTGACTTCCTTAGATCATCAGAAACTTAATTTTTCTTCCGTAGTAACAGGTTTTAAGTATTTAACACTTCCTGAACAGGGCATAATAAAATGCTACCAAAAATCAGCAGCTCTACAAAACGGGAAAATAATTGAGTCCATCTACACTTTCATACAAGGCCAAGACTGTCAAAGTGTCAAAATTAGAAGAGTGATTATGAAATATATTTTAAGTCTGAGTTTCCACTCCAAACCAGGAGGGTAAGATTTATTTTCCAACAAAACAGATTATACCAGCAAAGGTCCATCAGTTGTAACCATGGCAGTAAAACATCGCTTGTTTTACTGACAAGATGTCAGAACAAAACATTTAAATTCATTCTTTGCATTAGACAACGTGCGTGAAACAGCTTCTATCATCAACCTTCTGCATTCTGGACAGACAGAAAATATTCACAGAGCTTACTGTGCAGTGTATGCAAAGTGTGGGTAACCTAACCCAAGAACTGTTAAAGGTAGAGGTCAAAAAACTTTTAAACTACACATATATATTGCCTTCTTATCAATGAAAGTCAAAAGGACAGAAAAAGCTTTGCTTTCTGGGAGCAAAATATTTTCAGGTCAGAACTGAGGCTTGAGAAAAATGGAGATACTGTATTAAACAGTATACAAAACTCAAATTATTCCTCATTTATTTATTTTTGTTCCGTAAAAACATACTTGTGTCATTCCCTCTGAAGAGGGCACCAGAACATTAGATAAGATGTGCCAATGGACAAGGACCCTGCTTGTAAGTCTGCACTTATTTGTAAACCAAATTTGTCTAGTTTTAGCTCTTATTTAGTGGATCTATTTATATCACTGCCTTCTAGATTGAAAACTCTTGTGATCAGCCTATAAAAATATCTAATAGCAAAAAGAATGGACTGGTAAGTTTAAGCTTCAACTTTTGCCAGGTCAAGTAGAGAACATCATCTTCACACCAAAGCTGAAGTCCTGTTTCCAAGTTATGCCTCATTTGGATAACAGAAAAACAAAATCAGACTTTTGGAAGTGCAGCAAAGCTCCAAGTGCAAGTTTTCTTCAGCCTTACCAAAAAAAAAAAAGAAAAAAGAAAAAGCTTCCTTTGCCAGGATGATACAGTATTAACAGAACATTATCTTGATGTTCAAGCATTTTGTTCAGTACTATTTGTGCTTCTAATAAAACCCACTCAGTATCAGTTCTGTCAGAGTACAAAATATCAGGTATGTTCTCAATTCAAGCAACCAAACCAGAATTAGTTTCGCTATTTTTACCAAACAGTTTGGTAACTCTGAAGGAAAATGCTACAAGAACTGGGCTAAAAATTGGAAATGTATTTTGCAGGATTTCAAATGTGTGTTAAAAGTGACACAAGTTTAGGCTGTGTCCTGAGTTGAACCTCACATAACTCCAGACTCCAGTGAAGTATGCAGTGGAGTTTGGACTGTGTCTGGTTATCCCCAAGCTGCCTCTGATGTGTTGGCCAAAATGTTCACTGAGGCTCACAGATTTATGCACTACTTGTACATGTATTTATTAACCACTGATATTACTTTCCTATCTTTTCTGGTTCAAAAGCAGTACTTTAGGGGAAAAAAAAAAACCAAAATAAGTGTTTTCAAAACCAAACCAAACACTTTGCACCTGGTAAGGAAACACCCACAACATTTGCAGTCAATTTTTTTCTCCCTTATCAAGAGAAACTCTCAGCAGTTTGCTTTACGACAGCTTCCAGCAGGTCGCTGGGCAGAAGTCTTACTCCATCCTTTTCCTTATTTTTTTCAATCTCAATACTTTCCCAGAAAAAATAAACCTGCATCTCAAGCACTGATTCTGAAAAATCAATCCTAGAAAAGCAACACAGGCACAAGGACCCAGAAGTTTTGGAGTAAGATTTGCAACATCAATGTTTCTTAGTTGTACTCCCTGGAAGAGCCTGAAGTTCTTCACAACCGCAAAGGAGTTTGACATAATTCACCTCAAGATTCTTCCTTCCTGACCTTTTTCACTCCAAAATTTATCTTTCTTTCATTATAAAGCAGAGTTCTAAAGTGCTCTGCAGTTGGAATGAAAGTAGTTCTTTCCTACTCTATGCCAGGTATAAAACAAAGCCTTCTGGAATATACCCTTCAATAAGCAATAGCTTCTGGCAACTTTGTGTATATTTTTAACATGTTGAGTAGTTACAGATACAGTAACAGATGACAAGAACCATCATTCAGAAATTCAGGGAAAAGAAGAACTACTGTGACTGTGCTTTGGTCACTTACTGACTGCAACTATTGAACTTTCATTTATTAAATTACAGAAACTCAGATACACTCTATCTAATCCAGAAAATTTTACACAGGAAAATACAAGGGAAGTGAACAAAGGTCACTGCTGTTCCCAAATGCGCTTCTATAAAAAATAATTTACAACCAGTTTATACCAATTTTTCAGGCTGAACTTCATACCAAACTTCTAAGTAGGACCATGCTGGTTTAAGTTTCTCTTTAAAAATGGTACTTTAACCCAGCAAACCAAAAACTCAACTAAAGCAAACTACATCTAATCTATTAAGATAGCCCCTGGTTACAAATTGAGAGTGCACCCTCCAATTAACTCCAGCTTTTACAACAGCATGATAATCCATTTAAAGACAGGCAAACTAAAAAGCCATGTGAGGATAGCATCTGGATGTTTATCAGTTCATCAATTCTAAGAAAAAACTGTAGCTTAGTAACCATCACACACTACAGCTCTGAGAACTGTGCCCACAGGTCTGCAAGCAAATTTAAGGCACATATCCCTAATATTTGATCCCAATATCCCAAAGACTTCCTGTTCATTGTACAGTATCTTTTCCACCATCCCTGCTTAACTGAACATGGAAGAAAGTCTTCCTAACAACATGCAGTTAAGAAATTCATGTCTGCACAAATCAATATCAATGTAACAATTCCTACAGCACAGTTATCTCTGTGTCAGGCCCACATACAGGTACTTCAAATTAACAAAGCTGCTACAGCATTAAATAGAACTATTTTGTAACAGAAGACTTGTGGAAATTTGTTCAATATTAGTTATCAGCATAGGGGAGAAACCAATCACCTGGTTGTTTACACCACTCGGTTGAAAGATATTTGCCTGAACACACAAATGTCGTTGGCACTTTGCCTAGAATTCCATAGCCAGATATGTATCCCAGCATGAAGTGCTCTGTCACTTCCCTACATGGTCATCTTTTTGCAAACACCATGTCAAAGGCCATCGCAGTCCTCCTGCACTTGAGGCACAGGCATGCACAGAGTCTCTCTCACCTCCAGGTCTTGACACCACCGCTGGGACACAGTGCATTTATTGGCTCTTCTCTACTTGTTCAGTAGCTTCTCCCAGTTTGATTACAATTAAAACTTCATCATTGTCTAGTTACAAGAATTTATTATTTCAGTATCAGAAGTTGTGTTATACCAAAGCACTTTTTTCTCTATTAAACATCCACATGACTTACAATCAACTGCAGCTTCACATGAAGGCAATTTAAGTGTATTGTTTGACCCACCAGTTTAAGTATTTTACCCAGGAAAGCTTCTACAGTCCATCAACAAGCCAGACCACCTATCCTAAAGGACAGTCATAAAACTTGGGGGTTTTTTGTTTTTCTACATGAGCATACCACTTTAATCTTGCCCTTATTAAAAAAAAAAAAATTAAAATCAATACTACATGTGCAGGACTTTCAGTCATTGTTCTACAAGCAGATTTAAAAATAATGCAAGACTAATCTTATGATAAAGAGGACACCATACTTGTTAAAGACAGCCTCGTGTTACAGGCATATTGGTTATTCCCAATTCATTTTCCTCCCCAAGAGAGAGGCCTTTTTAACAAAGTAATTGATTTTATTGGTACTGACACTGTACAGCAGGTAAGTAAAAGCCCACACATCCCCCAGGTGTTCACATACAGAATAAAAGGCAAAGCTAAATTTGAAGATGAAAATGCAATCTGTACCTCTTCTGAAATAGCAAAGAATCAAGGAGAAAGTGTTCTGTGTTCCAGAAACCTGGCAGAGCATCAAAATCCAGCATTTCTCCTCAGTGATACCCCAAACCAGTGCAAAATACACAGTCATCAACTCGCAGTTCTACCAATACTGCTTTAGAGAACCAAAAAACACAACGCTAATGTATTCCCATGATGTAAACTCCTTCCAAAACTACCATTCCATTGCTGACATTTAAAAACTGGATAAGGATTTGGCCTAGACATCTACTGCAGAATCTGTAATTGATACAGTTCTGTTTGCCTCAAAAGGACAACTCAACTGCAGAAACAAAACCTCCCTTGCAGAGCACACGGCTCTGGCTGAGCAGAGCAGGACCAGGGAGGCAAAGAGCACAGTAAGTGACAAGGTATCACAATTCACCCTTCATTTCACTACCACCACTTTGGATTTGGACTCATAGCTGTGCACAAAACAGGGGCTTGAGACAGGGCTCAGCAAATGTTAAAGTTTCTCAAGGAATGGAAGCTGGGCAGGCAGCCAACACCAACTTCATTTTGAGTGCACACTCTCTTTGCCTGCTAATTAAAACAGGAGGATAGTCAAGTTTAAGGCTATATATTTATCTCCTCTTGAGACAGCTACCACCTCT
Source organism: Atrichornis clamosus (assembly GCA_013400975.1). Taxonomy (NCBI): domain Eukaryota; kingdom Metazoa; phylum Chordata; class Aves; order Passeriformes; family Menuridae; genus Atrichornis; species Atrichornis clamosus. Next base: position 45,545 of record WBMZ01002340.1, read on the forward strand.
AAAATCAAAGTGACACTAGTGCAAAGCGACTTTGATGTACACCCTAAATTGTTCCCAAAGGAACTCAGTTAACAGTTGATAATGACCTACAAAATATGAGACTGCAATACTCCTGACACTTAGCAAGATGCACCTAGTTTTATCAGGGAAGGAATAGTCAAGCTCAGTTTAGAGAAAAAGTTATTGCTACAGCATTATCACCAAAATGACAGTTTTAGCTAAAAGTATATAACACTTCCATTTTTGCACTCCTTCCAAATAAGGATACACCTTTTAGATCAAAACTAAGATATTAGAAATCACGAGGTAGAAGTTTAGTCTTTTAAGACTGGCACTTCAAATGCTTACACAGGAGAAACAGGGAGCTCTACTCTCCCAGTTTATGTATTTGAGATCTCCTATGCAGCAATCAGCAAAAGAAGCAACAAGGAATTCTAAAAGATGAGCAAACAGTGATGTCACGTGCCAGTCACACTTGCTGAGAGGACAGAAGGCATTTGTGAAGAGAAGTTCAAAGGCACTGCTACTACAAGTCTAAGAATTGGCGAAACACATTCAGATGAAATAACAGAGCGTGACCAAAAAAAAATAAAGATCTCTGCGCTCCTGAACCTAAGGAAACTGAACACATTTGAAAAAACAGGAAAAGAGTATTTTGTGACAGAAAACCAGACAAGTTTTAAGACACTCTAAAACCAGACATTAGAAAACAAAATTTTGAAGTCGTGACAAGTGTTAAAACCACGACTCCAATTAAGATGCTTTGCTTTTAGACCTACCAATTAAACTAAGTGGCAATTTGAAAAACAATCCCCTCAGTACAAATGCACATTTAAGGTAATTACAGATGAACAGAAGCAAGATTGTTCTTAAGTGAAGCATATACTTAGGAGTCTTTGAAAACTCCCCCCAGGGCCTCAAATCATTGAGACAAAGCCCCACAACAATTTTACATTAATCTGTTAATACATGTATGCACTATATAAGTGGGTCTTACCTGCCACTTCTACGATATCACCTGGGACAATATCTCTTGCTTTAATCCTCTGCACACTTTTTCGGTCTTGTCGATATACTTTGCCCATTTCTGGTTCATATTCTTTAAGAGCTTCGATAGCATTTTCAGCATTTCTTTCCTAAAAGACAGCAAGAAATGTGTGATTTTAAAAGCCCTCAAGGAAAAATAAGCCTGTCAGATCTGATTTTTCAAAAGCATTATCATATGAATACCACCAACTCAGCTCAGCTACATTTCTTCATACAGAACATTTTGTCCCCCCTCCCCTTATGACGTTGCTGACTGGAAATCATTAGAGCATAATTCAGGTGTTTGTGGGCATTCAGAACATAGAAATTGTTTATTTAAGCCCTGCAGCATTTTCCATCAAGAATATCCAGTGTGTTGTTGCAGGAAGGCCACACAAAGAGTTCCATGTTACATATGGATGCTTTTGGACATAAAAGCAGCACTAAGCAGAATTAAGACTTGTGGATGTAGATCTTGGCTGTACCATGGCCGCAGCAGCTTAGACTCAGCCTGGAGTGGACTAGCGTTGCTGAATTTCATTTACTGACAGAAATCAAGGATCAAATTAAGATAAAGCCAACTTATTATCAACTTTACTTCAGCAGATCGAGTCATGCTGAAGTGAAATTAGAGCATACACCAGAAACTTCCCCAGAATCTCTAAACAATTTACAGACTTGGATGAATCCCCACATGACAACCTTTTGATTTCCACTAACACAACAGCCTTCCTGTCTCAACAGCAGTTCTCTCACTAAGCACTACCAGAGATTGGTATCAATATTGTGATGCCACATGGATAAAGGACCACGTAAGAAACCAGCAGCTTATCAGTGCTCCTTCTCCAGCTCTTGGAGAAAGAACTTATTTTCCATTTCCCTGCCTATTGACAAGAACAAACGTCATTTAGCCCTGATAATTACAGATAATGGTAGGGTGCACACAGTTTTTAGAACGTCTGCCCTTCAAACATACATCAGCCTTTCCAGATAATAAAAAATCCTTCCTGCATGTCAAAGCAGAAATAAAACCATCAGAAATTCAAAGGTTGAGGAACTCAGTAGTTCCATCTAACAGTGCAGCTGAAAATGATTGTTACCAAAACTACCCTGAGGAACTAACATTTACATGGCACAGCTCAGGGCCAGGCAGTGCAGACATCAGCACAGACCCATAAAGCTGTAATTAATACCACCTTCATACTCCACCAGGCAAATTAATTCTGCTCCTCAACACTGTAACGCCAGTATTGCTTTTCTGTGGATTAACTAAGAGTCACCATTAGGCAAAACCTTAAAGTCTCACAAAAGAAAGGTTACTTCAACAGAACTGTTCCTTCAGAGAGGAGAAATAAAAATTCAATGTGATGACCCAGGTGGCCAACCAGGCCAATGGCACCTGGCTTGTAGCAGAAATAGTGCAGCCAGTAGGACCAGGGCAGTGCCCATCCCCTGTGCTGGGCACTGCTGAGGCACCTCCAATCCTGGGGGCAGTTTTGGGCCCCTCATGACAAGAAGGACATTGAGGGACTGGAGCATGTCCAGAGGAGGGAACAGAGCTGGGGAAGGGGCTGGAGCACCAGGAGCAGCTGAAGGAGCTGCGGGGGGCTCAGCCTGGAGAAAAGGAAGCTCAGGGGGGACCTTCTCACTCTCTAGAAGCAACACAGCAACAAGAAACATTCAAGGTGCACCAGGGGAGGTTTAGATTGGATATCAGCAACAATTTCTTCACAGAAATGGTTGTCAAGCATCTGAACAGGCTGCTCAGGAAAGTGGATGAATCACCATGCCTGGAGGTATCTAAAAGATCTACATGTAGCCGTCAGGGACATGGTTTAGTGGTGGCCTTGGCAGTGTTGGGTTAACGGTGTGACTTGACAATCTGAAAGACCTTTTCCAACCTCAATGATTGTGTCATTCAGCTCCTTCAGCCAGCTCAGTGTGCCACACTGAGCCTTTTTGCTCCCAGTTTGCCTGAAGTTACGGCAGCCAGACTATCCTGCCAGGCACTGAAGCACTGGCAGATGGCTCTTTGGGAAAAGGGCACGTGAGAGGAAAGGTTGAGGGCGGCAGAGCTGCAGCCATGACTCAGTGCTCACATCCAGCACCTGTAGGAACAGATACATTTATGGGTGGAGACTTTGTACTGTGACTTATTTTCCATGACCATTAAAACAAGGGAATGAGTCACTCAATCTGTGCTGCAACTCTGTTTCACAATGAAGTTGACTGCATGTAGAAATCTAAGTAGAGGTATTCTTTGCATACTACCAGGTCTGAAAAAACCCTGAGTATTTCCTACGACAGGGAAACAACTCCACAAGAAAATCCCCAAACTATACAGACAGCTTTACCTTACATTTCATGCTTAAAATTAGTACCTGCAGAACTGTAACTCAGAGTTTCAAGTTAAACATTAACTCTTGCACAATTACTTTATGAAGACTTGAATATAAAACGACACTTAAGGGTGCAATGCTGTCACGCCTTGACTGACCTCTTCCCTCCACACCAGCTCCAGCAGTTGTACAGCAAGCTGGGTACTGCTAAAAACTGAATTTTGAGGAATACCCTTCAGCCAGCTCCCTTGGGATAGCACAAGGCAGAGCACAGGAATGTGCAGCAATGCCACTCTGCCACATCTTTCAGCATGCAGGGTCCTCTAATGTGTTTTAACCTGTTAACAGGGCTCCTGATCTTAATTTTTGTTGTTATTTAGACCAGTTTGCCTTTTTTTAAGCATGAAACCTCATGCACTAAGATAGCAAGTAATGACATCACATTAGCACCCACCATTAAAAAAAAAAACAAAACCAAAAACAACCAACCATACAAAGACCTTAAATTACTATACAAATTCTAGAATACTTTTTATCTGTAGAGGAAAAAAAAACCTCTAATAAAACATGCTCTGTCTGAAGTGATCAAATTAGTAAACTGAAGTGATATGAACATTTTTGTTTTGTCATCTCTGGAAGTGTTATTTTATGTTATGATATTACTGTCTATATGATTTATAAAAAAACATCCAATTAATGTCACAGCTGACAATGTAGGAAGTTTCATGGTATTTCAACGTTTTCAGAAGAAACTTGTGCCTTTTGACAGACATGCAGTCTTTGCATGTACACTTAATAGGTACTACAGCAATTGAACAGGGAGAATTAATACTGTATTAATAATTTACTAAAACATAGCAGTTGTCTCAAGAGGAAACAGACAAGAAACAAGATTACAAGTGCTCCATCCTTTGTTCCTTAGCTGGGAAAAAACCCCAAGCAAGTTGATCCAATTGTTCTCAGCTTTGCAAGATCTGATTTATTGCCCGAATCCAGGCCTTCATTCTGGCCTGTCTTGTTCATGTGTTCAGCAGTGTGTGGCCAAACACACTGATGGGCATTTTGCCTTTCTGGCAACACTTCTGAAGCTTTCATTTCACCTTTAAGTCAACACTTTCTGTCGAGAAGCTTTATGGTTTGCTGACTCTCAGGAATCCAAAGCTAGCAATACATCTTACTTGCTTTGTATGGACACCCAACACAACACTGTACAGTGCTTCCCCTTAAACGATAAACCCCCAAAACACTTGTGATTTGATGTTGTAAAGACCTCTGCATACCTGCCAAACTCCCACAATTGCATTGGCTACTAATATAAGTAAGATTACAAAAGGCTCTACAAATGCTGTGATTGTTTCTTCACCTTCTTCAAACCAGGCCAGGACCTGTAAGAGAAACACAGTGATTTGAATTACTGATTTACACAGACACCTTGCAAACTTTATGCCTGCTAAGTTTCAACTGCTTAGATTTCGGCAGTTTTGGAAACCCCTCAATGTACCAAGTTGTAGTTTTGTAATTCATGAATGAGTTGGCAATATGCAACGGAAAAGGAGAAAAAGAATCTTTACTGAAGTAGTACAAAGTTCATTTCAGAGGCCGCTTGTCTTTTAAAGGAGTAAGCTATTTATTTGGGAAACAATTGCTACTGTTGCTTCAGAAATGAAAGCAGAAGTTGTGACAGCAGTTATGACAATGAAAACAAATAATTTCATCAGTATATAAAACAGGACACAGACAGATTAGTTTGACTACTTTAAATACTAAAACCTTGCCAGAATCTGAATTTTAACCAAGTTAACTGCCCTTTACCAGTAACTTAGACACACAAATGAAAACAGCTTTCCAAGTTTTTAGTGAGCAGATATGAAAAATAAGCATCTACTTATTTAAATACGAGTCTTATTGAAGCACCTAAATGAATGGTATAGTTATATCTGAAGCTGAATTTTGAGCCAAGTAGCTGATAAAACTCAGAACTGGATTTTAAAAGGTAAATCAATCTTAAGGACTTGCATAAAAGGCTCTACCATAGATTTTATTTTAATTCATTTGCTTTAAAAGCTCACTCCAGTTTTAGGCTTCTGTCATTCACTTTACTTGAAAGTGTCAAGGCCCCTGCAGAGTGCTGGAGTTTCTGATGAAAAGTCAAGTTAACATGACCAGAGAGGAAGACTGTTTTCATCAACATGTTGAGCAACAGGAAGCCTGGAAAGTGACAGTAAATAGGAACAACGTGTTGAGATAATTAGGGCTGGTAGTCAGGCAACAGCACTCTGAATCACTTGAAGACTGCAGCGAGCAAACTGTTACTAAAGCAAGACCATAATTCCACCAACACGCTGCTCTGAGCTATTGCTCAATTGTGAGACACTCCAGGATGTCAAAAGGAAGGAGCAGCAGCATGAAAGCCTCAAGCAGAAAACAGACTGTCAAGCAAATCCAATGCAACAACAAATTTTTATTACAAAGGGATAAACTTGTAAGATCCAGGTCGTGATTAATATGACTGAAACATTCCAACTGGCAACACAACATTTCAGGGGTCTGCGTAATCCTCCTGGAGAACAGATTTAGTCAGGATCTCTCATGCTTTCCACATCCTGGTGTTTCATCCCTCCTCCCACACCACTGATCTTCAATCCCTGGAACACCTCCTGCCATTTGACCTGCTGGGGCAGTCGGACAGTCCACGCTGTTGTCCTCATTCCACACATATCCCTGTGCCATGGGCAGCTTTCCCTCTGCACCAGCACTGCTGCTGCCTGTGGCGTTACAGGAGACGCCAGTGGTACATTTCCTGATCTCTCAGCCTACACAGGTCACACACTGCCATCAGAAAAGTTGTTCAGTATCCAGTTTCTTCGCTCCCTTTCATTATTGGAATTCTGTGGAGCCCACTTTGCTTCCAACAAAGCAAATGAATTAAATTATTTTGTGATGTTCTTATCTGAGCAGGCACCTACAAGGTTAACTGGAATAAAACATCTGCTTCACACAATGTTAAGCCAGAATCTTTTCCAATTTAAGACCATGTGTGTTGTAAAACAACACTGAGAAAGGCTGCAACTTCCAGCAGTAAGGAAAATACAAGGACAGCAACATCCAAGTATGTCAAGGAGAGCCAAAATTAAGTTTTCAAGGGATTCTTTCTTTCAATAAGCCATTATTTCAAGAAGAGCAGATGAACTCAAATTAGAGATCCTGAGAGTATAGAGTCTGATGGTTTAGATCTTCACTGCTGGTTTTCTTGGCAAAATTATCAATCTGTGACAAGACTAAAATGAATTATCTAGTTAATCCTGGAAGCCATCAATACACATTTCTCCCTCCAGAAGTTTCTACACAACTAACAGTGGAAGGATCCAAGTTCTTGTTCTACAACATTTTAGTAAATATAGATATAAAAATAACCAGATACATTGTGAGTTCTTGGGTTTGCTATAGCAGACTACAGCTCTAGTAACACTCCATTTATGATACCTGTGATACACAACACGTTTTCTATAACAGATCAGGTTTTTTATTTGATAGCAGTCTGAAGTAAAAAAAAAAAAAAACCACCACAAAAACACAAACACATGAAAAATAAAGAGGAAGTAGAACAAGCAATACAAGTATTTAACTTGGCATTTTTAGTAACAACAGACCATATGCCGGAGCCTAGTAAAGACAATTCTTGTCCGAGTCCATCACAAAAAAAGTTTCCACTACCACACTTTTAAGACCCTGGAGAGGTTTACAGCGAGAGATCTCATTTTTTTTATTTCTACTCAGAAGGGCCCCACCATATTCCAGTCCTAATCACTTTAAGACTCACATGTAGAACAGCTTAATTTCCAGGTCATTGATCTCCAATGCACTGGTCAGGCAGTATTGTCAATAGGTAAAGTCACTACGTATTTAAGAAAAAGTAGGGAAAAATAAAAAACCCAACAAGATAATTGCTCAAGAGAAATGCAAGTCTAAAAATATAAGGGAAATAATAGCAAAACATAAAAGTCCCATCTCAACAGCCAACATAAGCAGCTTAAAGGACAATTTTCATTCAGCATATTTGCTTTAGGGCTGCCGGAGCTACGGCTTGCAGAGCCTATTTTAAACAAAGCCTGATCGGGTGGACCTGCAGGACACTGAGGCAAAAGATACACAATGACAGGCAAATAGCACTTAGTTTTCATGGTTATTTGTAAAAAGAGGGCAGAGGGACAATGCCAAAATCAGGCAGCAGTGAGGTGAGCACTGATGGAAGCGCCTAAAACAGCACAAGTATCCTTAGAGCTTTTTCCATTTCTACGAGTTAAGTATCTCTGTATTGTCAGGGAAGTTATGGAGACAGGTTACCTCAGATGACTATGTATCATTAAGTAACAAACAGAATTGAAGAATGGCAGTTTCGAGACAGAATTGTGTTGCCCAGCAGGCTGTACCCGCTCACCACTAACAGAGGAAAAGCAAACACTTTGTTGTCAGCAACCTAACAGGGATTTTTGTTTGGTTTGCATTTTGACAGTGGAAACTTAGAAGCAAGATGGAAGAGTAAGATCTCATCCTACCAAAAAGAAGCCCTGCATTAATTAAAGCAGGTCATGTAAAACATACAGACAGCTTTTAAGAGTTTTCTTCTCACAGGATATTGTGATTTAAGTTTTAGTATAGTTTGGACAAAGTACCAACTACTGCTCAGAAAACTCTTTTAATGATTTCTCTTTTCAATACAAATTAAAATTAAGCAGATGAAAACTATTTTAGTTGTCCTGATCCCTGTTCCATCCATGTCAGTTATACTATATGTCAGTTATAACATCAGGAAATATTAAAGAAAAACCTCCCAATTTTAATTCTGTTATTCAGTAGAGGTTTTTGTTCACTACACAAAGAGAGAAGAGGGAAAAAAAGCCCCAAACACAAACCAAGACATCTTGACCACACATATAAGTCAAAAATTAAGAATTTTACTGAGTTAACAGATTGGAAGCACCCATCAGATGTTACTCTGTACTTCTGAAAATAAATACAGTTTATTATAGCAACAAGGGGGAAAAAAAAGATACCTAGCACCACAGTTTAATTTCTACAACACAAAATGGAATCACAATGACTTCTCACATTTTTATCACCCCTGCCCTTGTGCTAATGAGCAATCTAAGTTTAGCTAAAAGCATGTCAGTGTAGTGTTCCACAGCAGCTCTTATCTTGTGCCACACACTGCTGCTGACCTTACAGGTAGCTTTTGGGGTGAATTCAGGCCAAAGCCTGCAACATTGTTACTGACACATCCTACTTCCTGCAAGAGGACCTCTGCTCACCTTTAACCACAAACTAGGTTATACTCATGCTAATTTACAGACTCTTAACAATCTCTGGGCTAAAGCACAATATATTGTTTCAATCTTAACACAGATATCCACTATTAGAAAACATTTCCAGAACATTCACTCCTAAGTCAGCTCAGAAATCAAAGCAATAATTGAGGGGAGGGAATGCTCTTAGGATGCTGTATAAATACTTCAAGTTTTGGTAAAGTTTATAGCCTATGTTGTACGTTGGAGAAGGAAAGCCACTGTGTGATGCAGAGCTAAGATGGCATGGTTCAGCACACACCACTGCTTAAAGCATCCATACTTCACCAAGGAATTATTCTACATCAGATGCAGTTAACATTTTGCAACCTGTCAAAATCATTTATACAGCAAAGCAAGCTGTTCTTTTAAGTGAATACTGCAGATCTGGGCACATGCTACAGAATTATCAAGAATTAAAAGCCATGAATACACTCCGCGGGTTTATTTCTGCAGAGGCTTCACAGATTCAACAGAAGAACGAGACAGTCTATTCACAGATCCATTTACTCACCATCAGAAATTATTTATACTGTTTCTCTTCAAAAGCCATACTTAAGGCTTTCACTAACCAGGCACATCTGTAACAGCAGTTCTGACCTGGAAAGTAGGACACAGGATCCACAGCCCACAAACACACAGCATCTGACCCTGACCATCAGCCCGGGTGACACAGATTGAGCTGTTGCTCTGAGTTATTTTACTGACACATACCTGACAGGCAGTGTGGGAGCAGAGGACACAAAAGGCACTCTAAACACAGAAGTTTATACTGTATACAAGAAGGGATGTTTCTGCACAAAAAACCTAATGCAGGTCTCAGTGGTACAGATGTGTGTTATTGTGCTGTCAGTTGTAACAGTAATAAACTACTGTGATTTATGATCACAACACAGTCACCATAAAAACTCCCCCAACACAAAACTACGATCTATATACTTCAAAATCCTATCTCTCATACCTGAACCTTAATTTTTCTAAAGTTACAATGTACAGCTGGTAAAGAACATCAGAATTTAGGTGATATAATTACATCCTACTTTTGTAGCAATACAATCCTCGTATCAACATATCCAACAGTGCTTTACAGCTACTACAAAAATCTCTAATACGCTTTCATCCAGAAATAGTGTTAAAATCTAAGAAAAACAGACACGATCACTTTCTGAGCAAAGAAAAAACCAGAAACAAACACAAAGGAGAAGAGCTTTTAAAGTACCAAAGTTTTAATATATCTAGGGTTTTTTTACTTTTCATCAGAGGAGATTTTTACTCCTAACATCAATTTAGTGTGCATCCATAACTCTAAATTAGGAGACAGAAAAGGCAGAGCAGTAGCCCAAGGTCATGTACCATGTCAGCTGCACAGAAGCAGAGAACCCAGATCTATCCCACACTCCATTAGACTACAGTCTCCTCTTAATTACACAGGAAAATTAACTATACTGAAAAAAGCAACTGAATTCAGCTACTAATCAAGTTTTCCGAGAGGACTCAGCAGTGTATGTTCTATGACCTCTGTCAGTCTGGTCTCATACTTACTCAGATTCAGCAATGAAAGCTTTGGTTTGGGGAGCTTGATTTTTCACTTATTTGTTTATAATAAAAACAACTAATGTATCTTGGCACTAAAGGCTAACAAACTTCTCTGCTGTCATTTATCCCAGGAGATGACAGAAACACTCCCGACTTTTCAGGAACAAAAATACATCCCCTTCTCACCCTCTGTGAGGCAAGGGGGAAAGGCAGGGGGGAAGGGGGAGAAAGGCTTCTGAATGGCTGTTTGTTCAATTTTTGATAACCAGCCTGATTTCCTCTGTAGGAAACAGAAGAGTGAGTAAACCACATCTGTCTCCATGGTCAAGACTGATGTCACCAGCCACTGCTTAGCTGGGGATGGTGTATTACAGACCAAAAGCCAGAGCTCTTTGGAAGGTATTGGTGTGGGGAGAGCAGATCACCAGCACAGCATAAACTGCAGCACCAGGGCAGGTGCCTTCCCCCACCAAACACAACAGCTTCAGAGCACATTCTCCTCTGCCCATCCTAATTAGCTTGCCCTTAGCTAAAGAGTCACCATAATTTCCACCCTCCCCAAGAGCTGCAGCATTTATTTTTTTCATGCAATTAATTACAACTCCAGGGCAAAGTCCACTGTAAACTTTTACTCCTACCTAAACAATTTAATATTCTGCACGCTTTTGTTTCTGTTGTCCAGGTCCCCAAGAAATCCAGCTTTCACCTTCCTTCCATACTGAGCCTTCACTCCATTTTCCAGTTTTTCAGCAAGCACATACCCTTTACACATAAGGTAAAAAGATTGCCTAATCATGCTTTTAGGAAAAAAAAAAAGTTAAAAATGTTCTTGTTCTTTTAATCCTGTATGGAAAGCAAGATGCCCATTTAATGACTTGACTATCCAAAGGTCAGTTACCAAATTTGGTCAACAATGGTGCCATCACAGCCGTCAACATTCTTGTCACTGTCAAAAGCAACAACTGTCACCTTGCTATTATCAGGATGGGAAGGCAACTGGAATATTCGCCATGTAGGTTCTATTTAGAGTCTGCACTGCATCCAAAAACGTCTTCCAATGGTTATACATTGAGCTTGATAACGATTAACCCAAAGGCAAGATGAATGTCCAGTTAAACGCTTACTTACTCAAGGTTAGTTTTCATAGCCAACAAAAGCATTGGGAAATCCCATCTCAAATAAGCAAACTGGGTTGAATGAGAAGCACTTGTTAAAATACCTGTCTAGTGTAGTTACGTACTTATGACTCATGCAATGAAAGACTCCCTGAAATTTTGTTTTCTAGCACATAGAAACCTTGACACAAGGAACTAGTTTAAGAGACAGCAATTTACTCTGCATCTTATACTTCTCCGCATTGAGAAAGAATAATTTCAGTATGTACAGTTTGTATACATTGGAACATGTCACTCCACCATACAGAGCCCTATAAAGTAAAAAAAAATAAAATCGTACTTACAAAAGAGATGCAAGCGGCCAGCAACAAAATTCTAACTAGTAAATCTTCAAACTGTTCAATCACAAGCTCGAGTAAGGTTTTTCCTGCAATATGTAACAAAGCCATTTAGTCATGCACATTTGAAAAAATGAATTATCAACAAGAATTAGCAGAAGATTTCATAACCATGCTCACCTTCCTCAGCTGGTAGCTCTGTCAGTGGAAGATTTTTCCAGGAAGCATGACAAAGAAAAGAAATCATCGAAGAAACACGTTAGAGCATTATAAGGCATCCACCAGATATTGTTCCTGAATTGCACACTCAACTGGGTAGGATTTGACAGACATACTAAAGCCCCGTTAAGGTGGCTCTTTTCACCTGAGTATGTGAATGGGCCTGCGAGTTTTGCATTTTAAGACACATAAAGGTTCACGGGAATGTGCCAAGGGTTATAATTCAGCCAAGTCATCACTCCGGCCAGCTGTGGGACTTCTGCTGTTGCTGCACACAAAGGGTCAAAGGCTCAAAATGCTTTTCAAATGCTTTCTGACAAAGCTTTTCCTCCACATTCACTTCAAAAAAACACAAACCTTCAAACTTGGTTCAAAATATTTCAAATTCTTTCCTCCATTTTAAGGGTATTTCCTTATTTCTGCTCTCCCCTTTATGTCTCTGCAACTAGATTTAGTAATCCAAGAGGCGTAAAAGCAGAGTTAAAGCTAAAAAACCACCTCCACCGTATAATCTTCTCAGAGATTTTCATTTTTACACAGCGGCATAGGAGTTCAAAAGGGTCTAGGACAGCCAAGCAGTAAGGACTACAAAAATCGGGGAAATTTTTGTGAGAGAAGAATACAAAACAAGGGGCTGAAAGGCGCTAAAAAGCAGTGAAAAATGAAGGTCAAGACGGACAAAAAAAGAAAAAAGCAAACCCGAGACCCCACAGAGCTTCATTTCCGAATGGAAGAAGGTTTCCCACCGTTACGGTGAAAGGGAACGGAGGTGACACCCTCCTCCCCAGAGCAACCCTGCGAGCTCGGGATTGAAAGAAACCCACGAGGTGGAGTTCAAGTCAGCCATCTTCTCTCCCTCGCTCCTATTCCGGGTCCTGGAAGAGATGCCGGCTTTGCCAGTGCACACGCGTTAGGCCTCGCACAGGGCCCCGGGAAGAATGAGGGAGAAGAGAGAGGGGTGGGAAAGGGAGCAGAGGGGGAAGAGGGCGAGCGCCGGCGGCAGCATCCCCGCGGCGGGGCCGCCTCACCTACCGTTGGAGCCCCATTTCTCCTTCAGCTTCTTGACTTGCTCGAGGCTGAGCCCGGTGCTCTCGTTGACGCCGAAATAAGCCAAAACTTCCTCCACAGTCTTTGTGTGCGCGTTCTCCATGGCTGGGGCAGGGAGCAGCAAATGGTGCCGTGCCTCGCCTCTTCCTCCTCCTTCTCCTCGTCCTCAGCGGCGGCGGAGGCGAGACCCCTCCTCAGCCCTGACTACCCCCGTACTATCACCATAGACCCTCTCCCGCAAAAGAAGAGCCCGCGCCCACCTCTCTCTTCGCGGAGGAGGCCGGGAGGAGCAGGGAAAAAATTAAAAATTTAAAAAGAAAAAAAAGAGAGAGAGAATAGGGAAAGCCGCCGAAAAAAAAAAAAAGCCCCCACCCCCTCCCACCCCACACGCCTCCGAGGGAGCCGAGCCGCCTCTCCGGCGGGGACGAGGGACGTCGGGCGGGGAGAGCGCGGGCCCCCGGAGCCGCTGTCGCCTCGGGGGCGCGGCGGGTCCCTGCGGGGATGGGCCGCGTCCAAGTGGCCGAGCGGCCTCTCCGCTCGCCTCAGCGGCTCCGAGCCGCCCCCGGTAACGGAGGACGATAACGGCGCGGCGCGGGGGAGAAAAAGCCGCAGCTACCCCGCTCTCTGCGAAGGGTCAGGATCACCCCTTTCCTTCCTTCCTTCCTTCTCTAGCAGCCCGATCCCTCCCCGGCCGGCCCAGGCCGCTGTCGCCGTCACGCCTGGGGCTCCCCCGCGCCCGCCGCTGCCTCCGCTCGCTCCGGTCGCGCAGCGGCGGCGGCGGCTCTAATGTAACTCGGGGGCCGCCCGGTGCTCTCTCGCCGCCGCGGCATGTGGACGCCGCTCATTGGCGGGGACAGCCGCGGGGCGGGCACCGGCGCGGTCCCGCCCGCCGCGCTGAGGCGATGGC
>WBMZ01002341.1:0-37068 GCA_013400975.1 Atrichornis clamosus
GGGGCCGCGCCGCCAGGTGCTGCGGGACGCGGGGACCCCGCCTCGCCGCCTCTGCGGGCCGGCTGCTCGCACGTGTCCGGGCAGGGGACCCACGGGCTGACCAACACCCTCAGCTCCCCGGCCGCATCGACATTCAGCACCTTTCTTTAAAAAAAACCCCACAATTTGTTTACTCTTTTTACAACAACAGACAATCATTTTTTTTCTCTCTTTTCACGGCAGGGTTGCCCACAGGAGAACCCCTTCTGGCAGGCAGGCCGGATTTTTGTGGTGTGTAATGGCTACGGGAGATCTGGCATTACCGTGTTAGCCGGTTTCCTGTTTCGTCATGCACGATGTATATGCTGAAAATGCTGCCATTTGTGCAAGAGGTCAGAGCATTTCCTGCTGGGGCAAGACACGTTCCTTAAACTCAACTGAGAACTTGATGCACAGATGATTTGCTGTAGCTTGTTATTTCCATATTAATCTCTAGAAAGCATTGTATAAACTTTTTGCCTTGGAAAAAACTCTTTAAGAACCAAACTGAAGCAAGATGGTATGGCAGCTGTCCTTGGTTCCCCCCCACCCCCTTACAAAACACATGACTTGCATGGGATATCACAAGGCAAAGAATGAAAGGATGATAGAGTGTGTGGGTTTGGGGGCACTTTGCCTGTCCACCCATGGGAGGTAATGGCTGCTGGAAAGCTCTCATGGCAACTCTTCAAGAAGCTTCTTGAGGTGCTTGCTCTGGAATTTCCACTACCAGGTCTCCTAAATGACAGGCCAAAAAGGCAGATGACACACATGAAGAACTGTGGTTTTGAAATTGCTGGCTTTGCATATACAAATTGGATTCCAGTTTTGGTGCTTTTTTTTTTTTCAATAGGGCAGTTCATAGAATCATGGAATAGTTTGGGTTGGAAGGGCCTTTAAAGGTCATCTAGTCCAACACCCTGCAACGAGCAAGGACATCTTCAACTCCATCAGGTTGCTCAGAGCCCCATCCAGCCTGACCTTGAATGGTGGTGAAGCATCCACCACCTTTCTGGGCAACCTCTTTCAGTGTTTCACCACCCTCTTTGTAAGCAACTTTTTCCTTATATCTATTCTAAATTGACCCTCCTTCAGTTTAAAACCATCACCCCTTGTCCTATTGCAACAGGCCTTGCTAAAAAGTTTGTTACTGTCTTTATTATAGGCTCCCTTTAAGTACTGACAGGCCACAATAAGGTCTCCTCAGAGCCTTCTTTTATCTAGGCTGAACAACACCAGCTGCTTCAGCCCTTTCTCATGGGAGAAGTGCTATGATCATCTTCACGGCTCTACTCTGGACCTGCTCCAACAGCTGCATGTGTCTCCTGTGCTGGGGACCCCAGAGTTCTTTGAATGAGAAGCGCTATGCAAGCAGTAGTTTGATTAACACCCATGGCACTCTGCTAGGAGAAGTATCATCCCAGTAATGAGAGTGAAGCCTGAGAAAGAGCTAGCTGAACAAGGATGTTAAACCAAGGGCTGCTCTTTCAACCTTATTTATGTGTATAAACCTCTTGGAGCTCACACCAGAATAATTTGCAGTCCCAGGGAAATTTCAGATTGACAAAAGATGTAGGACTAGATTCCAGGTCAGAGTCTTCACTCCCCATCCAGCCCTAAGTGCAAGGCACCATGCCTGAAAGCAGAGAAGAAGGTATTTGCAGTTCACTCTGACTCAATTAGACTTATATACTGTAAACTGAAAATCAACCTCTCCCCCAGATTACTGAATAAAAATGTGTGTTTTATAGTGGATGTGGTAAGCTGGTGTTGCTGTAAGGAGTAAGAGGAAACTACTTTGTTTCTTTAAGTGAATGATCTTTGATTTGATGTGTTTTGCTACCACCTTTCCTTTTATAGCTGTAGAGGCAGGCTATTTGATTCTTACCTTGTCATGCACATTCTTAGAATCAAGGTAATGACTTTTCATAGAATTTGGAAAAAAATCTCTTTTCTAAAAAAGCTCCACAAAAATGACAGCACTTCTCGGAAATGGAAACGATTTTACTTTGCACCTTTACTATTTCAAATTTATCCACACTCCCTCTCAATATCTCTCTGATTTTTTATCACTCTTGGTTCTGTTTGCCTTGATATGCTATGAAACCTTGATGCTTGTGGCAAGCATGTTCTAGTCCTAGCTTTTATGGTTTCTTATAAGCTTTTTTTCAATAGGTTTTCATGACATTCACTCCTTATGGACTCTGTTCAGTCCTCCTGTCTTTCTCTTTATTCTTTTCACTCATAATCTCATTCCTATATCTGGTTTCAGATGTACCAGAAAGATTCAGGAATTTACCTTTATATTTTTCTTTCTGTTGCCCATTTCGAACTGGTAGTTTTCCTCTTGGATGCCTTTCAATGCACTTTTATCCAGCCAAAATGGATCCTCTTTTCTTTCCTCTGAAATAGCCCTGAGCCTTTCTCAGTTTGTGGTAACACCATTCTCATCCTTCTTTTGTTCAGACCTGCAAATTCCACATGTCCTTTAGATTATATTTTGCCTGCCTAAAATGAATCAACAGCCATGTTTATTTTCAGAACTACCCTCTGAAGTGCAATGTTCTTCCAGAGTCTGGAAGATTCCCTACTGTACTGTCCTTCAAAAATTTATTCTTATTGACTAACTTACACTGTCTAATGGAAACTGCTGGTATTCAACAAAAATTATATCTCCATAATAAAAGTGAACTTAAATCAAAAGACACCAGATACTTCTTTGGTTGGCTAAATTACTGCACATGTGAACACTTAGCAATTTTCTCCATGCAGTTTCAGAATGCTGTTTCACTTGGCGTACATTTCACTGAAAGTGGGACTTGTTTGGCTTCTTTGTTGTCTTTTGCTTCCAAATTGCAGCAAAGCCTACCAGACATTCCAGACAGGATTCTTGCACCTGAAACAAAGCTGATGACAGAGCCTCATTAATTTTGTATGATTATCCGTTCAACTATTTTACCCTCGGGCAAATATATGGCTACAGCCCAGGGGGATGGAGTTGCTGGAGTTGGAGGGTTGTGCCTGGGGCAGAGGAATTCATGGCTGATGTGACAAGCCTGACAGGTGGAGCTGGAGGTGCTTACAGAGTTCTCTTCACCTCTATTTTAGTACATCCGTCACTGGCATGTTTGAACTTACGTGTTAGTGCTTGTGTGAAAGAGAGGAGAATAAAAGAGAACAGATCAGAAATGTAAAGCCAGATGAAGGAGAAAAATCCTGTGTTTTTCAGAGAAGGTGCTTGCTGCTGGAAAGTGACCTTGAACATCTCTGAAGTCCCTGACTGCCCTTCAAGAGTGGTCAAGAGTGATGAGGAAGCAAAGGGCGTAGGCAAAGGCTATTTTTCCAACTCCGTACTACATCTGAATCAAGTTGAACTAAAATGCACATAGAATTTTGGTGCTTTGGTTTTTTTTTCATTGGTTTTGGTTTTGGAAAGAGGAATTTGTGTCCATTTGCTGCAGAGAGTCCACAAGCTCAGGTTTGATAACACAGAGTCTAAGCCATGGGGCTGCTCACAGGAGGGGACAATACATGTCCTCTTAAAGGAAGTAATTAGACAGGGAGCTCCCTTTCTCACCAAGGCTTCACAGAGACTGTGGGCTCAAAAAGTGTTGCAGGTGTGCTGCAAGGACAAACCAAATACCGGTACCTACTTGGGCTGGGTGTGGTTCAAGCCCAAACACACCATGGGGCTTGCTGAGGTGGATGAAGTCTTTCAGGGTGGAACAGCGAGCTATTGACTGCACAGTACAAATTTTGGCTTGGAAATAAAGTAAATGTTTCGACAAATATCTATGGTTTCTCTAGTCTGCCGCACCAGGGTTTGCTAGCAGACAAAAATAAAGGTTTCTTGGAAATCTATCACCATGTTAAAAGCCTTCTGGTGCTAGCAGGGTCCCAACATTGAGTCTGTGACATTAGCAGAGGAGGATATTTTGCCTAGCAGCTGAGCAAGGGAGAACATCATTGACTACGATGCATAATGTAGGTCTGTACATGACTGGTCTTGCGCGATACTCTGAAAAGAACTGCCCACACTTGTCACAGATTTCGTGAACACTGATAGCATCAACTGTGTTTAAACATGTGTTCAGCCGCCTCCAACTCTGCATGTTGAGACAATCAGTTTTCCAGGGCTGTGAAATCTTGCATGCATGTCTGTAACACTGTGACCATGAGATGTTATCAGTTAGTTTCCTAGCCAATGTATGGTATACAAGCTATGATGAGTAATCCTGGTTTAATCCTCTGCCCTTCCTCTTTAGATTTGGGAATTCACGCAACAAACCAGGTGGTTGTGCTTTTTCTCCTTAACTTCTGGTCATCTGCTCTAACTCTTTTTTTGGTCAGAACAAGTGTTTTACTGGGATACAAAGTTTTCAAACTTCTTGCATGAGGTTAAGGAAATAGCAGTGGCTAAAACAAAGAGGTTTACAAATATGAGAGATGCCTGTAGTGGTAGTAAAGGTTTCATTTAAACACACTTTAAAAGTAGGTGTATCAAAATGCTCTTTTATTTACTTGCCTTTAAGTTGTTGCTTCTTGACGTCAATTTATGGTGCTATAGACCAATTTATATGGTCTGAGTAAATCTTAAAACTTTGATCTTTCTGAAATGAGTAAATTCAGACTTTGTGATAATCAGGATGCCAAGTTGTGGTACAATATAAAGATGAGATCCTCTCTCCTTTTCCCCAGAAGAGGATAGTTCTTGCTGTTCCATTTGTACTGAATAACTTCAAGGGCATGCTTAGCATTTTGAGGGACAGTATCTGTGATGTCGTGTTGTCAGAAATTGTCCTGGCAAGTTACAACTCCTAGTCCCAGCGTATAAGGCATAGCTATGGAGAATGGGGTGTGTCTAGAAACATGAAATAATTGATAACTGTTGTGAATTAAATTATACTAAAAATACTTAGTTACGTATTGTATTAAATTATACTAAAGATAATTTATTTATTCTAGGACTGGCCTGCTAGTGCAGAGCCCAGTAATTGAATTCTCCTCTGTTAAAAAAGATATATTAAAAGATATAGATAGACAGATAGATAGATAGATGAAAGAAAAAAATGAAAGCTTAATTCAGAGTTTAGGTGCCAAATATTATATATCTAAATCTATAACATTAATTAAAAGCTTTTGAAGTTGCAGAGCATATCTCACTGCTGCTTAAATCCTTGGAAGTTGAGGGAACTCAATATCTTTAGAAATCAGAGTGCTCATTTCCCTGCATATGTCTGAAATTAGATGCTGACCTGTAAGTATCCAGGTTGTACACACTGATCTTAGTGTAATCCTGCAAAAATATGTCCTGCTGACATCACAGTATCGTGAAACATCACGAAATGGGAGTATTTGGAAAAAATGAGTGAATTTTTTTTTGACAATTCCCATCTAATAAGATGACATACATTTTTTTCAGGATGGCGAAAAAATGATGAATTCTTTAAATCACCACAGTAAGCAAAAAGCAATTCACACTCAGGGACTAGAGGACTAGGTTAAAATTAAGTCCTTTAGGAGTATCTCGATGGCTAATATTTTTTAAAAGAATAAACCAAAATAAAGATATTGACATGCCTGAGGGCATGTCAGGAAGTATGGCTGAAATCCAACAGAAAGAGCCAGTTTATTTAAAAGCTGATGTTGCTAACACATCTGTAAGCCCAGGCGGGTACCTCGTGTGGTACCCAGGATCCATCCCATACTTCTTCTGGTATTTACATTCGTTTTTACAATTCTGTAAAATATAAATGAATTTAATGGTCATTAAACCTAAATTAAATTAGTGAAAGCAGACTTTATTCCATCATTTACAAGGCTTTGGGTATTGCATATTCCACGCAAGTCCTGGACTGTGACAGCGCTATAGGCCAAGGCAGAGCTGTGTGCATGCGTATTCAGTGGTTATTAAATGCATGCCTTTAATAATGTGTTTATGGAGGAATAAAGTTCCTTAGCAAAAGCATCAAACTGATAAAATTAAACCCACTGGAACTTCATGTCATAAATATAGCAAAACTTCTTGATCTGCTGGAGCCAGGGAGGTCTTGAGCCCTGCTGATGTGGCTGCTTCCCCTGGGCCTCTCATGCAGCATGGAGCTGATCAACACCAGTTGTGCCTCACTGACAGGCTGTTGAGCTCAAGCTGCAAATAAGGACAAAAGGCAACAAAAATGTCAAAGTATGCAGCTCTATTAGCAGCCATGCTTAAACACATTCTTAGGTACCTGTGCCGTAACCTATTTCTCTCTCTGGTTTTGGGCTTCGTACAGCAGCTCTCATTTCAGTAATGAAGTGATTAGATCTGCTCTGTTGCCTAATTACAGGACTAGAAATGGCATGTGTTCCTGCAATCTAGTTAAATGCTCTATATCCGAATCCTCTGATTTCAAGGATAGTGTTTGGGAAATTATCTTTAGAGTACCTAATTTTTTTTTTAAAGTGCTCTTGATTGAAGTAAGAAGACTATAATATTGTAGAATTATTGATTATATTAACTACTTTGAACTTACACAGTGTTTTCCATCTCAGCATCTCATAGTATTTTGCTACAAGGGGCAGGTATTATTAGTCCCATTGCAGATTAAACACTTGGGAAAAAAAGGAGAATACTTTATTTATTTAGGGTTCCCATCAAAAGCTAGAGCAAAACTAGCTAGTTCAAGACTAGATACCCTTTCCTTTAATGTCCTCAAGAGGATCCTACAAGCAAAAGACCTTTTGTTGCATTTTTTTCAGATGAAAGGGTCTTCCATGCAGGTCCTGGTGCTATAGATTTTGGGTACAAAATGAGACTGCTCCAAGCCTCCAGCTGGATACAGCACCTGCAAGTTTTATTTCCCAGAACAGTTCCCCACTCTTTGTACAATTCTGTATGGTCATATTAATGATAGAAGCACAGTGTTACAAGAGAAAAGACTTCATGTGTCTGCCTTAATGATCAGTATTTACCTCTGTAGAGGTAGGACTGCCTTCATACCAGCTCCTGACATCTTTAGAGATGGAAAACTGAACCTGCTCCTTACCAGCATCTGTTTTATTGTCTTCCAGCAGCTGTATATTTGCCTACCTAAAATGTGTTTCAGCACTGTGGGCTTAAATCCCTCTCCTATATGGGCTTACACCCCTTTAGTGTCCTATCTGGGACACTTGATGTGACCACAAGTTGAACATCTGAGTGATGATTACCTGCCTTGTCCTGCAGCCTCTTTGGCAAACACATGTTAGCAGATGCTGTTCACTTAGCAGTGCACACAACTAATTGTCTGCCTTCTTACAGCAAACGAGATAACCATTATCAGTGGAACGTACGCAACTCAAACATTGGCAGAAGCTCTTCACACTGGAAAAGGGATTCGGTAGTTTTGATTCCCACTGCTTTCGCTCATCTACAGGTCCCTCCTGTTTTACCATCTGTTTCATGTTGCTTAGTCAGAAGATGAAGAAAACAGGTAACAGTAACTTTTTAACAAGACTGTCTCAGAGGTAAAGTGCAATAAAATTTCTAAGACTCATGTAAAAGTCTAAAAGTTGGTTTAAAAGAATTTATCCTGAGTAAACTGATAGTAGGAAAAGTTCTTACGAGATCAGAGTGCAACACATGCTTTGCCAGTAGACCTGGAATATAAGGCTCCGAGTAACCAGAAGGCAAAAGATGTAGTACAGTATCTAGGATATATAAATTTGTATTATTATTTTATAGCTAAAATTTGCAGATATGGAGTATATATTATATATCAGCTGATGTTACTATAACTCTTATAATAAATGCATTTTAAATAAAATCCTGCATATGGGTTTAGAACTTGTATTTCATGTAAGAGCTTGACTATAGTTTGCTAAATGCGTACCTGGTCCAAAATGGTCATTTGAAAACACTGTCTTCCTAGAGCCTTGCCTTGGCAGCAAACCACAGCCTGATCCTGCAAATTTTGTGCACTCAGGTACTGAAATGGCATTGGAAATATTGTAATGGGCTAGCGTATGTAGCCCAATATATTTTTAGCATTACCATCATGGCCTAATGCAGATGTAAAAGGAAAGAGTAACTGCATATTGTAAATGTGTTCTGAAATATTCATGTTCATCACAAATGCTACCTGGCTCAGGTTGTGGATGGTTTTCTAAAAGATTGTAATCTAAAACTGCCATTTCCTTAAAGAGTCGTGGTGCCGGGTTTGCAGAGTCCATCACCCTGCTATGCACATGCAGAGGGGCTGTAAGAAGTCACCTCTTAGGCAATCTCAGCCAGTGTTAGGACTGACCAGAAGTTTCCTGAAGACATTGAAATATAGTGTGTGCTGAAGCACTTTCTGAAATTTTTCTATAATGGGGAGTCCAGGACATAATGATGTAAGTGATAGTTTGGAAGTTACAATGGTCTAGGGGAAAGGAGCAGTCCGTAGAGGAGCATGCCTCCCTGCTAGGCTGTGGTTGCACAGCCATTTCATTTCCTTTCAGCCAGGCTGGGGCACACATCCAGGCTAGGAACTATGCTGTCCAAGCCTTGAGCTCAGATCAGTTCACAGAAGGGCCATTGCAAAGGCAGAAATGCACAGGTGGTGTGCAGACAACTTTGCTTCTCTGAAGCCTGAGCTAGCATTTTTAACACACAACAGTTTTCTACAAGGACTTGTCTGGGGCCTGTCTTCCCAGTGGAAGACATTGGCCAAGAGATTTTCAGTCTCACCTTTTCATGTCCCCTCCCCAGACTGGGTGCTCAAGAGTCCCCAGTGCACTGCTGTTCCCCTTCCCCAGAGCAGGACCCTCCCTGGGACCCAGGCAGCATCAGTGGGGGCATGCCAACACGACATGGCAGGAGCAGCACTGGGGTGACTGGGAGCAGGGCAGGGTCACAGCACTGTCAGACCTGGTGAGGGCTGCCTCATAACACAGGGGAAGGGGCTGCTGATGCAAACCTCAGGTAAGATTCAGAGAGGATGCTCTATATGCCAACCCAGAGGGAGCATGGTAGCTCGTTCCAGCACCCTGCAGCAGCAACCACAGTCCTACAGGAGCTGCACAGCTCTCTGGGTTATAGAACTGCATTTATTCCTGCATCCCCGGTAAATGGCGCTGTTCTACAATTTTCCTTGGGTTTTGCAATTTTTGGTTTTTGCTCTAAAATCTGTAGGTTAGTGCAAGGGTGAGAGGTGGGAAAACCTGGATGTCAAGAGGCAGACTTGCAAAAACTAGCCAAGCTCAGCCACAGACTCCTCCTCTCTTCTTGGTTCAAACAAATCCAGCCCCACAACTCTCCCCTCCAAGCCACCTAATGCTTGAAGCATGCCTGGCATAGGAAATGTCAAGATTTTGATTATGGTTTTAAGAAACCCGAATCAGGACCTTAAAGAGGCATTGGACTTTGGGGCATGCCCACTGTCACAAACAAAACCAGCAGCCTGTATTACAGGGAACCAGGAAACTAAAAACATGATATATCAGAACTTGATTGACATGCATAATTCTGTTTGAAAATGTTTTGGGTTTAACCAGGGGAATGACTGATTGCCTATTGCTAAGAACCTCACTCCATGCACAGTAAATATTCAGCAAGCAGAGAGGCAGTGTCCATGAATGATCAAGAAGCTCTTGAAGCTTACAGCACTGTGCAATTATAATAGTCTGAGCATTTTTTAAGCAGGGCAAATATTTGCTTTCAATTTCACGGCTAGCTGTTGCTGGTGACACATGCAGCCTCTCTGGGCACAAACATTCGCTGGCTCCTTGTTTACCTTTTGGTTTTCAGGCAGGAGAAGGGTTTGGTGCCAACGTGTAGTATTACAAATATGAAATTATTTGCTTTTCTCTGACGTTTAGCTAGTTTGAAATGGCTACTGATGCTTTTCATTTAATTTCTCATGTGGATTAAACAAACATTTCATTTCTCATGTGGTTTAAACAAACATGTGCCACTCACAACAAACACTGGTGCTCATGACTCATTAAGTTGTGCTTCCTAACCAGGTAATCAATTGCCTGAAAATGTTGTGACAACAGAGTTGATGACCTGTGTAATGTGAAAAGGTCGCCTTCTTCAGGCCTTTTACACACAACATTGCTGCGTTGGGACTTCTAAAAGTGGAGGGATTTTTTTCTCATCATTCTAATCGCATGGTTGGAAAATTTTTTGATTGAAGTTTATGTTTTCCCCCTGCCCTTTTCCTTACCTTGTTTCCCTTTATTTAGGCTAGGTTGCATCATAAATAACACCGTATCACATTACATCATGGGGAAGGTGGAACACCAGTGTCATTAATTAGGGACAGGCAATACTTTCCCTTCTCAATACCTTCAGGGCATAACACTTTGCTAATTAAAAGACCGCACTGCCAGCTCACCTGCATTGCCCCGTACACTGATCCAGACCTCGTCCCAGTATGCCCTATGGACTCAGGGACAGCAAGCACACCCTGCATCCTGCCTCATCTTGGTAACAATATGCAAAATCTAGGTGGTTCACCTGGGGCTGCTTGGCTATGGATATTTATTTGCATGCTCTCTTAGAGTTTTGGAGTCCACACTGCACATTTGGAGGGGGAAATAAAACGTCTAAAAATAACTTTTCAACCTAGTGTTGAACTGCTCTTGGAAAATATTTGTCTACTAACAAAAGTGACCGCCATCTCCCTGCATTTATCTGGTCTAAAAATACTATGTCATACAGAATTCATTCATATTTCATTTGCAAGTCTGTAATTTTCTCTAAGAATTTATTTCTTATGTGGACCTGTTTATTTTCTCCTATACCAGTGACGCTAATGCTTGAAATGTTTGTATTGTTGTCATGCTGCTGCAGTAAAACTTGCCCTTGTGTTTCTACTCATCTGGATTATTCTGTGTTAGCACATCACGAGGGATGGCAACAAACCAGGACACGATTCATGGAGATGGGGTGCACTAACACACTCTGGCAGGAAGAGGTTTGTACATTGAGTAAAGCAAACTTTTGAGCACACATGGCCTTCTCCAGATAAGCTGTAGAAGCAAACTTCAAAGCTTGGCAAAAGTGAAGGAAAGCTGCTCTAAGCCAAACTGGGTGTGTGTAAGTTAGGCCACCCAGTAGAAAAGGTAGCTGGTACTTGCTCTGCAGAGTGGAGAGATTTGATAAATTTATCCCCTGAAGTGTGGGGTGGGGTAATGTATCACCTGCCTGATGTGAGAATGTGAAAGGAGCAGTGATGTGCAGTGAAACTTGGTGTCATAGCAAACTTTGGTTTGCTGCTTCTGTTTCAGACCTGTACAAGAGCTTGTGTTCCTGCAAGCTTTTTTTATTTCTAATTTTTTACTTTATTAGACCAGTTCATCTAAAAAAAGACATAATCCCTACCTACAAAGCTTGTTTATTTCTTATGCCTTTTGGCTACAATGATGCTACACCTTTTGATACAAATACGTATTGAATACAGCTTATTTTGATATATATGATGGCATATTCTCATCTTTAATTTTACATCCTATAAAGGAGACAGTATGTTCTTGTGACAAAGTTCATGGAGGGAAGTAACAAGATTAAATCGTGATTCCTATGGTTTTAGAATGGACTTTTCTGAGAATATGTGTTCCTCTGCTACACTGCAATTTTTCCACAGTCCTGTTTAACATGTATAGAAAGATTTCAATGTTAGTTCTTTGACATCTAAATTGAAAAATCCTTAGGTAATTTCTGGTTTTCCCATATTTGGGTTTGGATATGTAGCTTTTCCTTTTTGCCAGAAGATAGGTATACACCTTTCAGACAAGTGGGAACTGATTTGTCCTTGATAGAAAGATGTTATCACATATAATGCTCTTATTGATCTATCCTGCTGTTATCCTCAGATGTGCTTTCCTTGTAGAACTGTTTTCTGAGCTAAAGAAATGAGCAGTTGAAGTTCTGATAATCCCAAGATAAATCTGAATCACACTCGTAAGTCTAAATATAAAACTAATAGCAAGGTGTGATCAGAGCTTGCATATGTCAGCTTCATTTGCAAAATCAAATTCTGACAGGAAATGGAAAACAAGAAAATTGTACTCAAGAGGATCCTAATAACCTCAAAATTTGAATATTTTTATCTTTTTTCCATTTGATCCTCTTTAAGGATTAATACAGTACGTCAGGATGGAGCTTCCTATACAAGAAACTTAACAGAGAGAAAATAATGTTTAAAGGTCTTATATCACAGCAGAATGAAAAAAAAATATTTGTAACAAGAGGAGAATGAGAAGTGAATTTAAAGGAAATAGTTGCTTTTCCATAACTTAACTACTTCGCAGCAGTAGCCAGGAATTTTCCTAATTTTCTCCGAGGTATCAGATTGGTCACTAATTAGTCAATGGGAAGGAAACACAGCCATATTGTTCTGTGAGCTGTCATATGACTTTGCCCAGCGGATAACAGTGGCTTTGCCAGCCCGCGTGAGGGGCGCGGGGAACCTCTGGCGTCCGCAGCATTGCCGCGGCCCTCCTGCTCGACCTCGAGCCCTTCTGTGACCCACACGGGTGAGGTGGCACCCGTGTTTAAACAAAACATTCACACAGCAGCCATGCTGAGTCGGCTCTCTTTGTCTTCCTAATTCTCCTGCTGAGAAGTCTCCTGCCAAAGTGTCCATGTCTTCCCTGAAACACCTACAGGTCCATTAGCTGAGAAGTTCCTCAAAACATTTACTGTGAAAGGGCGTCTGTGAGAAATTCCTTGACTGGTGCAGCTAGAGGAAGTCTGGGAATATTTGTAAGAGCCCATAAAACTGAAAAGATGATGTGTTGAAAGGCCAAGTACCTGGCAAATGCATTGCAGAGGCACAGCTTGTTTTGTCACACTTGGCCATGCTGACGCCATGCCATCTCTTTCGGGTGCCACGCCTGATGCTGTGAAACACACACAGGTGTTTTGGCCAGGAAAATATCATGAGAACAGTTTTGGTAGGTATCTAGCACAGTTTGTAATAGGATTAGGTAGCCACAGCAGGCCCAGGAGTTGGGGTAACTCTTCCCAGTTACTTACTCATTTCAGTGCAAAGTTTGAACTCCATTTTCTTTCTTCAGTTTCCAAATTAATTCTGTATAGGAGGTTTTGAGTAAAAAAAAAAAATGACTTGTTTTAGGTTTGAGTCCAAAGTACTTTAAAATAAGCATTAGTTAGTGGTACCATTCAAGCTACTTAAAGCATATACTTAATTCGGATCCCCAGAGCCCCAGGCACCGTGCGGGGAAGGCCAACTTTGCCCTTAAGTTCAGGCAAGGCTGGACCAAGTGCTGTTTGTCTCCTTCAGCCCCATCTTTGCACTCAGAGTACTGCTGCTTATGTTCAGCAATAAAAGCAACCCTGGGATGGTAGTAATGATGCTGTCATTACATGTAAACATGCTGTCATGTTTGCAGATGATTTTAATAATCCCCAGACATTCTTCTCTGTAGAAGAGTTGATTAGATGATGAGTGAGCACCTTCACAGGATTTTGGAGGGGATTTGTGGCTCTCTTTCTGTTAGTGTCTCAATTAATCCTTGTTAACTTTGTGGTTGGTTTAAAAAAAGTGAAGGTAAATATGTGACACCGAGTACCAATATCACATGAGATCACCATTGTTAAGACCATAAATCACTTCAAAGCAAAGAATTTATCCATTTTTTTGTCTTCCAGATAAGTGAACTACTTGGCAACAGCAACATGATCCAAACTAATTATTCAAAATCTAAACTTCTTTCAATTTCTGTGTTGTTATGATCTTTAAAATAATTCACCACTGTCATCTGTCTTTGCAGATGCAACCAACTATAAAGAAAAATGAAAACGGCCTCACATTCCATTAACATACTTCTTCACCTTGTTATTCTTTTCAATAGGCAAAGTTATCCTTCCTCAAAACACAGGCATAGTTCAGGCCATTTATTTTGTTCCACAAGGGCTGTTTTTAAATCCCCAAGAACAAAGATATTTCCTATGAGTCAAGGCAAATTCCTCCCTTCAAATGTGAGTACCACCATCAATCTTTCGGCCAGAAAAAAAAAACTTACTCTCTTTTCCTTCCTATCTGGTTCCTGGAAAATTGCATCATTCCTACTACTTTATATTGATTTATTTTCAGGAAGTGAAGTTACTAGCTCAAGGTCAGAGCCTTGTTTATGACTTTGCAATTTTTACGAGATCCTTGTGATTCAGAATATTGTAATTGACATTGAGTAGAAAAGCCTACAGGATCACTGTTATGTTTTAGTATAGAGTGACAATCATAAGATCCCTCAAAGCTATGGATCGGTCTCACTATTTCCCTAGGGAATGAGTTAAGTTTTATATTTTATATTTGTAACACCAAAACTTGTAAGTGTAAAAGCTTTTCACAAAGTGAGAACCCTTTTCTGGAGAGAGGCACACACACGTTTGTGTATTTGCTCTCTAGCTGCTTAGGAGAAGGAGGAATAATCTGCCTGGAGTTTGCCTGTAAGGGCTGTGGTGAGGCTGCCCACCACCTCTTGGCTGCCCTGAGACACTTTGCCATGCCAGGAACCAGTACTTCTTTGTTTTCCAGGATTAGTTTCCTCATTGTCACCTTGAAAAACCAGGACAAGAAAAGATTTATGTATCTTTGTCTAGGAGTTAGAAAGAAGTGAAGTCTGAAAAAACGTAGTCATCCCTTTTTGGCATACTTGTAATGGTTATCCACCCTAAGAATCCATGTTTAAATGATGATGTGGACCTCCATGCTACACCAACAAGCTATCTCCTTGATTTCACTGAGCATATAAATGCTGGCTCACAGCCAGCAGGAAAGTTTCTGGCTTACAGTGATTTATTTTATTACTTATGTTAATGTGCCAGTGGGATAGAAGATAGCCTTGTGGGCACTCAGTAACAAGAGTTAAGTAATGACTCAGGTTGCCCTTGGAGAGTGTCAACACGTACAGTCTTCTGCAGTAATTTTTTCACATGATTTCAAAATAATTCCAAATTATTATGAATACTTATTAATTGAGCTGCTTTATAGGCTGCACTGGCTGATGTTCAGTTCTTCACACATTCTGTTATATGTACCTTATCTAGGATTATTTACACAAAGTCCTTTCTCCCTTTCTGTTCAGGGAAGGCAAGGAGGCAAGCAAATAACCATGAAATCACTTTGGGGTTTCTGATGTTTTACACAGATGTTCTTCTCATCTCCCTTTTCATTTGTCAGTGGGTTTACTTTCTCCCTTCTTCATAATCATGAAATCATTCTCATTTTCTGTTCCTCTCTAGGCCTGTTTTCCCTGCTGTGTTTCTTCTGGTTGCTTTCCTCCCTTGTGATTTGTGCCTCAGTGAGTCCTGTTGCCAACTCCAAAAATGCAGTTGTTGTCTACATATTCACTCCCACTTGTGGGTGCCCTCAGTGACACTGACCTGCTTGTGAGCATGCTGGGGAGGGTGAGAAGACGACCTGAGGGACCAGCAGATCCCACTGTGATGGGTGCTTGGCCTTTGCAGGATAACTGGCTGCTGGCAGCTCTCCTTTCCACCCTTCAGGCACCAGGAACCTTTGATCCAACAGGCCTTTTGTTAGCACACATTTGAGGTTTTGTCTTGGACACCTTTCTCTTTTGGGCAGCAGCCAGCTCCGTGGCCTGCCCACCTCTTTGCCCCTGCATCTGCCAGATTTCTGCATCCTCCAGCTCCCTGGAAGTCTGCAGGGAATGTGGGCTCATAGCTAAAGGCAAGACTGGCTAATGGGAAAAAGCACAAACCATGAGGATTTGCAAGCCTGATCAGTGTGCAGGGCAGCAGGTAAGCATGGCCAAGCTGCAGCAGGAGGATGCAGAGAAAACTTTGTACAGTTACATTTTCAGTTACGCTCTCCAGTGTCAAGGGCAATCCATAGTTTAGTAACATTAATGTATCAGTTGGCTGTCATACTCACTACCATGATACTGCAATATTTCTCACTGTTTAGTTACCACTGAGTCTTTCAAATATTTCTCCTCCTTTATACTTCTATAAAACATGGCAGTCAATTTGTTAGACTGAGGGAAAAGGACCTATGTACTCCCACTTTGAAATCTGTTCATTTTTACAGTCTATGAAAAGATCATATGGGAAACTACAAATCAAGTGAAAAGCAAAGACCTTTATTTGTGAGAAAAAACGTGCCAAGAGTTTGCCAATTCTTGTGAGAATTAGAAAAGTGAATGGTCTTAGGTATCTGTAGTGGAGGGAAAAGGGAAAGCTACAATGCATTAGTCTGAAGAAGAGTGAGATAAATGAAAGCAGGAAAGATTCTGCAGAGGGACTTCCATAGTTTTATCTCTGTTATTGGACGATGTATAATAAATCATTGTGCACAGACAGGGAAACCACCATTCCAGTCATTTCAGCAGGGAAAAGTCTGAATCACATGGGCAGCTTGACTAAAATAACAGCAGGACTGACAGAAACAAAATAAACTGTAAAAGTGCTTTGGATTCCATGTATTTAAGTTTTCTCAGAATTTATAAAAATAGGAAGGCAAAGTAGTTACTTTAAGTAATTTTTGATGCCCTTTTCAGAAGGATTTAATGGTTCCTTAATGATTTTGTATGACAAAGATTGTATCTGATTCTTTCCGACACTAACCCATGTTCTAGGCAGAAAGGAAATACTTCAGAGGTTTAGTTTTGTTGAAGCTGCTGCTAGAAAATGCAGAAGACAAAAAGACCAAAATTTGCAGGGGAGGACAGCTGGATATTCTAGTAGTTAGCCATGCTCAGACATAATAACCGTCATAGGACTTGTCCACTGGGACTTGGAGATAAGCTGTGTGTTGATCCAAGATACCGATTGTTTAAATGCGTTGAGAAATTTAACCACAAGAGAGAAACTGGCTCTGTGAAGTGTAGGAGTAGTGAAGTGCTGCATTTGACCTACCACAATAGGTGGAAATCTGTGGCAGCAAAACACAAAAAACATTTGGTTTACATTAAATTACAAACTTGGTTTTGAAACACAGTGTGACCCTGCTGGTGACATGGCCTGTATTTTCTTTTGTAGCTTATAGGAAGTCACTGCAGAGCTTAGGGCTGGGTCTTGGGGATAAAAAAGGCTGCTGCACTTAGGTCTCATAATCAATTCAGTGTTCACATCAACTGTGTAAGATCTGAAGGAGCCAGGATGTGAAATACAGCACACCTGAAATGAATGCTTTCATGGAGGAAATGAAGACTAAAAGCCGGCTTGCAATGGTTGTTAGAATGAGTACAGGTTTCCATAGCATGACATGTGAGAGGAATTTGAGAATCATGGGTCTTTCTGGGACCAAGAAAAACAATGTAGGGGTGGATATCAGTTTTGTCTCTTGTCTGGTTTACTGGAAGAGGAACTTGTATTCACTTCCCCATTTGGCTTTTTACTTTGTCTTTCCACGTAAATGCAAATAGATTGGAATGGCCCTTGTACCCTCTATTCCCAGTGTGTACACGCAGACGTGGACACACACAGAGTCACCCCCAACCATGATTGTTATATCAAGCATGACTCACTTACTTCTAAATGTTTCCTGGGACACCCCTTGTTTTAATAATGTGTTTAGAAGAATGTAAGCCTTGTTTGTACTTGGAATCATCACCTTTGCAGTATGGCAAGAGAAAGACCTTTGGGATCTGATCTTTGGGAAGAGAGCAAGTGCCAAAATCTGGCACAGACAGAAAATGTGCAGTTCCTCTGAGCTGGGTGACAGCAGCAGGCTATGGATGGTCCCCATGAGCAGCCAATCTGTGTTAGAGCAGATTTCTAATTTTCTGCACTCTAGAGGTTTTGGCTCAATTTGTGCAGGTGGTCTGGCAGATGCAGCAGCCTTGCTGCTCCTGGCACTGCTCCTCAGCAGGAAATACCTGCAGCCAGCACTGGCCCCTGGTAAATTCAGCAGCTTCTTGTGACAGCTCAGTTTCCTGCCGGTGTTCTTAGGAACTTCCTCACTTGTTTCCCACAAAAACACACTCATTTTCATTTCAGTCCAGTAATCCTCACAGAGCAACGGTTTCACAGTGGATGCCTCCTCAGTCGTATCACAAAAGCAAGCACAAATGCAAACATTTTAGGGTCAGCTACTTTCAAACTAATTTTCTGAAGGTCTCCTGGTTGCCACTGTTTCCTGATGGACAAAGAGGGACATTGCTCATCCTCTCCATGGCTGCTCTTCACACCTCCACAAAGTTGAGGCTCTGCTGTGGCCTTTTTGATCCCCGTCTTAGCATTTTCCTGGGTGTTTTCCTCAGCCATGGTGCTGGGGCGTGCTCCCCATGCCTTGCCCACAGCAGAGGCATCTGCCAGTTTTATTCCTTGCCCAAGTGCTCAGTGGGGTGTGAGTGGGGCCTCCAGGTGGCAGCGCCCGCAGGCAGGCTGAGGTGCCTGGGGGGCGGCTCATGCCACCTCTCGTGAGACCTGTCTGTCTGTCTGTCTGTTCCGTGTAGGCACCTGGGCTCCAGCCCCAAGGTACACTCCACCTGCACATTGGATCATTTTACTGACGGGAGCAGGAAGGAACAAGGAGATTCATGAACTGATATTTATTTTAACAAATAGATGTGTGATTGACCACCTTAGCCCCAGCCCAATAACTCCTGAGCACTTGGGAATAACCACAGCACCTCACTTGGCTCCATTTAATTTTGTTGCAATCTGAGCTGTTTGGAGATGATGTGAAGAAGACTATTAAAGATCATGAAAAAGCTAGTTATATAAGCTACATTTCCTTTCCAAGACCCATACTGAGTGTCTACATTATTGCTAGTACCTATCCAAAATATATTAACTATCAATTTATGTTCTGCAATTGGAAAACCTTTTTTTTCCTTTTTATATATGTAAATAATAATGAAAATAGAAATTACAACTTATTTCTAATTTAAATAATATTTTCAAACATGGCTGATTATGCCACCTGTGACTGGGAATACCTGACTGTTCTCTTACTGGAGTATGTTTCTGTTCTTTCAAATGACATCTAGCTTCAGATGCTTCTCCTGACATTTTCCATCATGAGTAACTGCAGCAGGCTGGTGTTTTTTGCATCTGTGTGGAAAAACACTCAGACTAAATGATTTAGCCCATTTGAGAATAAAATCAGGGAAAAGAATGTGTTCTCCTGTAGTAAAATAATAAATCATTTTTCCTGGAAAAGTTGCCCCTGCTATCTTCTCCAGCAGCACTTTGTGCTCAGCTGGAGGGGCAAGAGGTGCCTGAACTGAGTGTGGAAGTGGGCTTCTCTGGGCTGCTGAAGAGCTGAAGTGATGGCCAGAGAACAAGAAAATAAGGCTTGTGGTTAGAGTGGTGGCCATAAGGAGACCAGCTGGGCAGGGCCTAGGAAAATCAAAGGAATATGTTTCCAGCTGTGCCTGGGTAAAGTAAATGTGGAAGGATTGGTGCTGGGCTTGGGCAGGCACATAGTCAGGAAGGTAGTGAGATGAAGGAAGGTCCTGTGCAAGAGGAGCTTCAAGAGGTGGTGTTCCTGGGGAGCTGGCAAACTGGGACAAGGGTGCAAGCAAGAGTGACAGAGCTGACAGAGAGTCACCTTATGACAGCCAAAAGCAGCTGTGCAAGAAGACAGAAGGAAATGCATGTGAAAGCAGGTGGGGCCTGGACTGCCACCCTCAAGAGACTGAAAGTAGAAAGGCCAAGGAAACTGGTGCTGGGCACATCTACACTGGAGATGGGATGGCATGTCCACGTTCCTTGAAGGAATGGAGAGTGCCTCATGTCATCTTGGTTTCTTCTGGTGCTGAAATTTGGGCATACACTAGCTGCGCTCTGCTCTGTTTCTCCAGAAAGGAAACTTGGGCACACAGACTGAATGGGAACTGTGATGCCCTGCAAACAGGGCTATGAGCTAAGCCACAAGGGGTCTGAGGGCATGACCTCATGTGATCCAGCTGCTGCATGAACACTTGGGGCCGAGATGGCTAGGCATAACCTTGGCAAGGCCAGGGTGGAAGAAAAAAGGAAATTTCAGGGGAACTAGAAGAAAATAAACATGCCATCTGTCACCTGGACAGACCTCAAGAGATTCACAGAACTCAGCATTGTGAATAAACTCTTAGTGACAACGTGACCCTCTTCTGGAGCAAAGACCTTGTGGCAGGTAGAGAGGCTCAAAACATGGGATTTTAGACACTGTCCCATCGTAATTTTGGTTCCTTTTATCATTGCACTGTCTCATTCATCTCACAGGATGAGCCAGCTCTTGGGAGAAATAAGAAGTATGTAGAAAAGACTGCTTCTCATGCTATTTAAGTGGATGGAAATGCCTGATTGCAGGAGGTGGGCTTAATTGTTCAGCAGCGCTCTGGGGAAAGGGCTTCTGTAGCACTGTGAAGTTCCTGTGTGATGGCAGGCACCTTATGAGCCCTTCCAGGCAAGGTCACCTCTCCAAACGGCTCGCTTGGTGCTTAGGGTTCTTGTTCCAAGAATGATGACCATGCAAAACCTGTTTAAAGTTACGCTTCAGATGCATGTAAACAAATGCTGAAACACAAAATAAGCAAGTGCAGGACATTAAATTGTGGACTCCAATACATGGCGGTGTCACAGGGCTGCCTCTCCCCACTCCACACTATATTCTGATTAACACCTTCTTCCAGGTCTGCAACATTGCGAAAATGAGTAATTCATGTTTCACAAGGATGCCGTTAAAATGAGAACTAGAAAGGAATGAGGACATTCATCCCTCATCAGGATGGACTTTGGATTTTAAGCAAACACATAAATACTGTGAACACACAGAAAGCATCATAAAAAAAATAATGAACAGCTACTAAGTGAGGATTCCAGGAAAAAATACCATGCGATCTTGTAATTAATGCAACCTTAAATGAGGCATTTCCTAATTTCAGAACACTTAACTGTCCCTCTTTAATATTCCTTTTGTAGTGTTTTCCTGTATACATGACACGCTGAGTTACAACTCCAGTGTCTCTCACACCCGATTCTGAATATTTGGGACAGATATTCACAACTTATTCATGACTTGATACAGATTTATGGAGAACTAAGAACAGATACACTGCACTTGGTTTGTACCCAATTTCTAAAATGGAAGCAAACCAGACACACCTGTTTTGAACACTTTTACATAAGCAGTTCTTCTTTACCTGGAGATTCAAATAAAGTGAAGTGGCACAGGACTTAAGCAAGACTCACTCATTAAATTTATACAAGATCTAACACATTGAATCTTGTCTCCAGCTATACCTTTTCCACAAAAAAATTACATAATGCAGGTTCCTTGTAAAATTTAATCTCTCATTTCAATGCCCAGACTTGTTCTGTTTACCCTTGTAGTGCCGTAAGTCGTGGATGTAGTTGTATGTCATTTTTTCTTTCCCCCCTCTCTCCTGAAAAATGCTCAGTAAGTTAAATATTCATGAAATTAAAGGTACACTTTTAATACTGTCTTTTAAAAAATCCTCTAAATGCCTCCCCACCAGAAAAACATCACACCATTGCTTTGGATTATCTATTTATTTATTTCAGTTAAAACAAACATACAATGTTTCATTGAAACTGTGTTGCTGGCCACCAGTCTAGCCCACAACTGCAGCTAGACTGCTGGCCTCTGCCAGTAAGGTGGGTATTTACATATGTACAGGCTGTACCGTAGGATGCCCGAATTCGGCAGCCTAACAAATCCGTTAGATGGCAAAGGTTGTTAACCTGCTGCATTCAGGAAATCGTAACATCCATGGTAAGTTTTAGAGGAAAAGCATACGTGAACCTGAACGAGGCTTTCTATGGACCCAAGTGACTCCTGTGTTTATTGCAACATATACATTTGTAATAAATACAATCAGTGTTTTCTTACACACCTTTAGGCGTAACACACTTCTTTCATTTCTGTAAGCATTACTTTGTTGTAAAAGGCTCTTTCCTTTGACAGTTGTTATACAGATGTACAACATGGACAACTCCTTGAAATGATGTAACAATCAGTAATGAGAGAGGAATATATACATAAATCCTGGACTCCAAACCTACATTATATACACTATACTTACAGTATATACACACATACAATTTATGTACATAGACTATCATAAATATTGAAAAATAGTTTTAGTTTTAATGGATTAATGTTTTATAAATAACATGTTACATTTATGACTGAAATATCATGGAAGACAGTAATGTCTAACTGAGGTGACAAAACAGTGGTTTAATACTGAAGCTGCTCTTTTAGGTGGTTTGTAATGTAGGTAACTTTAAACAGACAGGTTTGGAAAAAATAATAATTAAAATATCACATGTTGGAAATGGACCCAGCCAAGTGGAACTCAACTGTTGCAGGTGGAGAGTCAGTCACCAAACTATATAACACATAATGTATAATCTGGAAATTGCTACATTCAGAGAATTAGTGACATGTACAATACACTATGAGGTGTCATCACAAAAATCTTCCTCCCTTCTGGTTGCTGAGAAGGACTTTGTAGTAACTTCTCATTTACAACTCCTTCCTCTTCTATGGTTTCTGTGAGAAAGGAGGGTATTTCTCTCTTTCCTCCTTTTTAAACGCTGGCAAGGGAAGCACTTCATCCCTTATGTGCTACAAATTGCTCAAAGGTAGACAACATTTTAATCCTCTTCCACCTTTGCACACTTGTGGAGGAAGAAGAAAAGCTGCCAAAGTACTGAGGAGGCACAAGCTCAGCACTTCTGTGGAGATCAGGTAACATGGGATAGTTAACCATGGATGTACAGTACCTGAGGCAGAGAAGTACCTAAGGAGCGTTAGTCAGTGCTGACTCCAGGATCAATAATTGCCAGTTGAGTACCTCTGAACTAATAATACAAATAACACAAGAGGAATCTAACTTCTCATTACAGTTTTACACTATAGTCTTAGTGACCAGTACTTACAGTCATGCAGAAGTATCAATACAAAATACCTGCAGTTGTTTTTCCATAGATTTTAAATGGCTGGGCAGAGATTGACATTATCTGCCAATGGCAACTATTATTTAGATTTGTTTCTGATTAATTCTACAAGAGCAAAAAGTCTCAGGCACTGTTTAATCAATAGATTACAGGCCCTTACTTGTTCTCTCTGACACAATGACCGAGTGGGACTTTGTAAATCAGATTTTTAGAACATTGTGTCAGATGAAGACAGTTGACCACACTGCCATGAATATTTCATTAATAATCTCTATCTAGGCTTTTGTACCCAATATTGCTGTGTTTGAGAACCTCTTAGAAGCCAAGTACGCTGTTATACAGGTGTTACCTCTCTTCAACCTGGGATAAGAATGAAAGAGTAAACATGCACTAGAAACAAAACAGCTCATCACAACCATACAGCACCTGTTTCATCAGCTAGGGCTCATAAGAAATGTATCTATTTCTGAAGCAAACAAATATGAGATGACTATCCAGCCTATGAGGTTATCTTTAATACTACTATATAGTATAAATTGGAAGAGGAATCCCAGCTGCGTATGTGAAGAGAGTTTGTACCAAGCATGAAGTATTGGTGCAGTTATTTTGTGAATTTGACTCAGAAACGGAATAGTCAAGTAATTCAAAATCCAATAATGGATGAGGACTTTGAGAAATACTGTACAGTTTTGAATATTATACAACTAGTAGACTACATTAGGACTTTTTCATTTTCCTATAGTGTTTCAAGATAGATTGGACTGAAAAAAACCCCAACAAACATTGCTACAACTGACAATGGACCTTATTAATATAAAGGGAACTCGAGGAGGGAGTTCTGTATTAATGGCATCATATGCTCCAGTGCCATTCAGTTGCTATCTACAACAGGAAAAAAAAAACAAACAAAAAAGGAAAAACCCCAAACCCTGTTTTACTCAATTGCACTACTGAGTACCTCAAGAAGGGAAATGTCAATGCCATCTTTACGATTTTATATTACCTACACTTTTCTCAAATGTACCCATTTCTAAAGGGTGTGTTTTTTTAAAGCTTGAAAATTTGGGTTTCCACACCATGTTTGGGTACTAGGGTAACTGTAGTTACTTAGGTAAGCTGACAAATGATTTTCAGGATTATTTTCACTCTCATTCAAACTAAGTGAATTTCATGGGAAGCATTTAATATCAGAGAATGTTGACCAGAATTGGTTCATTTTCTGTTTTGGTCATTAGAAGCATTTTAAAAATAAAATTCCTTCTAATTATGCCTCTACAGAATTATAGAATATGCTGAGTGGGAAGGGACTCATCAGAACCACTGAGTCCAACTCCTGCACAGGGCACCTCAAGACTCACACCATGTGCCTGAGAGCATTGTCCATACACTTCTTGAATTCTGTCAGGCTTGGTGCTCTGACCACCTCTCTGGGGAGCCTGTTCCAGTGCCTGACCATCCTCCAGATGGAAAACCTTTTCATGATACCCAGCCTAAACCTCCCCTGACTCAGCTTCATGCCATTTCCTCAAGTTCTGTCACTGGTCATGAGAGTGAAGAGACCGAGAAAGTCAAACTAAATTTAATTTAGGACACTAATTAAATATTTTTATGAGCTCCTCTATGTTATTCTTTCCTTCTTTTTAGAAAAATGTTTCTTAAAGTCAAAATAGTGCTTTTGAGGTCCATAAGAATTTTTGGTACAAAAAATAATAGTGTTAACTCTCTTTCTCTCTCTCATTGGTTATTTAAACACTTTGCTGTAAATTAAAGAGTTCTTTCTCACATCAAATGGTTCCATTAGGCACATTCAAGTAAAATAACAAAATATCCAAGTAACAATGACGAAAGCCAAACATGGCTTGATAAAAGTCTACAGAGAGTTCTGTCCATTCTCTGGAATGGAATAAAGTTGTCACTTCCTTCAGCCAGACACTCACGTGGTTTGATGTTAATATCCACTTCCATCATGCAGAACAGTTTCTTAAAGACAGAGTTCAGACATTCTACAATCAGAAGAACCATCAACAAAGAATCTGCCTTTTAAAGGAAGCTGAATAGCTCATTTTCGTTCTCCTTAGGTATCTGAGTGAACACTGGCATTTGAAGTGGAGCGTTACAGAGATTAAACCAGGGCAGTTAATGGCCATCGGATGTCACATTCTGGGTCCAGTCTAGAATAATCAGTGTCATGCACCCAGTCATCACAAGTATACCACTTAGAAAGAAGAACGCAGCCTGAAAAAAACCAAAACATAAAAGAAGTATTTCAGATTCTGCTACGACACTGTGTTGGTTAAACCACAACATACACCTAGAAATTCATGCCCATGTATGGCACAAATGCCATTTTTCACGGAGGACAAAGTAAAAGAGACGAGATCAAGTTAATAACAAGGAGCTAAGTATCTTTCTCATACTTGGGGTCCTTTCTCAAATCAAAATGTACATTTATTTTCAGTACAGCAGACCTCACCCTCAACTGAGGCAAATAAGTGAATGTAGCTGCTGATAGCAGTCAGGCTGTGCTACTGTTCTGACTTGACTCTGTCTCAGTATGTCTGATTTCATTCTGAGTCTGTATGTCTACGATCAGCAAGAGGACCAAGAACAATCAAGACAACCCAAATGACTGTCAGAGATCAGCTTTATGAGGTAAATTATGTAAATAAGTCTTAAAAGAATATTTAAAGAATGTTAAGACTTTTTTAGTATAGCTCTTAAGGGTATTCTGTTGAAACCTGGTTCTTACCAGCAACAAAATGACCCAACTACTATTAAGATTGGGGTCCAGGGGCTGAAAGAAGTCATCGAAGTGAACTGAGTCTTGTGATGGCCAGTTCCTGGGTTTTGAGTTCCTATGCAACTCCCATATGTTAATTCAGGTAACATTAAATGCCAATTCACTACCTTCACCAGGACTTCAAAATTCATAAATCATGAAGAAGAAAATTAAAATTTTTGCTCTGAATTAGTAAGCAAGTGTAGTTGCATATTTGTCTATACGTACCCCAATCTTTTGCACTGACTTCATTGGTTCCTTCTTCACTAATTTGATGTAGAAGGCAGAAGGAAGTATAAAGATCAGCATGGCAGCCGCAGAAGCACCTGTATAGACAAAGCATGGAAATAAATATTCATAAACAGATAAACATACTTTAATTAGATTGGAACTGCCTCTTCTGAAATGCAAAGACTGCCTGATCTGACAGGAAAAATGCTTACCAATGAATCCAAAGATGTCTCGAATAGTAGGGACAAAGATAACAAGCACGTTGGTAAATGCCAGAAGAGCAACGGTAATGGAACAGTGACGCCACCAACTAAACTCCTTCCCTGCCCACAACAGCTGGGTAATGGAACTGCGGATCTTCGGAAGGCAGGGTGGGGGAAGGGGAAAAAAAAAAAAAAGACAGTTTAGTCTTCATTATGGAAGACAGTGATTTGTCACTTGAATTAGACCCTTGTTCTGAAACTATTTTAACATAATTTTCCTGAACGCTTCAGATTTTAATAGAAGATGAAAGTCATATGGAGGAAAAAAGCCAAGGAAAAACATCTATTTAGAACAAAAATAAATTCCAGGAAATTTTGTAACATCTAAGGATGCTGCTCAACAATGTACACATAAATGGCCAGGTCATGTCCACAATGTACTTACAAAAACATGCTGACTTTTGTAAGCTGATAATACAACAGTGTAAGTACTTTTATGAAGGCGCAATTGGTTTGATTTCCCTAATAAACCCATACAAGTGAATGTATTTGTATCTATTGCTTTGTAAATGTTGCACATTTATTGAATTAACAGTATAGCTATATTCTAATAAGCTATCAAGCTTATTAGAATACATTTCCTTTTTCAGTTAAGAGAAAAACTCTCTCAATTAATAAACAGGAGTTGCCAAATCAGTAAATGACTGCAGCAGCACAAGTGTTAAAAATAAAAAATGGTAGTAAGACAAAAAAAAATAAATGACTTACTGGGAAAATGACTACAGGTACAGTGAGGGTTACCGCCATAAGGACAGCGAGACGCACAATAAGAAGGAGAACATCAGCACCCAGATAAGCAGAGTAGGTATGAAGCAGTTCTGGTTCGACTTTTCCTGTAAAGAAAACAGTATTTTAATTAGGTTTAGTTGATATACTTCTTAAACAACTGCTTCTGCTCTAAATTCTAAGCACTTTTTACAGTTATATCAACATGAATGGAAAGCCTCAAGAGCTCCTACAAGCATGTCTCCATTTTGCACAGGGATGACTCGGAGGCACGAAATCTGTTTTAATCCAATTTTAATCCCATGCCTTGGGCCTAATTCTACTACTGATCTCCTCTGGGCCGTGCACTTACAGAAGTACTAAAACAACCTCCAACAAACAGTGTATATATAGAATGCATAGTAAATGCTTACTTGTTCTATATTAAAAATAAAACTGTGGTTTTGCAGAATGTAAGTAATTTAAAACAAAGCAAAGAAGGCAATATTCACCATAAAATGTCAGGTATCCAAAGAGAGCAGCCAATAAATACATGAGGAACATGGCAAAAAAAGATACATAGGACACATTCATCATTCTTTTACGGCTTCGGCTGTAAGAAAGAAGATGACGCGTTATTAGTAGTGAGAACATACTGTTTCATACTACTTCTGTTTGTTTAGTGAAATTACAGATATATATCTTATGCCTACCTTTTCAGTTCTTCATAAATAGGAAGAATTGCAGGATGGCAGACAAAAGAAAATGTTAGGATTGGAACAGCATAAACAGTCTGAAAAAAAAAGCATCTTTCTTAAGTATCTCAACAGACATTAGAAATTCAGTTTAAAAAATATTCATCAGTAGATTCTTCAGTTTTGACTTTATTTTTTGATAAAGACTAGCTACTCTTTACGACGGAAACTTCAGAAAAAATTAAAACAAGTTCATATTTTCTTAAACCCAGACTCTGAGGTACCAAATAGTCTCAAATGTCACTGAAGTCCATGCTGAGCTGAACACATTTGCATTCAAAAATCATGTTCTGCAACTCATAAGCTTAAGCTATTATATCTTGAGCTTGGTATTGGGTATTACACGTGTGGAGATTCACCACTGTTATTGGGAGCATTAGTGAGAGTCATGAATTTGTGACTGGGAACAAGCCAAATGTCCTATTTGCATGCTTTTACAATTTTCTTCATCTTCTTCTGCAATCTATTTTTCAAAATGCTTCACTTTCTTGAGAAAGCTTGAAATGCTGTGCTGAAGAATGAGAGATGTGTGTTTTGCCACTCAAACAGGCACCTCAAGCTCCTCTAATTTCTGTGTGTTTGGAATGTGGAAACACCCAGTCTGCATGAGGTAAACAGTGCCCAAGTCTACTGGAACAGAAAACATTAACACATCCCAATTTCAAAACTGGGCAAATACTTGAAGGAAAAATGACCTAATTTATTTGCTATGTACTTAGTCTCAGTTATTTTCAACAAAGCATCTGATTTCCAGTCAGTTACCTGTGAATTGAAGATGAAATATTTTGGCTTGCACATATCACTTGTTATGTTTTCATCTACCAGAGGTGCCATTGTTGCATTTATTAACGTGATGTTCATGATGTCACTGTCCATAGGACAAGGAATCTGGAACATCTTCCAAATTACCTAGAAATAAAGCCGTACATTTGTTACTTTGACTAATGCAAGATGTGAAAATTTCCAGAAACTGTTTAATTTCACTTTGAAATGCAGTTTTACAAGCACTAGAAGTTTACGAGATTATACTTACAACGATCAGAAAGAAGACCATGCAAAGTAAGGAAAAGCCACTGGTATAGCCCAAATACCCTGTGATTGAGAAAAATAAAAAAAATTGAAGGTACAATAAACAGAAACACCATTCAAGTGAAAATACTATGACAAAATATATTCTGTCAGTGATCTCTTTCAATTGCCATTTTCATAGCATTACACAGAACAAGTTAATTATTCATTGACTTTCTGCTAATATCAACTCAGGTCTGAAAGTTCTGAAACACATTATTAGGGTCTGTACATACAGTGAGTCTGTAATGTTAAATTTTTTAACATACAAGAAAAAGATGCAAACAAAAAAAACCCCCACAGCAACGACTGTGTGAATTGTTTATTGTATACTAAGAGTGACTATAGTATTAATTCCAATAGCAAGCACTATCAGATGACTTAGCCTTTTCCCTTCTGTTTTTACTGATTTATTTAACTTCTAGAAAATAGTAATTTCAGAGAGTAATTCACACTGAGACTCTCAGTTATTAAGGTTCCAGGACAGAATTGTCTGAAAAAAATAGGGTGTTAACTGAGTTATTCACATATATCACTGAATTACAGCCATTTCAGATAAAGCATCTGGGATGAATTTTCTGCTACTGCTTGGGGTCTAAAATAAAAAGATACTGCAAAGACAATTTAACTGCCCAGGGTTAGCATTCCTGTTCTTTGGAGGTTGTTACAGGATAGCTGACAACTATATTATTTCACTTTTGACCAAAATAGGTCAAGCTTTGTGACAAGAACAGAAACAGAACTTTACTGTTGAGCTTTGTTCTAAAGCCAACCTATCTGCTGTCTTTTCATTTTTAACAAA
This sequence comes from Atrichornis clamosus, assembly GCA_013400975.1. NCBI lineage: Eukaryota > Metazoa > Chordata > Aves > Passeriformes > Menuridae > Atrichornis > Atrichornis clamosus. Next base: position 29,477 of record WBMZ01002341.1, read on the forward strand.
CACATCTGTAATTTAGTATACTTGTCTTGATATTTTTCCTTTGTTCAAGGAGACTGACAGCAATTACCTAAACACTAATTAGTCCCAAGAGACAAGCTTGGAGACAGTTGTTAATTCACACAGCATTTCAAGACTCAAACATTGTAACAACCTGTTTCCCCACATTATTTTCAATGGGTTTTTATTTTGATTGCTCTCTACTACTTACCTAGATTTTTCAGTAGGGACAGGGGAAGAATGAGGATGACAGACACCAGCAGCACCAAATAGTCACCGTTGAGATACCATTCTCTGCAGAAAAAAGGTAATATTTGTAAGTAATCAAGTATTTAAACATTACATTTACAGTTTAGCCTTCACTCTGATCTTCTACAACATATAGCTCCTTAAAAAAATGCACTACCTGATGTCACAAAGGATAGCATTTAATCCCCTATATGGACCTAAAGTCCTACATTAGCTTCTTATCTCACCCCAAACCTGCATTGTGCCTTTCCTTTAGTGTCCTTTTATAAAAATATATGCATATGCATTTGGAAGTCTGAAGACAGAAAAGTAAATGATTTGTTAGAAAAAAGTCAACTGGGATCAATCATGGAAAAAATAGCAGTTTTCTTAAATGCTGGTTCCCAACTCTCCAGATATGTTAGAAAATTGCAGGGCCCCAGCAGGGTTTCCACTTTTAATGGAAATAAAATTCTGTTGGGTGCCCTGTTGGAGTTAAAGAAAAACAGGTGAGGGCTGAAAGTAAGGCAGTAGCTCAAGCCCACCGGCTGAGAAAACTCCAACAAGCACTGGGAGTCTCTTGGAGGCACAGTCAGTCCCTTTCAGTAGGGAAAACATGGTAAGACTCTCAGAAGCTTTTTCCTTCAGAACATTTTTGCCATTTATTATCTAAGAAGCAGCAGCTATTTTTTCACAAAACATTTTTGAGCATTAGAAGATTAACGTATTTTTTGAAACATGTAAAAACAAAGTCCTACAGGATCATCCTATATGCTTTAAGCAATTAAAGCAACACTACGCATTTATTCCAAATATTAATACTTTACATCCTGTTATGGTATCACTTCACAGTATTTCTTTTAAAATGGACTGTATACTACTTAGGTAAACAAAGAAAAATTAATGATTTAATTGGAAATTTGTATATTGAAGCTCAATTACTAAATTATAGCCTTTTACATGATAGTGGAAATATGGAATAATTAACAGACTTGCTCTGGATTTATGTAGTAAATGCAAAAACAATTTAGTCATCTCTTTCCTCAGTTTCACCTGGGTTAACTAAATGTAAAAAAGGAGAATTTTACAAACTTCAGACGTGTAGGACATTAACACCATACACCTTTTGTTGTCTTCTTAAAAAATACAGTAGACTTGTGGTAAATTTGAAAGAAATCACAACACAGAGACTCCTTGCATTTGATACAATCGTAAGAACATGCACTGTTATTGTGCATACCATCAGGAGTTTCAGATCAAGGACTTCAAAGTTTTTCTGCACTGAAAAGTAAAGAATGGGATTGTGCTGTTTTAAAACATAACCAAGTATTTTAGAATACTTTTATGATTTAGAAGTTGCTAAACAAATTTTCATAATGGAGCTAGTATTTGTAATATTGTCTCAGAATTCCAGAAGCTCTGCTACAGTAAGCATTACTTTGGGACATTTAAACAGGTAAGCGCTTACATTTTAGGCACCAGGCTGCCAGAGTGGAATCCATGCCAATGGTAGCCACCCAGACTCCCCTAAGCAATGCATGGAGAGAGTCAGTTAAACGGGGTTCACAACTGCCAGCGCACTGAGAAAATACTTACTTTAAATCAGTGTACAGCTACCTAGTGCCAGTCAACAAGAAAATATTTAAGATACAGATCTCAATTTCTTAATTTTCTCTGCCAGATTTGCAGAGCAGCTGCTGTATCCAGTGAGATTCACAGACTTTAACGTTCCCTCTTGAAGTGCAACCAATTTTGAATTCTTTACTGAAGATGGGACAGTTAAAAATATTTGCCTCCGAGCCCCCTTCCAAATACTGGCTACTCCAGGGACTCTCTTAAGAATTGAAAAATAGGGACTTGAATTCAGCCAAAGGAGAGAAATGAACCTTCCCAGCAAAGAATTTGTAAACATAACACTACTAAGTAAACAGGGCAGGTGTAGTACTCCAGTAAAAAAAAAAAAAAAAAAAAAAAAGAAAAAAGCTAGCACTGTTGTTATGACAATATCTATCAGCAAGCTGTATGAACATCACCAAACGGCTCGAACCCCTTGGGGAACACAGGCAGAAAAACGCCTACCTTCTGAACTCAGGCTTAGGTGTAAGTTGGAGTCTTGAGCTGCTCAGCCCTCTCAAGACTGGGACACTTCAGGACAAGGCACAGAAGTACAACTCTGAAGAGTGAGATTTATAGCACTTAACTCTATCCATCTGAACTCAGGCATCTTGTTTTTACATACCCTCTCAATACAGAGTGATATGATTAACTCTTCTTTGGAGATGCACAAAATATATCTAAAGCAGGTGCACTGAACTGATCACTACCTAGGATCCCCCTTGTCCACTGTATATAAAGACCATAGTAGTGATGAACTCAAAGTCCAACTTACAGAGGGTATGGCTAGAAAAAATGAATCCTATCCAAGGCACCTCTTTTTAAAACCAAGCAGGAAAGCCACTCTGGAGTCAAGGTGTCTCCAGGGCTAGATGGCAAGGCATCCACCACTTTAGTCTTGGGCATATAAACTGTGGTCAATGTTTAGTCTCCGTATCTTTTTGAGAACTATTTCTTATGACATTCATTGCATAACTGCACAGTAGCCTTATACTTAATCACTTCCCACACTATTATCACTAGAAAACCAAATTAATCAGACCAAACCAGTTTGAATGCAGCAAGAAAATAAACAAAAACCCAAAACTAAAAAAAAACCAACCATAATCACATTTATCTTTCCTTATTGAGTGTATGCACTGACTGGTACATACAGAACCACTTACCTGATGTTCTTTACAGAACAGCTTTCTGCAATATGATGCAATACCTGTATTTTTCTACCCTTTTCCCAGGTCAGGCTGGATCTAAATGCAGTGAAGCACTCAGGGGAAAGGAAAACTTACTGTATCTCTGTCTGAATAAGAAGCTACCCTACGGTGTACCGAACGTGGTCTTCATATAAAAATATATACAGTCTCCGTATTTGTTTCTCCTAATAGTTTCTCTGATGAGGAGTTCTAACACCTACCCTGTGGTCTCTTCGATGTTCATAAATGTCTTGATGACCAATGGTAACTCATATTTCACTATGAAGAGGTAGCTTGACATAGCTGTAGGTGAATAACATCATAGATCATTACAAATATAGAATATGTCACACGATGCAAGAATCACATAACATGTTTCATAACTTCACTTGAACACAAGCAGTTAATGAACACATGTTGTGTGAAAAATAAGTCTCCAAGAATAAGTAGGGAACAATTACTATTGACAGTACAGGCCTTTTAAGATCTTGTCCTCACCTCCAATGTTCTGCATTGTAATCGATCCAGAAGCAGCGAGTTTTCCAGCCATACCAAAAGCCTTCATTCCCAACTGTTCATACAATAAAGATCCTAAAAGAAAATATAATATCCCATTGGAAGGTGTGTTTCACAAAGATACAATAAGAAACAAATACCATATGTTTGTGAAATAGTCATTTTCCATACCTCCTTCATTGGCAGTCTTCAAAAGAAGATGCACTGAATACAAAGAAAATATTGAGACAAACAGCAGGAGTATCCTGGGGAGAGAAATACATGCAAATTTGTAATAGTCATAAATGGCTTTTTGAACCCTATTAAATAAAGATGTATCAAACATAAATATTATTCAAATTAAAATATTATCTGAGAAAAAAGTGTAGATTCTAAGGTCCGTTAAAAGCATTCTGAAAACCCAATTAATGCCAGGATTTTATACTAAATTGCATTTCAGAGGCATAGAAAGAAATTCTAGTGTAGGATTGAACAATGATTCTATTCAGTGTAAAGTGGCATAAGCATGGCCAAGTGTCAGGCTATTATCCTTGGCTACATTTCATATAAATAACTTAAAGTATCAATAGGATGTGCGTGGGGGGAGAGGGGTTTGCACCCTTGTAAGAAACTGTATTTCTCCTGCCTTCCTATCCTGTTCAACAGTGTGTCATGCACCTATTGAACATACAGTTGGGACTATCCACAGCTGAAGTGAAGATTAGCTCCTGGTCTTAAAAGAAATCAGCTTTTCAGCTTAAACCCGTGTTATGTTTTTTGTAATGTAAAGATGAAACTGCAAAAGCCTTAAAAGAATTGACTGAAAATTCAGACTCATTGGGAGCTGTGTTTTCAAATGGAAATACACATTTACTGTCATAAAAAAAAAAAATTCTTTCCTCAAAAGTTAACTCTTCAGGTGTGCTTACATGGGAATCGCTAGTGGCTTGTTTATCTTCCCCACAGCTTTTACAGGCAATGCATATTAATTCCAGAAGCACATTTGCATCACCTAAAATTCGGCTCTTTCAACAACAAATCTCTCCCACAACAAATGCACTTCCTGGAGTGGCACACTAGGGGGGACTTCTTGGCTGCTGAAGAACACAGTGGAAAATTACAATGCATTAAAAAAAAAAAACCTGGTCTTTCTTACACCAATACAAGCATTTTGCTTTATAGGAAACCTAACAATCAGCATTATCAAAAATGGCTCCAAAATGCCAAACTTCATTTCGCAGAGTACATTTCCTTTGCGTCATTTTTTAATGTTGGTGAAATTAGTAAATGCAGCACAAAGACCTGGAAACAAGATCTGAGAAGCTTCAAAGATCTGTACAGGAAACTTTTGTTACTGTGCCAATTCAACACTAACAGATGCACACATATAAACCTCTCTATTTCTGACAGGTAGAGATTAACTAGGATTTGACTCAGCCATCAACTAGAAACAGCACAGCTGAAATGTGCCAGGGTTACATTACTTTAAAACAGCACAGATCCTAGACCCCTCAATCCTAACCTGGAATGGCTGCCTACAGTGTTGACAAGATCAGTCAGCAAACTCATCTTGAAGCTCACTCTGTTTCTGGCTTCCAGACCATACTATTCATTTATTTAGTGCTGACACAAGTGACAAGTCACAGCACTGAGACAAGTGACTCCACAGTCTTCGAAGAATTTACTGCCTTAATCAACTGCATCTGTATGTGAATTTGTAACCTAGTTATTAAACGATGCCTGTAATGCCCTCAGTGTCACCGTAAATCCACAGTACCGTCTGTGATTAACTGCCTTCCCGCCTCAGAACTATACAGTCTACACTAAGTTTTGAAAGGTAACAAGCTAGTTCATCTTTGAAATAGCACTAATGCAAACAGATCTGAATGCAGTATCAGGAAATGAAAGGCTACTAAATTGCCTCAGCACCCAATGGTTAAACTGACAGTTTAGATCATTTTTTTTCCTCAGAAAAAAGGAGCCCCCCCAAATAGCTAACCTTAAATTCTCTTTTCTTCCTCTCCTCAGAGACATTCTAATGCGCATTGCATTGATTATCTTACATGTGCTGCAGAACAACTTTAGAACATGAAAACTGATGAGAGAAGAAGTATCTATCCCTTCTAGGTTCATGCTAAGTCACTCATTCAGTTTAGCATCATCTAAGCAAGTGAAAATGTTAGTAAAAGATTAATAAATCACCATATACTTAAAATCCTTCAGATCAGAACTTTACACATTGGTAGTTTCCTCAGGAAACTTGAGCACCACCCTGCTGCACTGTGAAACATCTGGAAGTAAATCTGACCTACTTTCTGGAAATCTGGCAGCAGAGTCAGGGAAGTTTTGAACTAAACATTACTCTTCACATGTTCTTGAACATTCAGCACATTCATCTATTTCCAGGAGAAAAACACAAGGTTCCTTTAAACATATCCATGGATACTAATTTGCAGTCAAGTCATTGATGCTACATGTTGTGTGAGCTAAACTGCCTCCAATACATGAAAATTGTACTTTCCCAAAACACTTAAAAGCACTGTACGTAATTGTTTCCTTATGTCATTTCTGACTACATTACTGTAGTTCTGTCTTACACCTGAAAGCTTTTGCCTATGTAGACATGTCAATAAAGATATGCCGGTTATTCTGCATTCCTCACTTCCAGGCGCACAGCAATTTTTATAGGTGTAACTTAAACCCGTTCCCTGAATTGAATAAAAGCATAGCAATAAAAAGGACTTCTTTATTGGCTAAGTACATGGTAACTCTGTAGGCACAATGATGGCAGTTGTGGAAAACGAGACCACATCACTGATCGGGACTTGGATAATGGAACTTTCAAGGAAGTCTATCAGTTATTCATGAAAAAACTACAGCTAAGTAAAGCAAAATTCACTGTAAAATGTTTTTGAGCGTTGCAGAAGTTGCAATGAACCTGTTTAACTTCTGCAGGTTCTTCTGAATGTATCAGAATCCTTAAATTTAAAATACGCCATAAATCCTAAAATGCCATTCTCATCTATAGAAATGGCCGGATAATTTCTAGGGGTCATATTCCTACATCAAGTATTTCTCCATTATGAATTACACAGCAGAAAGATTTTTTTTTTGATGACTCAAAGGATACTTACACAAAAAGAGCAATTCCAGTGTTAGCCATGGCAAAAGAGAGACCAAGGATGCCACTGCCCACAATAGCATTGCTCAGATTAAATACTGACATTCCAAAGGAAGTAGTACCCGGATGCTGAGAAAAGGGAGATAGGTAATAATTAATAGAAAGTTATTACTCATCTCAGAATTAACACAAACATAAATTTGGCGATACATTTTTGTTTGTTTATTTGAAACGTCATTGCTAAGTACTTACATATTGAGTTTCATATTTCTTCTTTCCAAGATTGGAGTCGAGCAAGAAATTTTGGTTTTCTGGATCAATATCCGCATAGTGGCTGCAAAACAACACTGCATCATTAGCGACTCTCACGGGCAACTTGCATATTCACTTCCCGATCAGCATTTCCAATCCATTTCAAAGGGAAAAGAGAAAACTGATGAAATAACCCCCGAAAGAACCACCCCACCTGCCACTGTGTCAGTGCATGGAGCGTGGCGCCCGTCTCCGCCCGCAGTCATTCCCGTGTTTCCGCACGGAGCGCACACCGACACGCGGCACCGCCGGGTCTCCGGCTGGTTCCGCCCGCCCCGGGGCGGCGGAGCCCCCTCACCTCTTCATAGCGGCCGGTTTGGTGGGGTAGGGGTAGCTGAAGTCGTTGCTGTTGGAGCTGTAGCTGCTGCTGTCCTCGTCGGGAGAGATGTTGAACTTGCCCATCTCGGCGTTGCTCATGCTGGGGCCGGGGTCGGCGCTCGGCGGCGGCCGCTCTTTTGTCCTTGCCGGCGGGACTCGCCGCGCCTGCGGAGGGGGCGGGAGGCGACGTCAGTGCCGCAGCGGGCGCGCGGCCGTCACGTGGCCCCGCGGCCCCCGCCCGCCGCCGCCGAGTGGAAAAGTACCAGGCGCGCGGGGCGGGGGGCGCGCGGACAAAGGTGAGACCCGCGGCTGCCCCC
>WBMZ01002342.1:0-20960 GCA_013400975.1 Atrichornis clamosus
CACGGGTGCAGGGGGCGCTCTCATGCGCTCTTGGGGAGCGGCCACAGCAGGGTGGCTGTCCCGGAAATGGAGGCAGGGAAAAGGGGTGTGGGGGGAGAAGGTCTGAGTTTTGCCATGTTTCTCACGTGTCCAGTTGCAGTTTCCTCAGTGGCTGCAGCAAGAGCTGGGGTCTTCAGCCAAGGCAAACAGGTGGCTGGCTCTCCTCGGACAGAAAGAGAGAGAGAAGGCACAGGAGCACCGGCTCCTTCTGGAGCCCCCCGACTCAGATGGGGAGGATCTGCCAGCAGTGATATAGCAGCGGATGATGCAGGTGTCCAGCGAAAATAACAGGGAGGGAACCCCAGGGAACTGGACAGCCAAAACTCCCACAGCCAGAACACAACACCACACCACGTCTCCCCAAGCCAGGCGAAGAGGCAGTGAGTCCCAGAAGCTCCTTCCTGGCTGCGGAGGGACTGCTCCCCCCATCCCCTCACACGCACACACCGTTCCCCACCTCCCTTTGTGTTTTTCAAAACCGTATCAAAGACTGGGCCAGGGTGATCAACTATCTCTCTGTGTCTTGATCACCCACCATCTACATATGGGCTATACCCTGCTCCTGCCAGCTGTCTCCCTGGTAACCGATTGGAAAAAAGAAAGAAAAAATTCACTAAGAAACGCAAACCCACCACAATAATGCTTTTTATTTTTCTAATAATTTCCAATATTTTCTAATGTTCCATGTCAAGGAGGTGAAATCTTTCAATAATGTTATTTATGGATGAGAAATCAAAGGAAGGGAAGTGAAGCAAGTGGGTTGGAAAGACAGTACAGCTGGGAATAGAGGGCAGTGGTATATGCACCACTGCCTGGCACTTAGGTAATTGTGGTGTATTTCTCATGTTAAGAGCTATTCTCATTATTTGCTCCTAAATGTGATATTTCTTTCCCAGTTTTTAATTCTCATTTGGTTTAAAAGAAGCAGGATGGGCCTATGACTAATTCAGCAAATTTTAGGCAACTTTTTATTAAAGACAGCCATGTTCACTGGAAGGTTTTCTGGCATTCTTCCAGTCCTTTTGAAACCATTTTAAGATTCTCTTAAAATGTAAAGGCTTTTTTAATTATGCTGTTCATTTTTCCATGCAGTGTATATACTACGTTAACATTCCCTTCACCTGTCTCTTGGGGCAGTACAGTAACTGTTACAAGAGCAATTTCTGTTGAACCATATTTTAAATAATCTTTATGTGCTTTAAGTAACTCTCCAAAAAAGAGGTTAACAAGTGAAAAAAAAGGTATTGTCAGAGGAATCATCTTTAATAAAAGCAGTATGATCTGCTAGTCAGGAAATAAAGTGTGTTTTTTAGTGTATTACATAGATAAGAAGGCATCTATGGCAAACTTTAGTTACCAAGAAAATATTCCTTCCCACTCAATATGTTGAAAAGTAAAATACTATCCTTAATTTCAGTTGGCCTAGTCTTTTTAAATTAGCATATTTGCTAGGGATTTGTCAGGTCTTAGAAGTCTGATGGGGTGCTCTTTTATGTAGAATAATTTGTGTTCCAGTTGGTTACTTGTGAGACCACTAGACCCTCAGCAAATCTGTTGTGGGTGTGCTTAAAATGCATATTGAGCAGATACAGTTTCTAAGTGGGAAAACCATTTTACTCCTGTTCTTTTCTGTACACCTAGTGTTAATCTTTGACAGTGATAGAGCTTCTCCATGCACTGCTGAGAGACTATTAGTACTTCATTTTTTCAAAAGAGTTCTTGTATTTAGCTTTCACATATTTTAAGTTTGGAAGGGGTTTTAAATTTTGTTAAAATTTTTTTAATTGACTTTCAAGGAACTGTAAAACTTTTGTCTTCCTCCTTCCCTCTTTCCCCACCTCCCATTTCCCCAGGAAAAAAACCTGATTTGATTACAAAGTTTTTTTGGTAGCCCAAAATAGCCTGCCCTCCTCAACAAGCCTCCCTTTTCCCCTCATCTCTCAGTTCTCCCTCATCCCCACGCTGCTTTTAAATGTAGGCTTGAGTACCTGCCAGCTGCATACCCAGCCCTCAAAGCTTAGTCTGTGGTGGGATCATCTTTCTGCCTTCACTTGCAACCAGTGAGGAAAAAGATCCTAGACCAGTGGAGGATATTTCATATTTTGAGTTTTATTATTTAATTTAATCTTCTTGCTTACTTGGCAGGGCAGCTCATCCACCAAGAACTGCACAAGTCAGATGTTTTGTAACTCGCTGTGGTTAGAAGGAATCAATATTGTGCCCCAGGAGGCTCAAGCTGAGGATGCTGCACTCCATAATCTTCCCTTGGTCTCCAAATAAAACAACAACAAGAATTTTGGACTTGCTTACAGTAGTTCTGCCGGATCAGTAAAGCAGTTTGGGTGTAGACAGCTGTTTTCCTTTCAGGATGTGGGGGAGTTGAATCATTGAGTGTGAGGGCAAAATAATTCCATGATAGAGGCTGTTTGAGAAAATTTGTCTTAATGAAAGGAAACAGTTCCAAGCAGAATGGAGAAGTGAGTGGTTATGGCTCTAGGTGAACTATCACAGATGATAATTTGACAAATTTTCTTCTTTGCTCCATTTGTATGATCCTACTGAAGAGAGATGTGTTTCATTCCAATCGATTTATTCCAGGTATGTGCTATGGACAGGTGAACATGATCTCAACAGTGGAATGTTTCCATCTGAGAAAATTCTATCAGGAATAAATCAGTTCAGGTGTTCACTCTGTGGTCAGCAGTGCTGACTGGGATAGGGGAATGATTTTGCCCCAGTTTCTTCCTACTTCTCTGTAGAGAAGAGTCATTCATGCTTGAGTGTGGAGATTCACAAGGTCCATGAATAATTTTTAATTTTAATTTGCAAAGCATGGAAGGAATGGGAGATCTTTTATGTCCTCCAGCAAGGGATAAGGTCAGATGGTCTAATGATCACCCAGCTTCTACCTCCTTGGATATTTAAAAATATTGCATTTTTTTTTAAACTATCCTAATGAAAAGTTCAAGTTCTGCACGGATAACATCACAGAAATTGATAGAAAAGGCTCGTTAAGCCATCCTGTCTATCTCCTTGCCAGCATAGGATTATTCCCTACAGGATGTTTGCTAATGCTCTGGTCACGTTGTGTAGGAGAATCATGAGTTTTATGGCTTTGGCCTTTTGACAGTGCACACTTTGTGGAACGTGCTGATTATTTTAGAGGTCTGAGCAAGACCCTGTTTCATTGCCTGAAATTGGAGCATAAACATATTAGCAAAAATTACTTAGAAATACGTGAGATTTTAATTAGAATTGCTAAATACACAAGGGCAAAGCTGAGCTGTTGCAGATGAAGTCTGCAGCTGAGAAATTCTTTAACTGCAGACTATCACTGAGTTTTTCTAATAAACTATATGATATTTAAAGTAAAATAATCTCTGTGGTTCTCTGTTTCCCTCTCTACCCCTCCTCTTTCCACTTTGATATTTTCCTGTCTTTCATTTCTGCCCATCTGGAGCTGGAGTTGAATTATGGCATATGATCTGTGGAGATCTCTCCCCCTGGATCATAACCTTCTTATTGATTCCCTCAGCTCCTGGTGCTTACTCACACTCCAGCTTCTTCTCCACCCTGGTTTTCTTCCATGGTTCTGCCTGTTTCCTTTTACTCTGTGGGCTACCATTCAACTTAATTCTCTCCCTTGGTTTTGCAAAAGAAATGTATTGGTTTTCAGTTACGTGTTTTTCACTTCACAATTTTGATCTTTGTATTTTTTCTTTTTTCTTTTTTTTTCCCCCCTCTAAATACTAAACTGCTAAAATACTGTCGTCTTGCTCCAGCAGAGAAAGAATTAGAATGGCTTATCTTGCTGTGAAATGGAAAGACTCTGTTCCAAGTTGCCATCCGGAAGCTTCTGGCAGTGAGAAGAGGTGTTAACAGCTGCTGTGAAAGGGCTACTGAACTTGGTATTAGTACAGAGGTTATTTATGCCTCAGCAATGTGACTAATTTGTTAAATTAATTAAAAATGCATTTCCTTCCCTCAAGAAAGAGCAGAGTACATCCACATGGAATTTCGCCCCATGAATGAAACAAAAGAAAGCAAAGCTGAAACAGAAAAGGAAATTCTATAGCAGAATACAAATATGTTGAAATACTGCCTTGGGCTGTAAAAATGACTCCTGAAATGGACGCTTATTTTTCATGCACAGTGTTTAATACTTAGTTTTGGTTACTGATCCTATCGAGGCAAAAGATTATTGTAGCCTTAAGCCTCAGTGTAACTCAGCTCAGTGCTCTACTGTTGGGAGTTTTCTTAAAAAAGATGTATTTTGACATTCTAGAGTGAATGCGCCCATAAGGAGTGAAATTTTTTCAAGTGATAGGTCCTTCAGCTTACAAAGCAGGGCCAGACTTCAGCTGCTTCAGGGAGCTTCACTAAAACATCTGAATTTAAGTGAAGCTAAATTGAAGCTTTTTGCTTGCACAGTACAGATTCCAAGATGTTTCTTAATGATGTCCTTTAAAAATATGGGGAACTTTGTTCATCTCCAAAGTTAGAAATGTTAATTCACACTAACCTTAAAAAAAGTATGAAAACCTGGTATGAAAAAGAAATAAAAATCTGGCATTTATCTGAAGGTAAAATTATATATTATAGTAACATGTTTTCTTTTTTTTTTCCTAGGCTCTAATAAGAAAACTCCAGGTCTCACTGTTTAGTTCAGATGTGAAGCCCTGAAACTGTAGGAACACCAAGCAGTGCTAATCAAATCTGTAATGTTTTGGGATGTATTCCCATGTGGAAGGAGTTAAAACAACACTTTACATTTTGCTTTTGGTGAGGGAAGACTTGTTAATCTCACTTTAAAACATCACTAACCAATACCTCTCCTTCAATCTGGAAGAAAGCTTTGAAAATAGACTGTAGTTAGAGCCATTACCCGTATTAGTTTGTTGCTTGTAGCAAAGAGACAATTGTGCTGCTGGGTTACTACTTTTTGAAAGATGGAAAAAGCTCCATGATTTGGCATGAGGACTCTTAATTCCTGAGCAAAAGGCAGCATGCAGAGTTTTATTACTTGGCAGATTAATGAAATTTAATATGATGGATGCCATACCGTGGTGACAGTGTAGCCCTTCAGTTCATGAAATGGCATTTCTTTCAAGTAACAGCTCCAGCTTCGACCTTGCACTTTGGGTTTTCTAGAGATCTAAGCCAAAGTGGCTTTTAATGGGGGGAAGAGATTGCTTTGATTAAACAGAAGCCAGATACGGAATTAAAGAGAGTTCAGAGGTTGCTATTATGTTTTGGCAAAGATACTTCAATTTTTAGCGTTTTGTTTAGAGACAGTTACACTTTTTAACACTTATTCTCTTATCTACAGTCTAGCATTTGAATTGCGTTTAGGATTTATAGGAAGAAATGCAGCATGCCTTTCCTTTTAGAAACATAAGAAAGTTAGGTCTGCCATGATGGCAGGCTGATTCCATCTAGTTCAGTATCTCATTCTTGACAACTACAAGCCTCAACTGTTCAAAGTGCAAGAATTCAGTTTTATGTAGCTGTCTCCTTGCTTAGGTCTCTTCCTGTCTGATTTTTGTAACCACATTTATCCTCCCACAGAGGGCTAGATTGTACCTTGTGCCATAGCTCCAAAATAGGATACAGCAGGTCAAATTGTGTCCAAGAAGTGTTTCTGAGCTTGAAGAGGCATTACCTCCCAGGACACCCACAGCTTTTCCTGTTTCTCTTTGACATGAAGTCGATTAACTTCAGTTCTGTCTTTGGTAGGGCAGGCTGGAGTGTTTTAAGTATAGGCTGGACTTGCTGCTAGCCTTTCTTAAAAGGATCACTGTTGTGACCTTGGTTTCCTTTAAGCTTTTAGGACTTCTAGCTGTGTCACCAGGTCAGGAATGGGGGGGGCAGTTTTTTTTTCTTTCCAGCTAATAATTTCTAAGAACCACCAAATTTCTTGCACCAGGCATTAAACCTGCAAGAAGCCCTGCAGGCCGTGTGAGTGGTGGTGCTTCCTTGCACTGAGAAGAAACCTGAGACAGAGTTTCACAAAGAGTGTCATCCATGGGCATGGCACCAATGATCTGACGTACAGAGCAGGGGACCAAGGCTAGGGCAGGTAGGAAAGGCCTCAGATGTACAGTTAAAATTTTCATAGAATCAGAATGGTTTGGATTGGAGGGGACCTGAAAGGCCCTTTGGTTCCAGTCCCCCTGCTAAGGGCAGGGATGCCACTAAACGAATCAGGTTGTTCAAAGTCTCATTTAATCTGGCCTTGGACACTGCCAGAGATGGGATATCCACAGCTTCTCTGGCCAACCTGTTACAGTGTCTCATCACTCTCACATTGAAGAATTTCTTTCTAATATTTAATATAAACCTGCCTTCTGCCTGTTTAAAGCCATTACCTGTCATTTGCCACCAAATTCTCAAACACTGGCTGCAGCAACCCTTCCCGTATTTCTCAGTAAACCTAGAAGAACAGATGGCAGCGTTTTGGCAATTTAAAAAGTCTTCCAAACAGCAAGTTTTATACTTGAAATCTTGTCATATCTGTTGCTGTGCACAAGAAGCCAAATGATTCTGTGGCATTTATTTCACTTAGTATCTTGTGCCCGTTACAAATAGGCAGATTTGACATTTATGTAAAAGCTGTGCTAGCAGATCCAGGCTATGTGATTTATCTCTGTACTTGTCCTAACACTTAATAAGGATAGCTTTAATGGTGGTTATGGTGTTCCCTGGTGGCAGTCCTGCAGGCTGGGAGTGAGCAGGAACCTCCCCAGAACATGCAGGATCACCAGTAGATACTTTGCAGTGTGTATTGTTTGGAGTGGAAAGAATGAACGCACACCATATGCATCCTGTACTCCATAAAAAGAAACTGGTTTGGATTTCAGTTTTGGTTTTGTGTTCTTAATCTGGAATGTGCATTGACTTTTTCTGCTGCTTTGCACAGCTGAGCTGCATAGCTGAATTGAAAAAGAAAAAGCAAATACTGGATTTGTGGTCCTTTGTATAAAGAGGCAAAATTGGCAGCGTTAGCAAGGAATGAATGGGCGAGGAGACAACTATCCACTTGTGCCTTCACAGCAGCTCCTTCAGATAAGGACTGAGATTTACTGGCAGTTGAGGCTTTACTGCAGAACCTTCTCTGAAATTGCTCTTGTCTTTTGGCATTTTCACCATTCTTGCCTTTTCCACAACTGTGTTTTCCCATTATTTTTTTAAAGACTGTTTTCTAGCATGCCTCAAGGAGGAGAAAATATAGGTGTTTGCAGAGAAAAGCAACAAAGAAATGGTCAAAATGGGGTGGGTTTGAGATCTTCAAAAGTCAATTCTGTTGCTTGTGTACAAATGATGCAGAAGAAAGCATCGGGACCCGTAGTCAGTGACAGTGCTGTTGCACATAACATTTTTCTACCCCATTTAGCAGCAATTTCCTAGATGAATGGTGCTCTCAGAATCTCTGCTGAATGTAGCATGGGAGTTAGAAGGAACTTTGTAAACAAAGGAAATGGAAAGTTTGGTTAAGATATTGTTGGCTAAGTCAAAAAGGCTTATTGCCAGTCTGAGTTTGTTTTGGGTTCTTAGCTTGGAATTAAAATGTAGGTTTTCTATGACTGGAAATATAATAAGAAAACACAGAATCTTTCCTCTACATAACAGCATTGGAATTTAAAGGTCTGTGATATTTTTCTATGTTTTTTGGGCTTTTTTGGGTGTTTTTTGTTTGAGGTTGGTTTTTTTTTTCTTTTTTTTTTAATGAGTGATAAATTCTGTTGTTAAAAACATTGGCTTTTAAGAAAGTACAATTCAAAGACCGTGAAGTCTGGCCTTGGTTCTGTATGTTTTTATGCCAGTGTACAAATGATCCAGTTGTCTTTAAAGCATCTGGGTCTCAGTAAATGTGCACTCAGTGGCAAGAGGGTAAGGCAGCTGAAGGTTTGACTGAAATTTTAAGTGGGGGAGGAGGAAAAAAGAGGGGGAGAATCACGCTTAATTCATGATAAATGTGCTCGAGAGGGAATCACCCTTAAATCATGATAAATGTGTTCGTGTCTGAAAAGTAATAGCAAACAGATATGCAGCAGCAAGGATCTTCAGAAGAAAACCAAAGAAAGTACTACTGGGAAAAATGGGAATTTTACTGGAAGTTCCAAGTTTTGGAATAAATAAGATTAGGACATTATACATTAGCATGCTATGAACAAATCTCCTTAAGTCCTGCTTTACCATAGATTTGATCTAAAAATAATGCTTCAAAGAGTGCACTTCAGATTATGATGTGAGGTAAATGTTTTCATTTAAAGTTTTCCTGCCAGTTGGCTTTTGGATGAAGTTTTGAAGGTTTTAATATGTCTACCACTGGAATGCTTTAACTAAACTCATTTTAGATAGTCTTGGTATCTCTAGAAAGGAAATGAATTTGTTAAATGGGAAAATTGAGCTTATAAATGGGATGCTTATGTGCTCTAGAAATTAATGGGAATTCTACTAAGAGTTTTACCATTGCTTAAAGTTTTACATGGGCATGTTTTGCTTGGATACTTTGACAGGTCTATGGGATTAAGAGGGTAATGGAGATGTCAGTTTTTGCCTTTTATTTTTCTTGTAATTAAAATACTGGGGGTGTGTTCTTAGAAAACCTTTGAGGTTTATTTCCATGATTTTTTATTTCCAGCTTTTAGCTACAGTCTAGTAATCTTGATTTTACTGTGAGGGTGGTGAGGCACTGGCACAGGTTCCCCAGAGAAGCTGTGGATGCCCCATTCCTGGAAGTGTCCAAGGCCAGGTTAGATGGGGCTCTGAGCAGCCTGGGACAGTGGGAGGTGTCCCTGCCTATGGCAGGGAGTTGGAATGAGATGATCTTTAAGGTCCCTTCCAATCCAAACGGTTCTATGATTCTGTGGTTATTGGATCCTTCTGGGGAAAGAGTAGAGCTGAAAAAAGGGATTTTGCTGAGGAAGAGGAATGTGACTAGCTGTCTGCTTTGTACTTTATCAGTGTGGGACCAAGAATTAATGCAAGTCTCCATGTTACTTTTATCAGATTTTGATCCCAGTGTAGTTTGAGCAATGAATTACTTTGAGAGAATTCTCCTTAATCTGGTGGCTTTATTTTAAGAGAATTTTTTTTTTGAACAAAGGTATCATTGAAGCCTTCGTTGACTTTTTATGTAATAAATTTTGTTGCCATGGAATTGCTTTTCCTTGTCTTCAGCAAATATTTATATCTGGTGCTTGGCATTTAATTACTGTTTCCCCACTTTGGTTTCCTAAGGGTAAATTGTGTTTGAACCACTTGTGAGAAATTTCAACTGAAGTCCTTACTGCTATCACATAAACTCTCAAATACTGAAATAACTCTTGAAAATGTAATTGAGCAATTAAAACCATTTACTCCGTAAGAGGACAAATGTTGGCTATATGATTGGAGGAAAAGAAAATAGTTTCCACTTTCAGTGCTATATATTCTGCAGAGGACCAGGATTTAACATGGTTCATGTGGTCTGCAACTGTCATGAAGCTTCATGACAGGCCAAAGTACGTGAAAGTTAAATATATATATACATATTTTATTTGCACTTTGCTAGGAAAGAAATGTTCTTTGCACCTTGAAACAGCCTTACTGCTCCAGTGGGGATTTAGTCAATCTCTAAACTATGCTAAATCATTTCCCCAAGAAGTTGTGTGAAACAGTAAGTGGATAGAAATCAAACTTGTTCTTGTGCTTCCTGTGTCCTAACTGGACACCTCCCTGAGACAGAGGTAGAACATGAATTTGCAACACCTAATCATGCATTCAGTTAAATTGGTACAACTATTTTCTGGTTGTTTGATTGTTTTCCTTTCTTTTCCTTTTCTGTCTCCCTCTTATTCTCCATGAAAAGCTCAGATAAACTGACAGCAGGTCTGACAACTCTTTTGCTCTTTGTGGGGTCTACCATCAGAAGTTGGAAAAGCTTGATGCCCTTTCTAGATCTCCACAGATAGGGGTGAGTCCTGCCATGTCTACGTTAGAGTGCTCTGGGAAGTGAACCAATGGATGTGGGTGTGAGTGATGAGGGGATTCACCTGCAAACTGTGATACTGCTGCAAGCCAAATCAATAGTACAGATGCAGGCTTGCATCCTCCTTCCTTCTTAAAAAAACAAAACAAAACCTCATAATATCTGTAACTTTTTTTTCTTCTGTACACATGATACATTTTCGTGTGGGTAGAGAAGTGGATGAGAGCTAAGGAATTTCTGGCAGTATTAGATCTGTGGTTCCACTTAGCTGTACATCTGTTCTTCTTTAACTAAAGACCTTCCTAAATTTACAATTAATATTTTATTTCAATTTGTATAGAATTCTACAGTCTGTTTGCTAAAGTTCCCTTGTCTAGGGAATGATCATGGCCATTTAGGGATTTATTAGTAGTCAGACTATATTTTGAGATGATAAATCATGATATTCACTATTGATATGTTTTGAAAGGTTAAAGAGCAAGTGATCTCTATTGAGCATTAAATATTTTCACAAAGTATGATTTTTGTATAGCATTTAAATCCTCTGTTTTCCGAAGACATATTGTATATCTAGTCTAGAAAAATAATATTACATGAGAAACCTTTGGAGCTTTTACTTAATTTCTCCATTTTCAGGATTTTATTTGTTGGAATTAAACCAAATTGACCAAAATTAGTGAGTTGGAGATGGGGCTTGAAGAAAATCCACATCTACTTGCCATATTACATGTTCTTTTCAAAGAACCTGGTATTCTTGCTGAATTGCCCTGTAACTCAGATTTAGTCTTCATGTCATCACTTCTCTCTGAAGGAGTGTGAGAACACAAGTGGCAGCCAAGGAGAGGTGGCACAGGCTGGCACTTGTTCACTTTAGCACTGATGTAATGAATGCTGGCAGAAAGGGAAGATTTTTTTTTTTTCCATTAAGAGGTGTGACTTTTTCTCTAGGGGCTGCATATAATTTCAGGTGTATTGTAATCAAGACCTTTAGGTCCTTAGAAATGCTATAGGCAGAATATTTGGGGCTTAGCTCTGCTGTCTGAGTTAATCATCTGTGTTTTTGCCTAAGAATATAACTATCACAATTACCTATTTGATTGTCACCATCGATATCCAAAGGCAAATTCTTCTCTATATCCCTTTGGAGCAGGAAGTTCTTTTTCTTCCCTGCTGTTCTTTGTTCAGGTATCCTTTTTCCTCTGTTCTCCTCATTTCTACCTCAAGTAATCTCTGCTTTATCATGGCCAAGGCAAGAAAATGATGTTGGCTGGGGACTTACAGGCTCTGGAGTTTTGATCTGAAGACTGTCTTGGTTCAGTCTGTTGCCCACTGCCTTTCATGGGGACAGGTTTATATCCAAATAGGATTCAAACTGGCTTGTGGGCCTTCGAGCCTTAGCTGTTTTAGTTTGTTGCTGAATGGTGTTCTGTTCATGCTGGGTTTCATTTTTTTCTTTTAACAAGTAAAGTCTTCTTGCTCTAAATGACTAAAAACAAACAAGTGTTTATTAGACTATGTGAAAGTGTTTTTTACTAGTATGGTTGTATCACTTGAAGGAAAGGGAAACATGATTTTGAATTCAGAAATGTGCTAAGTTTTTCAGGTAAAGATTTTTCTTCAGAGCTAGGCAGCTTGCAACCTAACATATCAGTACTGCTGCGAGTTCCCCCTAAGTGGTGCTAATCCATTTGTGCTGAGTATAAGGAGCAGATACTGCTGGAAAATAATACAAGTGAGATCTAAAATTGAACAAAAGGTGATTATAAAGACCATGGAGAGAACAACTGCTTAAAGGAGATCATATTGCTATTTGTATGTGTCCAGAGATGTAACTATCAAAAATGGTTAACTTTCATCTCTGGCTGATTTCTTTGCAGTCATATTTCTTTTTCTTACTCAAGGCAATGGATGCTTCTCCTGGGAAATAGTATAATGGGTAAAGAATGGCTTGGGAAGTAGATTTGGAAAAGTGCGTTGCGTGTTTGAGAGAGCTTGGAAGAATAACATTTCAGATGGTTAAGTGCTTATTCTGCTTGCATTTTTCCAAATGTGAATCATTTAGCATCTAGATCTTGATCTGACAATCCTTTTGGGGCGACTTCAGTGGCATTTTTGGGTGTGAAAAGAATATATGGATGACTTACTAAGCTATGGAAAACAGATGACTAAAACTCCACGATTGGGTACTTCACGCATCTTGAATAGCATTGTCTTATGTGTTTCATTTGTGATATTAAGAGTCGTGCCATCTTTTTTCATTTAAATTCACATGATATTCTACATGCTTCTCTCCCTGATCACCTCTCTGATTTCACCTTAAGTACTTTCCAAGTGTAGTCTGATCTGAATTGACTTGCAGATGAATTGAGTCATGGGGAAAGACATACTTTGTCATGATATTTCTGTCACTGAAATAATTTTTTAGGTACAAGGAGGACCTTTTTTAGCAGCTGGTTGTCACTTTCTAGCTTGGTTTTCAGACCAGAAACCAGACTGGTGTGTTTCATTGCAGTGTGTGAATTCATTACTTAAGTTGTGTTGAGAACTATTTACGTCATCTATGAGAAACTCTGACACTGACAACAATTCTTGTTGTCTGCTTGTTCACAGGAAAATGAAAAGTTTGATAGTTTCCTCCAAATTGTGTATATTGGCAGAATGATCTGAGATGCAGATTTCACATGCCATGTGGTGTAAACTGCTTTTTTCTCTCATTTTAGAGTGCAGTTAAGAGGCTTTATGATATTTTGTCTACATACATTTGATGCTCTAAACTGCAGCTGAGACTGTCATGCCTTTGTAATGTGCTGATGGTGTGTTATTGGTAGCTTCTTTTTTTTTCACAAAAGTGTGTATGTTATTAGCATTTGTTTTTACTGCTGACTTTTTTTTCAGCATTAATATGTTGCTATGCAACTCCACTAGAAAAATGTTTTGGTAAGCTGACTGAAATGTCATCCTGTCTGTAGTTCCCTACAGGTTTTATGGGCTTAAATAAGCACCTGAATAAGCTTTTGAAATGTGTCAGATAATGTAATTTCACAACATTATTACGTACTTGTTTCAGTTGGCATGTCATGCAACAAGCTGTTTGTATGGCTGTTTGCCTTTCCAAAGCATTTAAAAATTTGTTCTGAACTAGGATATAACCCTATTTGTAAGAGGAATAATCACTGAGTTATTTTTACCAACTAACTTTGGACCAGAGATGTGTTGATTCCAGAGTAATTTTTTGATACTGGTCTATGTTTTAGTGATTTACTGTATGAAAGGAATTAATGGTGGAAACACTTCATATTTACCCAGCTGGGCAGACAAATGCCCTTCTCTTCAGATTTCTTATTAATAGTTCTTTAGGAAGCCTTTTTTTAAAATGTTGGCTAGGATTCATTTTTCCCCTCTCCCATTGGCCATTCCTAGGGAAACTTGTTTCCAACCTCAAGAATACTAGTTACATTGAAATGACATATACACGGTGATTTTAAATCTGAAATATATCGGGGCCAAACCTTATCCATATTGTATTTTCGTTCCCTGTTGTCAGTTGTATATTTTTTTTTAATCTATAAAATAAAATCTGCTTGATAAAGCTGCTAGCTACACTAGCTGAAAAGAGAGAAAATGTTCCTCAGACTGCTACCAAATAATTTCATTTGAACATGGATATAAGACCTTGCACACAGATGAAAATGAGAAAAGGGATGGTTTGGCAACTGATTTTTTTTAAATTTCATTGGATGCAATTTAATTTAAGGAGGGAAAGTACTAGATGAATGCTTAAATCAATATCTGTTACTCAGGCATGTCCAGAGTTATCTTTTGTAAACACAGGATGATAATTTAGAATAGTTTTGCCAAAATAACCATCTACTTGCTAAAGTGTCTCAATTTTTAGGAAGAGTTTAGATTGTTGAGATACAGAATTCCAGATTTTTTTTCTATTGTCATGTTGCCTTTTTTATCATCATTTATTGTCTTTAGTTTGAATGCTACAGCTAACCTGCATTATATTGTGGGGATAGGGAAAAGTTTGATTTTTTTGTGTGATTGTCTTGGCTCTGTAGTGGGTAGGTGAATGAAAGGGTATATCTTGGACTTTTCATTTTCAATCAGAAGCTCTTTGCTATTCTGATGCTAAGAACCTGCGATGGCCACTCTGTGCACTGTAAGTGCAGATGATGTTTGTAAAGAGGGGTCATGCTTCCACTCTCCATGTTTTTTGTCTTCTCTTAGACCAGTTTTCAATGGAAGCCTTCTTGGGGTTGTGTCTGCTAAAGTAGTTTGTTCTGTGCAAGTGAAAACTTCAGCATGACTTGGAGGGAGCAGAGCAAGGTCAAATTTTTGTTTTCCTAATTAGTTATTTACATCACAGTATATTTCCAAATACCTTAAGTCTTGATTCTCTGTGTTATCCAATAAAACAGCTGTTTCAACCTTTCTGTCAGAAGGCCCCTATCAAGTTAGTCCTTCTACATTTTTTTGGCTGTACTGCATGAGATACTGAAAAGAAATGTGCCTGTGACAAGCTAAAGTTTTTTTTACTTAACATTGAGATTGTTATGGGAAGAAGAAGGGAGGCCATAAACATTTGTTTTATTATTTGGAAGGTCTCACGCTTTGCTGCATTGTTTAATAGAAAAAGGAAATTGTCTCCCCTCTGCTTTTATTTGTTCCAAGCATTTACAAAATAGCCTTTTAATCTTTTGTTAAAGTTCATTGCAGAGATATTTGAGTGCTAGAAGGTTCTCGACATTTAGGAAAAAACCCGGTGTGTTGAGACATATGTTTCATTTTTTACTGGAAATGAGTTAAATTAAACATGTTTAGTCTAATTAGATTAAAGTTATAAAGTACAAATATATGTATAAACATTCTTCTGAAAGGTATTTGATGAGTGCAGAAGGCTGGGGCCTCGTGGCATGACTGAAATATAATTGACAATGCTGCCAAAGATACCAGTGAGAGTGTTAAAGCTGGAATTGAGCACTGAGGTCTGGCTGTGGCACATTTCTTTCTTTAACCTCCCTGGCTCTTCATCCTGTCTGAGCACTCTTAGTCTTTCCTGTTAGCTTTGACTGAACTGTGCTCTTGCCTCTCTCTTTTGTAGGAAGCTTAGGCTTTCAGACCCTACTTTTTCTTTTTTCTTCTGCCTTGAGGGCTTCATTATTTCCCTCATGGTGCTCTTTGCTGTCCTTGTTCCTGGTTGTTTTTGTTGTGTTTTTTAATTTTCTGCATCCTTCAGTTTCACACATTTCTGGGGTGGCTTCCCCCCCTCCAATCAGTTAGAACCAACTATTTCCTACTCATCTTTTATGTTAATGAACTTGCAGTGCTTCCCAACTCCCATTACTCCCATTACTCCCATTATTCTACTTCTATATAGAGACAAAATTCAGGCATTTACCATCCTTTCCACACTTTGTTTCAGTTTCTGTTGTGGGAGTCTGTTGCAAATGAGTGGTTTGGCCACTTAAAGAATCACCATCAAAGGTATTAACAAAACCTGATTTTAATATAAATCTTTGAAAGCAAGACCTCACTGGGTTTGGTGAGGGTCATTTAATTACTCAGTACATAAATGAAACATACAGAGGAAAGTTTGATTGCAACCAACTTGGAACGATTTGCATGGAGAGCAGGGATGCAAAGGGTGTGAGAGGCCCCTCTGTTGAGTCACAAGGTCAATGAGTCACATTGGCTTTCTAAATTCCTAATGGAATCTAGGTGTGGCTGCATCCAGTCATAGTTCCAGACCCGCTCAGTGGCCTTCAGGGCCTGCCCTTGCAATGCAGAGACCCCCATCTGTCTAGAGATTCCTTCTGGTTGGCAAATACTGCTCTGAATAAACAGGGGCTAAAATAGAATTAGGAAAGGTTCAGTCCTCTGGGCCTTGCCATGCCTAGAAGCACCAACAAGAGTTACTGTCTTTGCACAGCGAGGCAGACAGAATGCCTCATTTATGTATAGACCTGGTATAACTGAACAACTAAAAATGGAATGTTTTTCCACTACCTGCAAGGGGATAAATTCTGGGGCTAAGGGCTGGTGCCAAATACTTTCCTGCACTTGATGTGTCAGCAGGGATCTGGCTGGTGCCCCTACAAAAACAGAGCACGTGTTTGTGCACATTCAACATCCCCTCCGAGACAGTTTCCTAAAACTGCCCTTGAGGTTGTGTTTGGCACCCAAGGTTTTTCAGAGGAAAATGCAACCTGTTCTTGATGACGTCCTGGGGAGGGGACTCTGGAGGTCTCCATAGATGAGGTTTAGATCCTGGGAAATGCAGTAGGTAAAATGGTGAACAGGGGCTTTCTGTAATGTGGAGCCTACACCTCACAGGGCAATTAAGACAAGGGGTGCAGCACCCATAACAGTCTAGTACACTTGAGGTGCCTTAAGAATCTGCCATTAGATGGCATAGGACAGACATTTCAGGTGCCATCCCTTATAATTTAGCAGAGATCTGGGAGTTTATGTCTAGCAAAATAAAAAGATAATGAGCTCTGTCACTTAACCAAATAATTTAATATATATCCCTCTTTCTCCAGGCCATAAAAACTTCTTTGTCACATTACCATTTCCTCTCCTCTTGAGAAATCTGAAAATAGTTTAAAACAATAATTATGCATTTGTGACTTTATTATTTGTGGACACAGAATTAGCATAGCAACCAAATATTCAGATGTCCCTGCCTGAAGTTGTGTCAGGGGAGGTTTAGGGTTGATATTGGAAAAAAGTTCTTCCCCCAGAGGGTGGTTGGGCACTGCGACAGGCTCCCCAGGGTAGTGGTCACAGCACCAAGCCTGACAGAGTTCAAGAAGTGTTTGGACAACGCTCTCAGGCACATGGTGTGACCCTTGGGTATGGTGCTGTGCAGGGCCAGGAGTTGGACTCGATGATCCATTGTGAGTCCCTTCCAACTTGACATATTCCATGATTCTGTGTAGTCTCTAGTGATTTAATGCAGCCTTACCCCTGTGGGGAGAGCATTGTCAAGATCTCATAATTTTGAGGCATGTCAGCACCACCTACACTGTTCCAATGTTTTCACGAAGTTCTTGATTTCAAGCATGTATTGTTCCTTTTAAGTGGCAATTAGCAGTTGATAAGCAGAAGAATCCTTGTGGTCTTTTGGAAAGCTTGGCTGTATTGTTTGGTATTAGAGCTTGAGTTTATTGGGAATTTTTCTGAGAAAGTCACTTTAGTATCCAAAACTCCTAATTTCTCAGAATTTAAAATTTTGATGGAAGTGTACCGATTTCAACAAAACTTAGAGCTGGAAAAGTTCTTTTGGCTCCAGTCTTTTGGTTCCTAGTCAAATCCAGAATCTGACACTACAGCCCAGTTTGGGATCTGGTAGATGCAAATTTGAGTTCCTGATCGTTTACTGAGGTATGTACAAGTGCAGCTGGCGAAGAAACTGCTGTAGAAGTCCATTGGCCCATGATTAGGGAACTCTTTTATAATCTGAGGGGCTGAGGGCTTGAGGGTGGTGGATCTGAGCCCTCTGCCTGTGTTCTAAGGACCCAAATCCTGCAGGCTCTGATGAGAGTAGTGAGTCCTGCTTTTGAGTAATCACTGAAAGAGCTTGGTTGGGAGACTAGAAAAATGTTTTGAGTCTCTGAAGGTTGTTCAGATAAGATAACAATTTCCTGTTGACACTATATAAAAGATGCAGAAATTCAAGGACAGTTTAAAATACATTTAAAACACATCTCCTTCTCCTTTTTGTATTGGTTTGCTTCTAATTCATGTTATCGCAGAGATTGTGGTTTTTTTGTGCGAGAGACTGAACTTCTTATTTTCATTACATTTGTCTTTCAGTTAAAATCTGTGGTTTAAGTGTTGGAACAACTAAAACATGGATGTACAAATTTTGATAATTTTTATTTTGAAGGGGAATAACTCTTAATAATAAAACTAGAATTATATCCTAAGGTTTAAGTAAGATATACTTGTGAAAATATGGCTGTAATGTACCTCCACACAGCTAACTAATCTGCTGAACAGTCTTGTAAACATCACACTAGGTTAATAAAAGGTTGTGCCAGTTTTAAGGTAGTAAAAGTATAACTAAATAAAACTTTTAAGTAGAGTTTTTCAGCTGTCTGATGTGACATTTGCCAGAAAGCATCAGAGGACTGTGCCACTTTCTCAGGCTGAGAGATGAGCAAGGCACCAGGAATGGATATTTCCCTCATTTCAGATCTCTATTGTGAGATTTAGCAGTTTGGTATCTAGCAGTTATTTACCTTTTCTTTCTTGCCTGTTGGCGTTCTGTTTGTTATTGAACTGTTATTTTTTCACTTATACCTACTTTTATCTCATTCCTTATTGATGGAAAGGGATTGATTGGAATCAAGGGGGAGGCTGCTCATTTCAGAGTTCCCACCTCTTTAAACTGTCTCAAACCAAGATAATTGTGTGATAGGAAATAAGATTGTGCATCTTGGTTGGAATGGTTAATGGGACTTATAAGAAAGCTCTTAAACTGCAATGCTGTAGAACAGGTCCTTTTGTGTGCAAATATTCCAGGGCCAAATTTTTCCTTGATTAAAATTCACAAAACCAGTGAATTCTATTCTGACTGAAGGGGTTCCTAAAGGCCAAAACAGTGTACCAAATACCAAAAGGTATTGAAGGGGGAAGAAAAACAAAAAGACTGAAAGCATGAGAAGCAAAGTGAAATGGGAAGATGGCAGGATTTCGGCAGGATAAGAGTCAAGTCTAGTCTCTGAGACAGGGGAACGTTCAGGATTGGAGTGGGCAGCCATGGCAGGAATTTAAGAAGATTGGTCCCCTTTAGGCAGTGGGAGGGTCTCTGCAGTCTCCCTGGAGTCTTCTCTTATCCAGGCTGAACAACCCTGGCTCTCCCACCCTGTGTCCATAGCAGAGGTCCATGTTCTCTTGGATCATCACTGTGATCCTCCTCTGGACTGACTCCAGCAGGTCCATGTTCTTCTTATGCTGGGGACCTCAGAGTTGGATGCAGAATTGCTTTTGGGTTCAGGTTAGTTTTTATTCATCACAGTTACTCCCCCAAGCCAATGCAGGTGGGAGCAAAACTCCCTCCACCGCACACATCCTGTGCTCATCCCACCTCGAGCACCACAGTGCCTCTTTCTGCTGCTTCCCTTGAGGCGATGGCTCTCACCCTACCCGCAGCTGCTGGACCAGCCTGCACTGCAGAGATCTGTTGCCAACTCTCTGGAGTTTGAAGAATAACCCAAACGAGTCTCTGAATCAAACTAAAGGTGTTTTGCAAGCTTAATCTAATCCTTTTTAAAGCTTTATTAATGCAGAATTAAATTCAGATCTGTTAATTTATTTTCCTCTTAGGCTTTATTCCTTATTTGTTTGAGAGAGCCAGTGAGTCTTTTAGGACTCGTGATACCTTGGTTCCCTCTTAGAATGGAGCAAATCTTAGAGTTTTCCAATCAATTTTCTTTAAAGCCAATGAGTTTTCATTCCCTTTTCATTTAAAATACTTCCACAAGTTAATATTTAGTGTTAGGTAACAAAACACAGTAGAACTTCCAGTTGGAAAGAAATATCTTGTTCATAACTCAGAGGGGGAATTCTACTTGCAAAAGTGGTGGCTTTCCACTGAGATGGATCAAGCAGGAGCTCAGCTGGATGCTGGTGCTGAAGTACTTTTCTTGTGACTTGAGTGATGGCAACAGCCTGATCTTTTAGTGGTAGAAAGAAGGGATTTCCCACTAATTTTCCTCTGAAAACTGTCACTCATGCAATCTTTTCCAGCCTCACATAATCTGACCTGTATCTGCTCCAAAACTTGGTCAATTTTTATATTAAACATAAGAAGTTGTTTTTACAACGAAGGTGGTAAAACATTGTCACAGGTTGCCCAGAGAAGTTGTGGATCCCTGGAAACATTCAAAGCCAGGTTGGATGGGGCTTGGAACAACTTGACTAGTTGAAGATGTCCTGCTTACTGCAGAGTAGTAGGAATTAAATGAGTTTTCAAGTCCCTCCCAACCCAAACGATTGTATGATTTTATGATCATCTAATCCAACCTCTCCTGTTCCAGCATGATCCCCATGAGCACGTTGCTCAGGAGTGTGTCCAGATGGCTTTTGAATATCTCCAGGAAAGAAGACCCCATAGCCTGTCTGGGCAGCCTGTCACCCACATAGTAAAGGTGTCCTCTTCATATTCAGGTGAAACTTCATCCCGATGGCAGGGACACACAAAATCAGCCCAAAACACCAAAACTCAGCCATTTCAAGGAAAAGGGAAAAAAAAAAGAACCCTTTTCTTTCAAATTCCTGCTACAGGATTTGTGAGACCACCTGTGTGGAAGTGGAACAGACCCTGATTTTCCAGGAAACCCACTCCTGCTAACTGGTGACCAGTGTGTTTGCTGGAACATGATTTTTAAAAATACTTTTTTTGAGTGTATGCAGCAGTACTTGCCTTCATTAGCAATAAAATATGTGAACACACTTATTCAGCCCCTGGAAGAGCTCCCAGGGGTGTTCAGGGACCAAAAGCACTTCTGTAAGTGCAGTGGCTGAGACTCATCCTGAGGGAAATGCACCACAGACAAGGGGAAATTGTAGTTTGGGTAGGAAATAAGAAACGTTTTAATGTGCCTGTCTGGTAAACCAGTGTTCCCAGTGAGGCAGGAGTCAGGGCTGCCACTGTGACAGAAGCCATCACCTGCCCCTCAAGTCTACCATTGTTCCTCCAAGCCGGCCTGGCACTTGTGTAAAATCTTTGAAAAATAAGGAAACTCTGTGCTTCTCAGCACAACAGGCAGCCTCAAGGCCACCTATGCAGCGTATTTTTACTGCTGGGGCTAGGTTTAGTTTTGCCTTAGCAGCATCAGCTGCATTATCCCAGTTCCTTTCCAGACTGGTAAGTACAAAACCACTGGTGGTGATGTCAGATTGCACAGTGCATGTGGCTGGGATGGGTGGAGTA
>WBMZ01002343.1:0-37430 GCA_013400975.1 Atrichornis clamosus
CGAGGGGCGGGCGGCGGGCGCGGCCGTGGGGAGGTTCTGAGCCCGCAGCCCCGCGGGAGCTGCTCGGCCCGGCCCGGCCCGGCGGTGAGTACCGGCAGTCCCCGAGGATGCCGTGGGGATAACGGAGCGGGGGGCGCGGAGCGGGGCTGTTCGGCGGGACCGCCCCCGTGGGTCGGGTGGGTGGTGAGATACCGGACAGTCCGGTGGGAGGGTTGCGCTGGCCGGGACACGGGTGTCAGCCACCGGATGGGGACCTGCAGGGCAGTGTCCCCCACTGAACTCGTCCCGAGGCGTGTGGTGGCACTTCTGCTCTCTACCCGCATGGCCAGAGCTTCCGTCCCCGCAGACAGAATCTTTGTCTGCTCGGACAGACCCTCCATCCCCCTCGGGCAGACCCTCCATCCCCTGGGACAGACCCTCGATTCTCTGAGACCCTGCATCTCCAGGGACAGATCCTCCATCCCTTTGGACAAACCCTCTATCCCTGGACAGACCTTTCATCCCTTGACCACCCCTCAGGACAGTCCCCCTGTCACTTTATGCTCCCCTTCCCCAGCACAGGTCCCTGCATTCGTGCATGGTGTGGAAGTTGTCCTGTTCCCACTCTCCGTGTATCTGTATCCACTTCTAAAGGTGTCAATTGGACACGCGACCTCCAAGCAAATGCCAGGGCCTGATGGCTTCACTCCCGAAGCCTGGGGATATTTGTAGGGTTTTTTCCTGGCAGCTGCCACAAGCCCCTCTCCTTATCCTCTGGCACTGAGTCACAGGAGGGATTAGGCAAGTTGGGGGCTGGGGAAGTGCAGAGTTGCTTCTTCAGGAGCTGTTTTCAGCCTGATGCTGCTCCAGCTGGTGATGATATCCTTTGTGCCATGCATTTCAGGGGGGACTGGGAGGGTTTACACTCCTGGATTGCTGCCCCTCTCTCCGCTGTGCCCAGCAAGATGCGTTGTTCTCTGAGGAAGAGGCGAGCGGAGCGTTTCGCTCAGCAGCGTGAGGGTGCTTGGAGGATGGCAGGCAGGGAGGGTGTTTTCCTGTCAGCTCTGCCAGCCTGAAGACCTGATGCAATAAGTCTCTGTGTGAGTAACCCTAATTTAGGCAAGTGACTGGATTAAAGCCAGTGGGGCTGGAGGACTTGGTGGGCAAACACACCCATTCTTTGGAGCTGATCACCACAAGGAGGGTGGAACAGGAAATAGAGGTGAGTAGAGAGCTGAGCTTTGGTGGCAGAAATGTCTCCGAAGAGCTGGATCCTTGCTGCTGACTCCCTAGAGTCTGAGCTGATTTGTGGAAAGGAACTGGGGGGATCCTCATGAGCCTCGAGCTCCAGGTTTGAACCTCCTGGCAATACACCCGAACCTTGCTGGAAAAGCTTGTGTTGCAAGCACATCTCAGGTGTGCTCGGTTCTGATTCTGCTCCCCTGTCACAGCATCAGCTTCCTTGTGCCAGCCCAGGTACTCAGGCCTGCGATAGCACTCTGCCTTTCTGGAGTCAGAAAATTATTTATTATCAGCCAGAAATAGCCTCCCCAAGAAGCCCGTTGGGGGCAGGGAACGGAGAGATGGGAGGAGGAAGGCTGGGAACAAAAGCTTGGGGCATGTGGAAAGGATTTGTTTTGAAGAACGGAGTCAGTGGAGGATGTTTTCCTGTAGTAGCCTTGGGGAAACGCTGCATTTGCTTTGGTTCCAGCTGTGTGATAGCCTGGGACATACGTTTTCTGGTGATGTGTGTTTTTCTTTCTCTGCTGTTGCTGCTGGAGCATCCTGACTGGGATAACGTGGAGCGAAGGAGGGAGGGCACCCAGTGAGGCTTCCAAGTGTCCCCAAAATTTCTGCTTCCTGTGGTGCAGACAACCCCTAGCACCTGCCTTAGGTAGACCAGAAGTCCTGGAATTGCTCTCCAAGTGTCACCACTGTCCCCAAACCCCTGGGGATGGAGTTTGCCAGCAGGCTGACTCCACCAGCACCCTTGGTGTGTGCCCCACTGGGACCTGCTTGGTCAGGGACACAGTTTGCATCTCCTGAAGGGGCTGCAGAAATGGCCCTGCAGCAGTGTGAGGGTGGGCAGGGCCATCCCACTGCTGCGACGCTTCTCCCTCCCCGCTGCCTTTGAGCTCCAGCTAAAGGGAGCTGGGACTGTGGGGATCAGGGCGTCGTGTGCTGGGGACATCCTTGCTCCTGGGGTCCGAACTGGGCGGCAGCAAGGGACTTTGTGCTGGCTGCTGGCAAGCTGGTGCAGTTTGTGAAGCCATCATTTGTAGGGGTGAGATGACCCCAGTGCATGGCCAGTCTGTGCTGTAGGAGGGGCCTGGGAACTGGGGATTCAGTGTGGAAAAATTCTCTTTGGGTTCAGCTGCTGGAGCTGAGCTGTGTTTGAAGATGATCTTTGCTCTGGGGGGATATATCAGTTGCAGAGCCCTTGGTAGTCCTCAGTGCTGCTCCTCTTCCAGCGATCCCTCTCCCGCACCCCAAAACAGCAGGATTACGCGGTGCTGGAGCAGCCGCTAGCTACCCCGTGACTTGCCAGTGTGCCCAGTTGTGTACTGGAATTGCATCAGCTCTGTTTGCCTTTTAGCAGTCTCAGTGTGGTGTGTGGAGAGTCTGGGAGGAATAACTTCTCCTGCTCCTGTTACACTTGGTGGAAAGAGTTTCCCACTGACTTCAGTGGAAACCTCTGCCCGGGGGGAGCTGGCCGGAGTCGCTCACGCCACCATAAATCAGGGCTTGTTCTCCGGGAGCTGTCAGCGTGCTGGGAACATAATTCCAGGTTAATTGATGAAAAAGCAACGCTTGCAGCCTCCTGTCCTGGTTCAGGGCTGCCAGCTCTCATAAGGAACTCTTTATGTGAGAACCTTGGCTTGCGTTCAGAGGCAGGGTGGGGGGATAGAAGGAAAGGTAAATTTTCTGGTGCGGTGGAGTAGCCAGGCATTTGAATTAGTGCTCCTGGCAGGATGCAAAACCCACAAAACAGTGTGAAAAAAACCCAAAAACTTGAACACTTCCCCGCCCTTCCCGCCCCCAAAATCTTACAGTTTTTCTTTTAAACCTCTGTAAAATATTTGTTGAGAGACCTGAGTCATCACTTTTTGCTGCTTAGGCTCAGTTTCCTGGCTGCTGGCTTTGCAAGGTTACTTGTTTGGATCACAGGAGCAGGGGAAAAATTAATTTCCAGGAACTCAGGTGAGTTTGAAGATCGTAACATTGTTGTTAAAATGCCAGAAAAACAAATGAGTGTAGAATTCAGCAAGAAGGGCTCCAGTTTTATTTCTCTGCTGCTTTTGCTAAGGCCTTCTGTTTGGGAGCTGTCATATTTCCTGCCTGTAGCCAGCAGGAAAAATCTTGTGTCTAAAATAGTCGCCTTCCCCCCAGCCCTGGATTTTCCATCATCACGTGATTCCAGAAGCTGAGGATTTAGGAAGAAACATCAGCTGTCGTGAGGCTGATTTTAAAAATGAGACAAGCTGAGAACACAAGTTTTGCTATTAAACAAGTCCAGTGCTGTGCAACCATTTAAACCCAGTCTGATATTCCCTCAAGTGGTGTCTAAAGCTGTTGAGAAGGGGACGAGAATTAGTCAGACGTCATTCTCATAAACCACAGCATTTTTGTGTCGCTGGCACACAGTTCTGTCTCAGGGTGAAGCTTCACACGTCAAGTGGCAGCATCTCTCTGCTGCTAAGCAGGCCAAAAAAATTAAAATTCTGTAGGAAAACGTTGGATCGTAATGATGAAAATCCCGTATGTGAAGGGGAGGGGATGGTGGGCTCCAGGTGGTGGAACGGAAGGGAAGGGTGAAGGTGGCTCCAGCCATGGGGACGTCAGTGCTCTGCATGGCTGGGTGTCAGCATCCCAGTGCAAATGGGCATTGCATATAAATACCCATTAGTTAATATTTATTTATCTTATCAGCTCTGAAGCTCTGGCTGCTCTGGGGATGAAATGGATGCATGGGATGGAGGGACCTGCACACCTGCCTGCTGCTGGGGCTGTTCTGGCTGGCATGAGGTTAGGCTGACATGCAGTGAGGTTCAAAAGCAGTTAAAAATATTTCTGATCACTTAAGTGATGATTTTTTTCTTCCCCTCTAACATGAGATAGATGGTGTTGGCTGGGAATAGGAATGCAATTAAGATGCAGAAAGCCAGCATTTTTGTTTTCGATAACACAGAAGAGTGGTTAATAAGTTAAACAGCCTGTTATATACGTGGTGTGTCGTTATGTGTATGTGGGAGGCTCTCTCTGCACCTGCAAGGGAGCCCCGCTGGCTGTGTGTCCTTTGCAGCCCAGCCACCCTCCCCACAGCCCTGATCCTTTACATTTCATAGGGCCTGGCTTCAATTAAGTCCACTTTTTCCTCCAAACCTAGTTTTGAAACAGATGTATCTCCCCCTTCTCCTTGTGACAGCATGCTCAGCTCTCATATGCCTGCTGTAGGATGGGGCAGGGAATTTTTAATGCTGGAAGTTAAAATCTGCGCCAGACCCTGAGAGTGCCTTGTCCTCCCTGCCTGCATCCCCTGGTTTGCTTTTTTGTCCCGCCGGAGCACGTGTCCGACAAGAGCGTCGCTGCCCTGGGGGAGTGGGGGATTTGTGTTCGGCGTTTCCCTCTTTCCGGAGGCTCCCACGGGTGCTCCCACGGTGGCTGTGCTGCTCCTGTAGGACTCAGCCTCCCACTCACCCGTGGCCAACAGGCAGCGTCGTTTTCTGCTTGGGAACGCAGTGGGTGCAGAGCTGGAATACAAACGTTTTGCTTGGGTCCGCCTTGTAGGGCGGTTGTGTACAGGGTTTGATGTGATCGCCACGATTCACAGTGACATCACGATGTTTTCTGCCCTAAATCACAGATTTCCCTAAACTGAGCCCCAGAGGAAGCTCGTAGTCAAGCGAAAATGTGCGATCCTTCTTTGCATATCTAAGCCAAATACGTGCGTGTCAGTGGAGAAGGGAATGGGGTCGGTCTGTGCGGCTCGGCCATCGCTGGCTGTCCGGAATGGAGGGAGCTGCTACGCTCTTATCTCGCCCTCCTCCTCATTTGCCCTTCCTCCGGTCTGAGCAGGAAGCCTGGAAGCCGCACATGGATTTTTGAGCAGGGCATGGTGTTGGTGCGGCACGGGCAGTGAGGGCAGGGCCCGCAGCAAGGCTGGGCTCTGCCTCCTGCACAGGGACCCCAGTGCAGTTGTCTGGTAGCAGCCGTCAGAACCCCTCTATTTTCTCTCCGGTTTTGAGGAAGGACACTTTCCTGTGGGGTTTTTCTTCTCCCCCATCTTTTGATTTCGTGAGCACACTCCCAGAACGCGCCCAGCCCCTGCAGCTCCTCCCGGGCCGTGTCAGCAGCGGCGCTGCCTCCGTCCGCACGTCACGGCGGGGTGTGGAGGAGCGGCTTTTGCTTTCGTTTGCCAGGCTGGAGCCCTCGGCTCTGCGACGACGGCTGAGAATTACGGAAGCACCTTTGCCGCCGGGAGCCCCGGGGCCCCGCTCTCCTCGCAGCACTTGGCTCTCCTGTTCCTGGGGCTCGTGATTTCTCACCGGTAAGCGGGTTTAGATACTTCGGGGACAGCGTGATGACATTTTCAGACTTCATCTGGAGAGGACTGGAGAACAAATCGTTTTGCTCTTTGCTCCCCGGTGCGAGGGCAGGTTCTGCCCGAGGGCTCTGGTGCCCGAGGCTGCCTGCATGCCGGAAGCACGTAAAGGTGTTTGGTTTTCTTCTCACATCCCTGGTTTGCTGAGATTTCCAG
The DNA here is from genome assembly GCA_013400975.1 of Atrichornis clamosus. NCBI lineage: Eukaryota > Metazoa > Chordata > Aves > Passeriformes > Menuridae > Atrichornis > Atrichornis clamosus. The sequence continues at coordinate 5,738 of WBMZ01002343.1, forward strand.
TTTTGATGTCTCTGTGGGTGTGAGCTCCTCTATGAGGACCTGGGCCCATCCTCTGGTCCCAGAGCCGTGGCCAGGCAGTGGCCGTGCCCCTGCCACTGCAGAGGGACCAGCTTTTACCCCAGAGGGATGTCGCGGGGGCTCTTGCCATTCCCGATGCCCTCCTGAGGGACAGCAGCTCCCCTTAGCTACAGGATGGCTGCTCGGGGCAGAGCAGCCCCCTGTCCCTCCAGTTCCTGCTCAGATGGGGGAAGCAGCCAGGGTGGCAGGTTTTGTGGTCACGGGGGGACCCTTGGAATCATTGTCAGGGCTGTGAGGTGGTACGGGAAGCAGGGATGCAGGGCAGGGAGAGACTGTGTGGAGGAGTCTCAATCCCATCCTGCGGATCCTTCAGCATGAGCCGCGCTGTTCACCAGTGCCACTCCCTCTGGAGTCCAGCAGCTGCTGTGCCTCGTGTGGGGATGGCAGAGAGGCTGCTGGAGGTGATGGATCTGTGCCTGACATCACCAGCAGCTGCTTCAGCTCTGGACTGGGCAGGGAAAGTGCTTTGGAGTTGCTTTTCAGGTGATTATGTTTTCAAAATAAGATGAGCCGCTCTGACAGGGTCCAGCTCTGGTGCCACGGGGTTTGCCTTGGAGTTTTCTTGTAATTTGTGACTCCCAGGTCACCCCAGTGACTTTTCAGGGCTCTGCTGTTCGTCACCCCCTGGAGAAGCTTACTGGGTGCTGCCCATGTGGTGTTTGACGCAGCCACTTGGGGTTTCAGCAAGGTGGGCGCTGCTCTCACTGGCACCAAACCTGCCAAGACTTGGTGGGTGAGAGCTTTTCTGGGGCCAGCAGCAGTCTGAGAGGAGCTGGCCCTGTGGGTGGGAATGGCCCAGGCATGAAATGGAGAAGCAGCCGCTGTCACACCAGTGGCCACCAGCCCTTGAGAGGGACTCGCAGCAGCAGTGTGAGAAGCCCAGCTGTTGGCACGAGCAGCGTCACCTGTTGTAGCCCATTAGGGACAATTTCCATCAGGAAGAGTTCATGGGAGAAATCACTTAATTATGTTGTCCTGAAAAACTTTATCCTTCTGTATCAGGTGCCAAAGCATCTCAGTACAGTCTCCTTGGCTTCCAGCAGGCAGGACTGTGGGACTTGTGTGTCAGGCTGGAAACAAGAATCCTGCCTGGGCATCTCCCTCTGCTGGGTCTACACCAAACCTCTGTGAATTTGGGAGAATCTGAGCTCAGTCCCAGCTGTGCTGCCCGTGCTCGGATGCTCAGAGGCAGTTTTCAGCCTTTCCCTGGCTTGTGGGAAAGATGAAGATCCTCTGATGGTAGCAGGTACCCAAGGAACATGTTTGCAGGGATGTACCAAGCATTCCCTTTCTGCCTCCCAGCCTGTTCTCCTGTGGCACAGGCATTTGCTGGGGGACCAGCAGCAGGGTGCTGTGTACTTGACTAATTGCACATGTGTGCAGAAGGTAACGAGGCTGTTAAAAAGACCATGTGCAAGCTGGTGAATCCACTGGGTTGCCTAGATGAGATAGAGAGGCAAACATTTTTACTTTGCAAAAGAGTTCTGGAGATGACTTTGTTTGTTGACAGGAGAGAGCAAAGTGGCCACTGTGAGCTGTGGCCGTGTGGGGAGCTGCCTCAGGAATCCATTGCAGTGTATCCTGGCTTTTCCTGGCATCTCCAGCTCCATGTGTCCTGTGTTTCAGCTTTTCTGCTGCTCTGGGCAACCAGTTTCTGTATTCTCACGCTCCTCTTCTGCTTCAGTCTTCTGACAACCTGTTTTCACCTGCTCTTAATCCTCCCTTGGGTATCTCTGCTCTCTCCCCATGTCTCCACTACCTGTGAGCTCAGATACGTGATTTATAACAACCCCAGTTTACCTGTTTGATCCTCCTCTCTCATTTTCCCCTTCCTTAAAGGAAGTTTGCTTCCACAATTGCAGTAGGCTGTAGTGGGACAGCCTGAGTGGGGAAACTGAGTCACGGGTTACTTGTGTGGGCTACTACAGAAATCACGGATCATCCCGAAGAAGGAACAGGACATCCCTGGGATGGACACAGCAGGATTTTTCATGGTATCACTGGTGGATGTCAGTACTTCTGGGGCTATTTCAAATATGTCTGGTATTGGCTGTGAAAATAAATATGATTTCTTTAATGAGAGGAGATCACTGAATTTGGGGCATTACTAAGATTGAAAAAAACCCCAAGATGTTTCACTTAAAGCATAGCTTTATTTTTTTCCCTCTGTTTTTTCCTGTTAATGCTTAAAACAGGGCTTTAGCATGGCCTGAGCAACTGCTGCTCATGGGGCTGCTCCTCTGCAGAAGGAAGGGAAACCTCTCCAGTCACGAGTTAGTTTGCAAAACAGTTATCTCCTTCCTCTTCTTCTCATTTGGATAAGAGAGAAAGTAAAGTCCCAGGTTTTTTTCTGCTGGCCCTTCTACACTTAGTAAAAGTGCTTTGGGGATCTGCTGTAGAGACTGGGGGGCCATGGGGTGCGCGGGAGGAGGAGAGCATCTGTATGCATTGCTCGGGAACTGCTAGATGCTCTGGGTAGCCCCAAGGCTTGTGGGTGCCCCCAGCCAGCAAAACACTTCTCTGTGGGATGTTGTGGATTTGGAGGTGACCAAGTCATGGAGGAAAAAGCACTGGAAAGTTATAAAGCACGAAGACGTCCAGCTCAGGAGGTCCTGGAAGCTGGAGCCCAGAAAGGATCTGGGGACCATGTCCCTCCATTCTGGTCCTGCTCTTGTGACACCTCTTCAGGCACCTGCTGTGGCTGATGGCAGATGGGACTGTGGGGCAATCAAAGCTTCAGGCTTGTCCCTGAGAGCCCTGATTGGTAACCTGGCCGTGTTTTGGTGGGAGACCACGTGTCTGTGTGCTCGGCACGACGCCGGCAGCTGGGATTGCACTTGGGGAGAGTATTTGGCTGCAGATGCTGAGCGAGTCACAGGACTTTGTTCAGGGCGGTGAATGTGGGGAGAGGAGAACAAAAACGGGAGGAGAGACTGGAATACAGATGATGGCGAGCCGACTCCTTCGGTGCCGCCTCAAATACTCCCCGAATTTAAAGCATTTGTGAGGTGTTAGAATGGCATCGGCTCGCTGAAACCTGGTGGTGCTGCGGATGTGAAGCTTCTGAGCTGGGGGGGACCTGTGGCTGCTGCTGAGGAGGCAGGGGCTGAACCCTCACCTGGCCCTGTGGAAGGTGCTGGATCCATGCCAGTGTAGAGGGAGGAGAGGTGGCTTTCCAGTCTTTGCCCTGGCTGGTGCTGGCCATCCCTCCTCATCCCAGTGCCTGTCTAGACCGTGCGCTCCCTGGGAAGCAGGATAGACTGAGCTCAGGGACTGGAGCACGGGTGATGTGCTGTGCACCAAGAGGATGTCTTGGTGCCTGCCAGCCCTGGGAAAATAGGTTTTTCCACTGAGTCACTTGCTGCCTCTGCTTTTTATGAGACAACACTGAGATCTGGGGGAAGGGGAGATGGAAAACCCAGCCCGGATCTCCCTGCTCCAGCAGGACCAGGTCCATGCCAGCACAGCTGCCCCATGTTTGCTTTTCAGAGGGAGCTGCAGGCAGACAGCAGCATAAATAGAACAGGCTTGTCTATTTTAAGACATCGATTACATGATCTGTGCATTAAAGAAAAATAATTAAGTAAAATCTTTGCTTCAGCTGCAGCTGCAAGATGGGTTTGGGAGGAGCAGAGGCAGGGACGGGCACTTTGGAGCTGCTGCCCCAGCCATGGTGGGTGAGCCATGAGGACTTTTACTTCTCCATGTGTTCCTCCTTGAAGCTGCAGTAGATGGAAGCTTGCCCACGTGTGCCACCCATTTTGGTGTCACTGCCACGGTTTTGGGGATGGGGAGTGACAGCATGAGACAGGCTTGGTCTGGGCAAGGGAGAGCCACACTTGGGAAAGGGATATGGGTGCTGTTTTGGTGGTGTACACACATGTGTGTAGCCAAGCATGGGGATTCCCTTCTTCTTGAGAAGTTTCTGGGTTCTTACGGAGCTGGAATGGTTGCACCACTCCTTCTCCAAGCAACGGGCTGGGATGAAGAGCTTGTGTTTACTGGTGGGGGTTAAAACTAGGCTTGTTTCTGGTGACTTACAGCCAAGTAGAGATCTTGGCAGGCGGGAGAGGAGGGCTCTGAGCCTTGGACGCTGGAGCTGTTTTCTGCTCAGTATTCATTGCAGCAGGGCCAAGCACTCGGGACAGCCAGTGGTGAGCCCGGAGCTCCCTCTCCCACAGCCCTGCTGGGATCACCCTATCCCTGCCCTCCATCCCCATTCCAGCTCAGAGGCTGAGCTGCAAGGGAAGAGGGCAGCAGCCCAGCTCCCAGCAGCACAAGGGCTTGTAAATAGTCATACCCAGGCAAAACAAACAGATAATATTAATTGGGGTTTCAATGCCAAACAGAAGCAGATGGTTTATCAAGGTGGAAGAAGGCAATGTTTGGGGGTTTCGGATAAAGTGGGTGAGCCAGGAACCAGTCTTGAAGAAGAAGACAAAAGGTATTGAAGCAGTTGCTGAGAAGAGCTCACTCTCCACTAGCAACCACAGCCACAAAAGTTTGTTAGTATAAATTAATCTGAAAATGCTTTTTCTTTGCCCCCCTTTCTTCTCTGTTGAAGACCACTGGTGGTTTTTGACAAGTGAACTGCACTTCAGAAGTCAAGACTGTCATGTGGAATGGGGTTTGCACTAATAATGGTATAAAACATTTATCTCTACAAAATGGCTTTGGTAGCAGACTTTTGATAAGATCTTAAATGGATTTTTAGTCAGGGCCCTGTAAATCATCCCTGTAAATCATGCTCCAGGTCATGCAGTGGTTGTCACATTTGCCTTACACTTCTCCGAACCAATTATTGCCACTTTTTAACTGCTGCCCGAGCCACTGTTTTCTGCTGTGGAGATAGGGCTGAACCAGGGCTGGAGCTGCCCTGCACCACACTCATCCTCACGATCTCACCCCTTTCCTAATGATGATTTGCAGGGCAGAGCTCAAGTTTATCCCTTGTAGCTTACGTCTGTGGTCTGTTGCTTGGGGACAGCCAGACAACAATCATGTTTGTGCTGAAAGATGTTGTGGAAATGCAGCTCCTCCCCACTAAGAAAAGCCCAGCATGCTGGAAGAAGAGGTTGGGGACTCCCCTCTCCCTTTAGGGGCTAAGCAGAAGATGTTACCTTTCCTTGAAAATCTGTTATTTATGGAGTAAACTCAAAGCAGGTCGTAGGCGCTCTGTTGGGCTCCCACTCAGGACATCTGCCTGGCGTGGTGGCCCCGCAGAGGTGGAGCCAGGGAACCCGCATGGCTTAGATCATGCGTGTAACTTCGAGCATGAGGCTCTGCCTGTGGCCCCTCTGTGTGTGCCCATCTCACCAGAGCTCACAGAATGTTTGCTGCCTCCCAGCACTGAGGTTTCTCCCTGTCCTCGTGTCCCACAGACTGCCTGGAGCTGCTGCCACTGGAGTCCATGGCGTACACCATGACTCCCACGCCGGCGGGGCCCGTCGGCTCCCAGTACTGCGTCTGCAAAGTCGAGCTGTCCATCTGTGGGCAAAACCTTCTGGACAGGGATGTCACTTCCAAATCCGACCCCTTCTGCGTCCTCTTCATGGAAGTCAACGGGAAGTGGGTGGAGGTAAGTCCTGGTGTTGTGTGGATTTACTCCTCCTGTGGTCTGCTCGTGCTGGTGTCCCTCCTCTGTGCTCTGTGCCCGTTCCTCTCTGGGAAGACATGGAAGCTCTCCTGCTCCTCCTGAGGCTGTGTGTGGCACCAGTGTGGGAATTCTGTGTCGCAGCCAGTCCTTCCCTCATCTGTGCTTTGTGCTGGGTGTTGGCTTTAGCTGCAAATTCCATTTCATACCTGCAGCTGTAGGTAGTTGGTCTGGGATGGAGCAGGTAGGCAGAGTATGGAGGTGTGATGGATACCGGCACCTGTGTTGGGTGCAGCAGAAAATGAGCATTAAGGGCTTTAAATCATGTAAACCAAAAAAAATTTTCCCAATTCCTGGGAAATTAGGTGGTCTCATCTCTTTTCAGATAGTTGAACAAGTTGGGCAGCCTTTGAGCACTTGGTCAGGGAGCTGGTGAATCAATGGGCAGCACCTCAGGTGTCCAACAGCTGATACTGTGTTCAGCAGGGAGAGTGTAGAGGGAAACCTCATGCCATGGCCCGCAATTAACTTTGTTCAACAGCCTGGATGAGACTAATGAGCTTTCCAGCCTTGATAGGTGTCATCTCTCACCTAATTGTGCTTTTCAGGAATTTTTCTGTCAGTAATGTCTCAGTTCAGCGGTTTTGATTCCAAAGTTTCCTTTACAATACAAATGCGTGGTGCTTTTAGGTTTGCTTTTTTACTTTTCCTCTGCTATTTTTAGCTTCTTTTTAATTGGCACAGCAGGCACTGGACGTGAGCCTTGAGCAGCAGCTTGCTCGGTGCTCCGCTGCCATGGTGTCAGCAGAGGTGGAATGGGCTGGCACGGGGTGTGCAGTGCTCGTGTGCCACTGAGCTGGCCCTGGTCAGGGACCCAGCTGGGATCAAGATTCCCCTGCACCCACATGTGGCCATAGTGGTGTGTGGGTTTGGGTTGTGGCTGAGTGATGGGGAGGGTCAGGAGAGGTGGGATTGCCCGTGAGAGTCTCGTTGGATGGGATGTTTGGTGGACCCTTGGCAACTCATGGCACGTGGTTCAGAGCTGCCCTCATTGTTCCGTGTGGATTTTGGCCACACAGACGTGCCCCTTGCCCCAAGATGAGCCTCTTTCCCCTCTGAAAGTGGTGGCCTTAATAACGCAGCTGAAATGTAGGGGACAGATGGGGACAGAGTCAGCTCGTTGGCATGAACCCATCCCACCACACAGCTCCTTTATCCTCCACACCGGATTAGGGACACATCTCAAGCCTTGGGCCTGGTTTGGGTGGTGGGTCTCCTCCTTTGGCACCAGCCCTGGTGCTGGTGTCTGAGCTGGGCGGTGGGGCTGTGGCACCAGCTGATGCCAGCAGGAAGATTTCTGCTCTCTGTTCTTTCTAGCTGTCACATTTGTTCCCAAATACAATTATTTTGTCTTACTGAGCTTAATAGGAATTAAAAAATCTTTGTGAATCAGCCTTGAAGGGGTGGGGGAGGGAAGGACAATAAACCCATGAAGATGGGTGATGTTTAATGTTCTGCCCAGTGATGTCATCTTGCAGGAGTCATGAAAGGGCTGACCTGTGGTGCCAGGAGCAGGGACAAGGGACACATGACTCAGCCACACAGCTGCCTTTGTGTCACGGAGTCATCCGGGCATCCTGCACCTTCAGCATGCGCTTCCCTTGGCACTTCAGAGAGCATCTCCCTGTGTTGGAACATGAAGCACCTCCACATGCTGGGGTTGCTTGAAAGTCTCTAGCCAACCTCCCTTTGGAGATGCTGGAAGAGCCTCCAGCTGTCTTCACTGAACACAAGGGCTATTGCTGGACATGATTTCCCAGTTTTATGCTTGATTTGCAGAATCACAGAATCATGGAATGGTTTACATTGGAAGGGACCTTAAAGATCATCTCATTCCTACCTCCATGCCGTGACCTTTGCTTGAAGCCCCGTCCAACCTGGCCTTGAACACTTCCAGGGATGGGGCGGCCACAGCTTCTCTGGACAACCTATGCCAGGGCCTCACCGCCCTCACAGGGAAAAATTTCTTCCAAATATGTAATCTAAGCCTGCCCTTTGTCAGTTTGAAGCTATTTCCCCTTGCCCTGTCACCCCAGACCCTTGTCCAAAGTCCCTCTCCAACTCTCTTGTAGCCCTTTCAAGTCCTGGAAGGTGTTCTAATGTCTCCCTGGAGCCTTCTGTCCTCCAGTCTGAACAATGCCAAGTCTCTCAGCCATTCCTCATAGGAGAACTGCTCCATCCCTCTCATCATCTCTGTGGCCCTTATAGGCTCTTATCCAAACAGATATCTTTTGTTAGCCTGGCTGCCTCTTCAAAGCCCTTGTGCTTTTCTGCTCTTGGATAGCAAAGCCACCTCTGCTCTTTCCAGGGACCACAGATCTGTAAGTGCTGGGGTGAAGGGGATGGCAGGAGCTGAAGACAGGTAATGGATGGTGTGTGAAGAGGCCTCATGTGATGGTCACCAGCAAGGTGATTTGTGCTCATCAGACCAAAGACCAAACCTGGTGCAGCTGTCAGTTGGCGCTTGGGATGTTGTTGTGCTTCATGCTGGCACTAGGTAGGATTAAACTGTTGAATCTGGGTGTTGAAGAAAGCCCCACCACTCCCAAGGTTAGCTCAAGTTGGCTGGGGTGTTTGTCCCCTTCCTTGGGCCACCTCTTTCAAGACAGAGCTGAAGATGGCACCTCAAGTTATCTCCTTCGGATTGGGGTCTGGGAGTGAAAGGACTGGTTTCCCTTGGTCCCTGACTTTCTAGTAGTTCAAAGAACATGAAAGGAGCTAAAATCCATCTCTGCTGCCTGCACAGTCTCATTTCCGAGGCTTGAAAGGGGATTTGTGTGTGTTGTGCTGCTGAAATAAAGCAGAGCTGTGGGTGCCCTCTGCTCCTGGTCCACCACATCCCTGAGCAGACGCTTGGCTCCTTTGGTACGGGATGGCAGCAGAGAGGGGAGGGTCTGTGTTAAGCTGTGTGGCCCTGGCCAGCTCACTGCCCGCTGGTGTTGATGGGTTTGATTCCCCAGAGTGCAGCAGGTGGCTATTCTGGGAACAGAGCATTTACTTTAGTCGTTTCTTGGCAATTAAGACAGACTAAGCGAGCAATTTCAAAAAAACCCTGCGATCGTTGGGTGTATATATAGCAAACTCACCACATTTCCACTGAGCCCCTCCAAAACCTGCCTTCTGTGCTGAATGAGTTTCTTTGGGACTAAGGTATGTGTTTGCTTCTTTTTTTTTTTTTTTTTTGGCTTTTTACTGCTCTGCTTATTCCTGGCTTGGCAGCTCTGGCAGACATCCCACTGTCCCACAGCCCAGTGCTGCCTGGGGATGCTGGCACAGAATGCTTTGCCCAGAGGTCTTGCCCTGGGATCTGGGATGCACAGGTAGCTCAGCCTTGCCCAGGACTGGGTCTCCTGGCTGCAAGACAAGGTGGAATGCTGGCTGGGGCCACAGCACGGCCAGAAGGCTTTGTGCTGTCCCACAGGCAGGTGGGATGGTCTTTCCAGACACTAAGGGCAGCAGCTTTTGATAAAATAACGCTGGAGAGCCTCTCCTTCTCTTTATTTTAATAGTCTGTGTTAACCATATCCTTGGATAATGGGGTGATGTGGCAAAATGCCAATGCTGTCATGACACCATCTACTATCCCAGGTTGCTCAGAGCTTCATCCAACCTGGCCTTGAACACTTGCAGGGATGAGGCAGCCACAGCTTCTCTGGGAAGCCTGTGCCAGTGACTCACCACCCTCACAGGGAATTTATTCTGAATATCTAATCTAAACCTGCCCTTTGTCAGTTTGAAACATTCCCGCTTGTCCTGCTACTCCAGGCCCTTGTCCAAAGTCCCTCTCCAGCTCTCTTGGACCCCTCTAGGTGCTGGAAGGTGCTCTAAGGTCTCCCCAGAGCCTTCTCTTCTCCAGGCTGAACAATGATATCAACATGATACCAACTGCTGCTCTCCTGACAAAGCTCCTGCGTGCTTTGTGTGCTGGAGGGTTTCCTCTCCCATTTCTCATTCAGCTCTCAGGCTGAGCTGCCCATGTCCTTCCTGCCCCTTTCAGCTTCATAAGGGTATTTTGCATGTTGGGCTCCAAGCTTTTCCTTTTCTCATACCCTTCAGGATGCCTGGGGGGGAAATACGAGTCCTGACATTAGAGTTCAGCCCCTCCTTGCCCATGGACTTACAGAAGTAAATGCACCAGCTTTTCTCAGCCTGTTTCCCAGTTTTCACATTTTCTAATACTTCAGCCAAAATTGTGGGGTTTTGTCTTTGTGCAAGCTCGTGGTGGGATCCCAGCTGGTGCTGCCATCTTCCCAGCCCTCCTGCAGTGTGAGCTGTGGGGCCTGGGACCAAAGTTCCATTACTGGAGGGCAGCATTCCAGGATNTTTGGCTCGCACAAGGCTTTCTGTCCACCTCTGCCATGCTGTGTTGTAAACCCACGCTTCCACCAGCTGCCTGCCAAGTTTCCTCTGCTCTTATCGCTGCTCTTGGCAGTGGGATGCTGCAGAGTGCCGCGGTGCTTCCCCTCCAATGGTGGGTTCCCCACATGCCTTCCAGTTTCTGTCATCCTCTGTGTGCCTGCCCTTCCCATTCATCAGGGACATCACTTCTTGCAGCACACTTGCAATAGCTCGGGGTGACAATGTCCATTGTAATCTTGTCTCTGGACCCTTCCAGCCTCTTGTTTCTACTAATGCTAGAGGAAATCTATGAAAAAGGGACTGCATAGATGTTTTTTATCTTTTTTTTTGTGTAAACCCAATAAAGAAGAAACCACACTGATGTTTTGGGTTGAAGTCTAGAGGGAAATACTAGAGAGCTGCTGTTCTGGCTCGTGACACTTCTTGTTTTGCTTGTCCTTGTTGTTGGCTGCACAGCCTGAAAGAACTGAGCTTGGCACTACAGCTGTGAGGGTATGGTCGAGGATCAGAGGTGTGTGAGAGCCTCAGCTCCTGGGAGAACAGGGTTTAGATGCAAATGAAATAGTTCTGGCTTCAGTGAGCCTCAAAGGTATGCCAAGCCTTGGCTGGGTGTGTGCTTCCATCCTGGCTGTTGGATGGGGTGGGTTGTCCAGCCCCGTGTACCCCACCCTCGGGGAGGCAGCTCTGCGTGATGTGCCACTGCATGTTTGGATGGATCCCACCTTGAGTACCTGGGTGTCACAGCCTGTGTTTAGGGACAGCTCTGTTGTGTGCCTGGTGTGCTTGTTCTGGTGGTCACCGTGGGGTGGCTCTGGCTGAATTCAGTTTCAGTGATGAAGCTGTAAGATGCACTTGCCTAAATGCCTCCTTTTTTTTTTTATTTCTTTGCAGCTCGACAGGACAGAGACAGCTGTGAACAACCTCAACCCAGCTTTTGCCAAGAAGTTCATCATTGACTACCACTTTGAAGAAGTGCAGAAGCTCAAGTTTGCCCTGTTTGACCAGGATAAGTCGAGCACACAGCTGTATGAGCATGACTTCCTGGGCGAGTTCTCCTGCACGCTGGGCACGGTGAGTCTCTGAGCTCCCTGCAGCAAAGGGACCCCGAAGCACATCAGCTGCAGGGATGTGGTGGGATTAGAGCTGCTCTTCTTACTGCAAAGTTTGCTGGCTCCTTCCTGGAAAAACACATTTAACTTGCTTACCACATTTCAGCCGTTGAGGTTGAACTGTTCCACGTCAGGGCCGTTGTCTGCTTGCTCAAGTCTGAGCGGGTCGTGGTGTGGGCTTCTGCTGGTGCTGGCCAAGAGGCATCAGCTGGAAGGTACCTCTGTCTCACCACGGGTTATAGTAAGAGCCCTGATGACCAGTGGGATTTGGACTTAGGAAACTTTCAGATGTTTAAAGTTAGGCTGCGTTGAGGTCTACTTTTCTACCTCAGTTTGGTTTTTCTCTTTCTGAGAGCTTTGTCTGTTGCTGTTGTAAAACGAAACATCTCTCCTACTTGAGCATGTTGGTGCTGGAATGTGTCTTCTGCTCTTCCTGTGGAAAAGCTTTCAGGACACGATGCAATTTATAAGCTTTTGGAGGTCTTTTCACTCATGAGCCCAGACCCTGTTAGAAGCTGGCAGCTACATTCTCCAGATGTCTTTGTCCTCTGACACAGAAGCAGGGAGTGAGGAGGAGTTTTTCCATTCTTTTGCATCATCCAGCAGCTCGGGGCTGCTGTGGTACCTGGCACAAGTGCTGAGTGTGGGACAAACTGGTTCTGTTGTGCTCAATACTGGGAATGGGGAGGAAGGAGCTACTGTAATAGGTGGGTCAGCATGGGGAGCCAGCCCAAGGTGCTCAGGGAGGCTCATGAACACAATTCCTTTATTACAGACTGCAGCATGGCACTGCCTGTGGCAGGCGGGACCAGGGACTTTGCCACTGCCAGCTCAAGAGCTTGATGTGTTAGAAGAGCACTGACATTTACAGGGTTTGAAGTTTAATGTCGGGAATTTTGGAAGAGCTCTGTGATGACCTAATTCTGCTCCTACAGGAGTTAAGAGGCAGTGCAGGCAATAGCCCTGGCCCGTGTTCAGTGCTTTAGCCCAAACCCTCCTTTACCCTTAGTTCTGCTGTGGCTGAAACACGTTCAGCTCCAGTGTGGGGCAGCTCAGCAAGGGCTGCTTGTGAAGGTCAAGGTCTTGGTGGAAGCTGGAGGCGGAGAATTTATGGACGTAAGGAAACAGAGCTGAAACCTTGCTGTTCCTAAGTGTGGCTCTGCAGCCTCGTGCTGGAGAACAGTGTTACCCATATGCACTGGGGAGGAAGGTGGTAAAGTCTGACCCATCTCCTCCTTCTTGTTGGGTGCTTCTGGTGCTTGGGAAGGTGATTTTGTCAGAGCAGGAGCCTGGACAGACCCTCGTGGGCTGTGGTGGTGCTGGGGATGGGCAGCTGTTGGCAGGTCTCACATCCAAGGGCTCTCTCAGAACAGCTGATGGTTTCACCACGGTGGCATCACTGTCTGTGGGCAGAGTCTGTCAGAAAGAAGAGAGCTTGGAAATTCTGTAATCTTACAGCAGTATTTGCACTCTGCAAAAGAGAACTTGACTTGTGTGCGTGTCCAATTTTTGCAGCAGTTCCTGTGTCAGCTTCTTGGTGACATTTACTCCACAACAGGACACTGTCTTGGAATGGAGGAATCTGCTAATTTCCCTTTTTCCCCTGAAATCCTGTTAGCCTACTTCCCCTGTGGCCAACATGGGCTTGCAGCACAGCCCAGTCAGGGAGCAGAGCTGGACTGGAGCGTTCTCACATGTGCTAGGGTGAGGAGAGGGGTGATACAGAGCAGATGGGGGCTTGTGGGTTCAGCCCTGCTGTTGTGGGTTTCCTGGTGGCTGGAATTTTTCTGGTAAGATGTTTCCATAAGCTCTCAGAAGCAGAGAGCAGCTGTGGGCAGCAACAACTGTGCAGTGAGCATCTGACTTTTCAGTTCTGAATTTGCATCAGAGCTCTGTCAGGTTAGCCAGGTTGCTCAGTGCAGCTAATGAGGTCTGTGCTAGGATTTAAAAGGATGGTTGGATCATTCACAGGCCTGTAATGACCACTGTGGTCAAAGGAAATGTAGCAGGGGTCAGGTTCCAGGTATCCATAGTTTCTGGTGTCCATAGTGTCTGGGTTGTGAGGAGGTTTGTCCTGCCCGTGCACACTGTGGCACAAACATCTGCTCACGCTGCCTGGTGATTCCTGTGGATCAAAAGCACTGGGACTTGGCTGGCTCCTCACAACTGGAAATTTGAAATTGCAAGAATAGTAGGATCACAGAATGCTTTGGGTTGGAAGGGACCTTTAAAGCTCATCTAGTCTTGAAGGGAACCCACTAGATATGAAGCAGAGAACAGGTAGTTACAGCAAGTTGCTGGATCTTCATGTGGGCCTCACCTTGTGAGGAAAAATTACAGGTTCCCCAGATCTGAAGGCAACTGAAGCTCACTGAGCTGGAAAAATCTCAAGGGTTTAATTCATCTCCCAGATCATCCAGTCTGGCCTCTTACAAACCAGAAGTGAAGGGGTGAATGTGCCTTTGGGGGTGCTGGCCCTGCTCAGGGGGTCCAGAATGATGCTGGGGGAAAGCACCCAACTTGTAATCAGGATTCACCCATGGAAAAGTGGCCTGCAAGCAAAGTGCTGGCAGGGGTCATGTTAGAAGTATTTAAAATGGGGTTTGAAAGATTGAGTGGCGATTTTGCTGGGAACAAATTGCAGTAGCTCTGTCTGTGTGAGGTCCCACTGACCTCCACCGAGGCGCTGGTCCCTGGATTCAGTGGGAGGTGATGCTTCAGCCTCCTGTGCCATCACTTCTCTGCAGCGTGCAGCCCATGGGCTGGGCTGTCAGTGGTGATATTCCCACTCTTGCAGTTATCCCTGGATGTGATGCCTTTTTCTTCTGTTGTTGTGAATGCTTAATCTGAATTAACTAACGTGAGCAATGATCAGTTGCTTATGAGTCTGCTTTTGATCACTTGTACAATCATGGTTTTATTGTCTTCGGCTTCTCTAGATTGTCTCCAGCAAGAAAATAACACGGACTCTTCTTCTGGGGAATGGCAAGCCAGCTGGGAAGGGGATGATAACGGTATGTTTACTCCTTTGTGTTGCCTACTGAGTGTCTAAGGATGGATGGGGACAAAGCAGGACACTCACACGGGGTCCAGGAGCTTGGGGTGTATCTCTTGAATATTTTGCCCTTTGCCTCTTGCCTTCCTGGCCACTTTGATCTGTTTAGAGGACAGTTTATTTGGGACAGGAGCTATCATGCCCAGTGTCTGTCAGTGCACTGTGAGTCTTCAACTTCTGCTTCAGTCTCAGAAATCAGAAAAAGCTCAGTCTGGAGAAGTACAAAGTAAATCTACGCTGCTGTTGTTTGTTATCTGGTACAAGGCGCTTGCTCAGGCCTCTCTGGTGCAGTGACAGGTAAGAGGCCTCATTCCTTTTCCAGGGATGGGTGATTTTGTTTGTAGGATGAGGATGGAGCTGTGCCATGGCAACAACTCTCATAGCAACAGCCACTGATGCCGATGCAGACCCCTCCGGGCAGTGGCCTTCCTGCTGCGGAGCTCTTTAGCAATGTTTTTTTTAAAAAGAAAAGACTAAATTTAGGTGTGTTTCTGTTCTACCACAGCTCCCACCATTTTTGTATCTCTGCTGTGTTACGGGTTTTGTGCATCTGGGCTGCCAAGATGTGGAGGGAAAGGCCAATAAGGAGTTAAACATCTGTCAGGTTTAAAAGCACTGGAAAGGTTTAAAAGCCCAGCACCTGGTGCTACAAGGGCATCTCCGTTGCTGTTTGCTTTGGAGGAAGATGCTTTTCTCTTTTAATTGCTGCAGTTGGTCTTTAAATGCGAGAGGAAAAGCTGCAGTGAGGTTCAGAAGTGGTGCCGTTCCCAAGGCTCTCAACATCCCGTCCGATGCTTGAGTGGGAAGAGCTGGACCACAGGAAAAGTTTCCAGTCAAGTTCAAAGGTTATATGCTTTAAAAAAAAAGAAGGTCCTGATTTGTCACTAATGTGTCATTAAACATCCAAGGGGCATCAGCTTCATTTTGTACAACTGATACGATTTCCTGATCTGGGTTTTTTTGTCCTGGCTTGGACTAGATGATGGCAACAGGGTCGTGTGTGGTGGACACCCTTCCCTGCTGCTTGGCATGGTGCTGGAGCACGGGCTGTGGGCACCACTGGAGGAGCAGACTTCAGGGATTGTGGAGCCAAAGACCGACCTCCTTACGCCCATTCCCTTCAATTTTGGCCAACTATCTTTTTCTTAACTGAGATGCCACAAGGGTGAATGCAACAGAATAACTTTGGCTTGATGGATGGGACTGTGTGGGAGTCCTTAGGTCTGAAGAGAGGGGGAGATCCCAAAGCAAACCTCTGTGTGCAGGAGTCAATCCCAAATCTTGCCACACAGCTCTGCCGGACATAACGGTAGGGATGTGCTTCTTGTCCATGCTGGCCAAGAGGAGATGCCACCAGCAACCTGTGGAGGGTGGCACAAGGACATTCCTGTCTTGTATTGTGCACAGTCTGGCTTTTACACAGCCTACAGCAAACCTTAAAATGCTGGATACCAACTGGGCGTGCTTTGGTGGGAATCAAGAAAAGGCAAATTTCGTTCACTTCCCTACAGCTCCTCTTCCTCCTGCTGGTTTTGGTGACTGTTCACACCCACCAAGGACTAGGTGGGAGAGAAAACTGATGCCATGGCTTTGCAATAGGGAACTTCTATATGGAGCAGAGGGCAAAATTAGATTTGGTATGTGGTGAATGGATCCTCTGTGGACCAAAGAGTTGTGCCTGCCACAGGAAGGTCGGGAGGTTGTGCAGGAGCTGCAGCTCATGCCCTCACCCCGCTGCCCAGGGAGATGCAAAAGCTGCATCTCTGCCTCCTCGTCTCTGCCAACTCCCCTGCTCTCCTAAGTGCCAATAACCCTCTGATTGCTCATTCAGCAGATTGTCCCCTGGAGTTCTGCGAGTTTTTCTAAAAGCCTTGGTGCAATGACACAGCACAACTTCAGTGCAGGACAGCCCCTCGTGAGAGCCAGCAAACGGCCACGCGTGGGAGCACCGTGCACGAGGACTGTGTCCACACCATGCTCCTGGCTGTTCTGGTGCTGGCTCCTGCCCTGGGAGGAGGAGGCTGCAGCCAGGAATGCTGGGGAACAGCTCAGCCTGCTTGGGCAGGACACAGGAAAAAAAAGACAAGTGATTCAGAAAATGGCTTGTAATAAAAGTGAATAAATGTGGGGGTTTTGTTATAAACATTCCCTTAAAATACCAAGAGACTCGTTAGACCATATTCTAGACAAAACTGGCCTGCTGGGGGTTGGCAGCCAAAGCCCTTCTGGAGCACATGTGAATAAAGTCTCTTAAACTGAAGTAGTCTGGGCTGCGCTCCTGCCTGCTGCAGCCCCTCGGGAGCAATGGTGGAGTCTTCATCCCTGGGGCTGCCTCACCAGGTGGTCCTATGGAGACATGGCTCAAGTCCTGGGTGCCACCAGCATCTCCCTTAAGGGATGGGACAGCTGCTTTTTGCCGTGCCCAGCCTAGGATGTGGAGGGTGAGGTGGTCCATCTTGCTGGCAAGGTTTATATGACTCTGCTTCCTCTTGGCTTGGTCCTTCGAGGCTTCTCCAGGTCCTCAATGAGCCCTGGTGCAGAAAAGCCACGTGAGACCAGCTCCAGCATGACACACAAGAAAGGGGATGAGTTTTTTACCAGAAGCTTCATTTTTTGTGCTGAAAATGAACACAGCCTTCCCTTGTCTTTCAGATAGCTGCCCAGGAGCTCTCGGACAACAGGGTGATTACTCTGAGCATGGCTGGCAGAAAACTGGATAAAAAGGTGAGTGGAGCTGTGTCTGGGGGATGCAAGGTTAAACTTGTGCCCTTAGGATCTAAAGAAATCTCTTCTTTGGGTGCAGCAGTGACAGAAAATAGTCCCACTGGACAAAACATCAGGGTGAGACTGGGTGAGACTTGCTGGCTGCTGGCTTCTGGCTGCTGGGTACAGCTCTGCCTCGGTTTCCCCATTGCCACAGTGTTGCTTCCTTCATCAAGTGCTGTGAGATGGAAGGATTCTGTGTGGCACAGGATCTGTGTATTAGCGTGTCTTAAAGACAGCAGATTTACTGCTCCAGTGGCAGTTGTTTGGAAGTGCCTCCTGATGGAGCTGGAAGTTTTGATGCCCCTTGAATCCGTATCTGAGATATGCTGAGAGCTCCTGTCTTGCTGCCTTCAGCCCCTCTGGAAATGGGGCAAACATCTGCTTCTGTATCAAACTGTAGGGCCTGTAATCTCCAAGGAGGAAGTGTTGATCTCATGGAGGCAGGTAATGCATGAGCTTTGCTTTGGATATGATGCACAGGAGACAGTGAGCCTATCTGAATGATATCTTCTGACCTTATTTACCAGGCAACCAGAGCTATTCCTCTTGAACCAGTGCTGTTGCTAAGCAATCGATGGGAATATTATTTTTTCCTTCTTCCTAGTCTCTCCAGAGCTTCTGTTATTGGCAGGATAGCCCTTAGTTTCTTTGAAAACAGGAAAAAGCCAGCAGCCAGGCAGAAGGGTATTTGCTGGGACAGAAGATGTGATTTGTCCAGTCCCATTGTCCAAACTGGATGTATATCTGGTTTATCAAAGTGTTTTTTCCCACCTGTTGGGAATGGCTTTTTTCTCACCCTCCTGCTTACCTTGCCTAGTGCAAGGAGCCAAATGCCCCTGTTAAGAAAACCCCAAATACTCCATTTCGTAAATGGGCTGGAAGATGTCCTTGATCTTGTGGCTTCCTCTGAGGCATGGCTGAGGGTCAACCCCACGTGTGTCAGCAAAGACATCCCTAATGCAACAGTTTTCTTCCAGCACTCCAAGAAAAAGCCTCTGCTCCCTTCCAAAGCCCGGGATGGGATTTCACAGCAGGCTTGGTGCCCTTCCTTCAAGTGTCAGGGCCCCTTTGCAGCTGTGGCCATTGCAATGAACTGGGCCAAGGTCCCAGCTCCTTGCTGGAACCTCAGGCAAATGTCCACTTGCTCTATTGGTGACTTCACTGGTGGCATCACTTGCTCCATGGGCAGGAGTTGCCTTTCTAATTTGGTTTGCAACCAAGTTTCTTTGCCAAGTTGTGCAAAGGTGACATCTTCTGATTTTGTTCAGCTGGGACATGGTACTTGTGGGTCTGCTGCCCTTCAAACCACCAGTCAAGGTAGAGAAATCCAGCATCTGGCTGATTAGACTGAGATAAGGACTATGAATAGTCCTGTTTTTTCTGGACCTCTCTCCAGTTTATCTATAGGTGTCAGCAGAAAACTCGTGCTCAGTGACTGCCTGCTGTCACCAAGAACTAACAAGGTTCCTTTGCCAATTCCCATACTGCAGGACAGAGCTGCAGTGCTCAAAGTCGTGCTCATGGGCAAAGGATGCTCAGGGCACTTCATGCAAATTAAAATGGTCCTTGAACTAAGAATTTGGATGAAAACCAGTATTTTTGGGTTGTTATTGGTCATGGATGAAATGCAGCTGTGGGAGCTGGGTAAAACTTGTTTAAACTTAGGAAAGACAGTGAAAAAGTAGATAAGAAAAAAAAAAACCCCAGGGCTAAGGTTGCAGCCTGGGGGCTTACACCCTCCTGTACCACACAGCATGGAGCTGGGGAGCATGGCTGCAGGCTCAGACATCATAGGAAGGGATTGGATCTCACAGGATTTTGTGGTGGGCTCATGAGTTCATCTCTGGTGCACAGGCCGAGCTGAAGCTGTGGGCCTCCCTTACTGGCAGCTGGGCCACAAACCCAGCCTGGAGCTGTGCTCAACCTCAGGCAGCTCCTTCTGCCATGGCTGCCCTGAGGCTGGGACCTCTCTGAGGCTGCAGGCAGGGCCTGCTCCCCAGCACATGTCCATTCTCTCCACCTGCATCTCTCTCCTGTCTTACTTTAAATGTCGAAGCTGCAAAGTGGGAGCTTGTCAGCAGCAGATCCCGCCCGAGGCTCTTGTACCTTATGTTAGATCAGTTTCTTGAGAGAGATGTTGAAAAATAAAATATCTTGCAAAGAGAAGGTACTTCCACCTGGGAGCAGCTGTGTGAAGCCCAGAGCTGTCTGTGCCACCGCAGCTGTGGGGACAGCAGGAGGGCAGTGATCTTGAGCATGGCTGGGGGACAGCAAGTGCTGTGAGTCAGGACTGGTGCTGGAAGCTGTACTTTGAGGAGCTGCATCTTCTGGAAGTGCCACCTCTGCCCTCCCTGTCCATGGTGTGCAAAGACCAGTTTGGATCATTTAATTCTTGGACCAGTTTGCAGATCGATCTGGTCTGCTGAGCTTCTTTGTTTTCTCAGTTTCCATCTCCCGCCAGGTTTGCAAGGGTGAGATGATTGCATGTTTGATGTTTTAAAATAGCAGCCCACAATCCTGTGGCCTGGAGGCATCTCCCACCCTGCTTTGAACAGAACAAGGCCGACTGGAGTTGCAAACCAGGCTGCTCCATGTGGGATGGAAACAAACATCCTTCAAAGCTCCCCGCTGCCCTCGGAGCCAGTGCCTCCACCAGCCCACGCTGGGCTGGTGCTGGTGAGGCTGCCTTGGGTTGGAGGTTAAGCCAGCACAGGCTGGGTCAGGTACCCACCACGGGTCCTTTAATCCTTCTGTGAAGCTTGAAAATGCCAAGTCCAGGTGGTGGGTGAGCAGGATCAGAGCTGCAGAAGGAATGGCTTGGTTTCCTATCCTACAAACGTGTGAAAAAGGGTAGGAAAAAAATAACCTCATCTCACCAGAGAGCATCCCTGCGAGTCTTTATGGTCTGCTTCTCCGGCAGAACAATTTTGACTGAAGCACATTATAGTTTCCCCAAGCCAAAACACTTTGCAGTGATCTACTTTTCTGGCTGGCTTTAGAAACAGGATTTAGATAGAAATGTTGGTGGATTTTCTGCTGGGACATCACTAGAACCTGTGTGCATCCCAGCTGCCACCTCGTGGACTGGCTGTGGACAGGGAGTCCTGGGGTGTCCATGTTTCCTCCTCCTCCATGCACAGCCCCTCACATTCCCTGTACATCACCTGGAAGCCCAAAAAAGCTCCTGTTCAAACCCATAAGAAATTCCTCCAGGTCTTTGCAGAACTCAGACAACCACCTCCCTCTAGGAGGAAAACCCAACTGAAATGACTTAAGTTCTCAATACATCATCTGCAATATTTGAGACTTGGTTTCTTGTTAGCAACTTCTTAGTTTTTTCTGAATGGGAATGAAGTTCTGGAGTTCCCTGTCGGTGCCACCGGCGCCTCTCCGGGCTGTGGGTGCCGAAGCAGCCCCCGTGCCAGTTCCCAGCAGGGGATGTGTGTATGTGTACACATTCCTCATAAAGCAGCAGCCCTTTATCGGGGGATTATCTGAGGAGACGCTGGCAGGAAAGGCAGCACACGCTGACTCAGGGCTGCGTATCTTGGAGGGTGTTACATGATCTCTGTCAACACCAGGGCAGCTTGCTCCTTAAAGATTTCCTCTGCTTATGCTTTACTGCTGTGTGTAGGAGGGTGAGTTTTTTTCCCTTCTCCCCCAAGACACTCATGCACTTCATAATTCTGTTTTTCCCTTGAAGCTTTGGTTGTTTTTCCAAGGCCAAACGCAGCTGCCTCCCAGCTGGGGTTGTTTTCCGTGGCATCTGTGTCCAGAGAGCTTGTCGGGTACGGGGCACCCCCTGGCAAACCCCGCAGGCACGCGCTGGGGTCCGACACAGCCGCCGTGGTGGTGCTGAAACGTGGTGGGGAAATCAAGGGGATTCACGTGAGCAGGACAGGGAGGTGGGCAGGGTGCTGCCCATGGCTGCTGCCTGTTTGCCAGCGTGCTTGACCGGGCCCCGTGAGAACAGGAGGGTGTCTGCAGGGTTGGCGCTGCCAGGGAAACACCTCTCTTGGACCAGCTGTTGCTGCTTGCAGAGCACCATGTAACCCATCCTGTTCTTCTCCCTCCAGGACCTTTTCGGGAAGTCAGACCCCTTCTTGGAGTTTTATAAACCGGGTGATGATGGGAAGTGGATGCTCGTCCACAGAACAGAGGTGAGTGAAACTCTAACCCGAGCTGCTGGGACACCTCCACCCTCCATCCTTACATCAGCTCCTCTTGCCCTTCATGGCATTATCTTATCCACCACCTATAGAGCAGGGTGGGATCCAGGGATTTCAGAACCTTACGGCTCTCTTCGCAGTGTTCAGCTGAGGCTGCTAGACTCCAGCAGATGAAGATTTACTGAGGCCAGCAAAGTCTTAAGATCTTTTCTGTACTATCCACTGCCATATCTAACGTGCAGAGAGGGAGGTGGTCTGCAAGCCTGTGTTAATCTCCAGGCTCAGCCTGGGCTTAGTCTGAACCTGGAGTGCTCTCCCTCCACTTGCAGGAGCATCGTAATGAGCTGTGACCTGGGGAGATGGTGGAGAGAGGTGGAGAAGGTGACCCAGGGAGTGATTGTGGGGAAAGGTTAAAATGAGCTTTTGCCAGACCTTCACCTAAACTGGGAGAGCGTTCAGCACCTCCAGCTTCAGCGCATGAGCTCCTGGCCTCACGTCTCATGGAGCCAGAGCCACAGCCAAGGAGGCAGAGACCTGTACTAAGGTCTTGGTGTGTCTGATAAGGGTCCTTCTCTACCTCCAGCTGACCCTTCCTCTACCTCATTTATACCTGCTGGGATATTTTGATCTGAGCTCCCTCTGGTTATGTTCTGAAGCTGCTAAAGCCAGTGATGTTATGAATACCAGGCACAGCATGGGCAGGGAGAAACAGGCTGGCTTCTCCTTTTACATTGGACTAATAAGTACTTTTCAACTGCTTTTTTTTCCCCTCCTCAAGGCTTGTTTCAAGGCTTTTTTAGTTTGCACATAGCTCCTGGCAGCTGGCAAGAGAGCGGAGAGGGAATCACTGGAGGAGGGGACTCAGCAGCCTCCATAGCAGAGGAAGAGAGCTCCATTTCACCCCATCTCACACCATTCTTTTTCCATCCCTATTCTTGTCTCCTCAAGGTCTGGTTAAGGAGCCCGTTGTACCATCACAGGAAACTGCTGTAACAAAACACAGGGTGAGCTCAGGTGGAAGGAGAAAGTGGTGCTTATTTACAAAGTCTCTCTGTATGTTCGGTGCTACCACTTCTGTGTGACGCCCATGAGGATTTCCTTCACTCACACCCACATGCACATGAGCACCAGGATGTAGGTAACACCCTGAGTCCTGTGGCACCAATATGGGCTTCCTTATAATCCCAGCTCTGCTGTTTATTTTTTGGTGCTTTTCTGCACACCTTTCCATGCATACTTTGTGCATATCAGCCTGAGTATTTCTCCCGTATTTCAGTGGGAGCAGACTGGGATCTTGTTTGGTTTTTCCCTCATGGTTTAGTGGGGGTAGCTGGGCTTTGACTCAACAAGATGTGCTTCTCAGATGTGGGGATTTGGAGTGACTTCCAGCCCTTCCTGGTGTGGGAATTGGGAAGGTGTGAGCATGCACCAGCCATTGCTGGGATCTCTATAAGCATGTCAGGTTTGTGGGGAGCAGATGTACGTACTGGTGTTTCCTCTGAGTTGCTGCCCAGCTCCTGCATCATCCTGTCTCACTGGATCGAGGTCTAGCCAAGTTTTCTTTCAAGTAATGAGTGCTCCAACAGCCTCCACCTTTACCAGCCTGAGTGCATCCTGCTGCCCTCAGAGGAATGACTTTAGGTGACCCATCCCTGAAGTGCGCAGGGCCAGGTTGGACAGGGCTTTGAGCAACCTGGTCTGGTGGAAGGTGTCCCTACCCATGTCAGGGGTTTGGAACTGGATTATCTTTAAGGTTGCTTCCAACCCAAACCATTCTGTTATTCTTATGACCATCTTTGTGTTTTGAGGCTAGATATAAAGAAATAAAGTTCTTCATTCTTGCAGCTTTTGGTGCAGGAATATAACCAGCTCCCAGTCTGACACTGGCATTTCTCCTGCCACACCAGAGGTGTCTGATAGGGCAGGATTAGTGCACTCATTGCAGCCTGTTATCAAAGCACAAGTGTGAATACCCAGCTGGAGACGTCGGATCCTTCCCCACCCACCCTGGGGGCCTGGGATATGTGAGCTCCCCCTGCTCTCCCAAGCTCCTGGGGGAGGTGTTTACAAAACCAGCTGAACTGTGCTCGCAGTGCCAGGGTTTCCCCCACTCTCCCATAAGAGCCTGTCTGTCAAACAAGGTGCCCCTTCCAGGTCCCATGCACTGTTTGCCCGTGGCAGCAGCCGTGGATCTCTTCCTCACTGCTCTGTGCTGCTGCTGCTCCAGCTGCAAGATCCAAGGTCCTCCACTCGAGATATCCCCCATGTTTGCCTTGCACAGAGAAGGGTTAATTTGCTGCCTGTGCCTGACTTTCCTAATATCCATGTGAATCTCTCTTTGTGAGCACAACACCTTTGCGAAAGAGGATCTTTGCCTGCCCTGAGGCATCTCCCGATGTACACAGCATGTGCCTGGAGCCCGCTGGAGTTTGCTTAGGCTTCCACCAAGCGATTGCATTCTCCCAGGAAATGTCAAAAAGCATCAATTAATATTTCTCCCACTCAGGCAGCAGATGTTACACAGATGAGACATGAGAGCTTAATGTGCCCAGGGCTGTTCTGGCTTTCCAGGGCCGGTTGCAGCATCCCTCTGCTCCATCTTCTCGGTGGTCAGACCCCACATGGATGTAGGCTGTGATGGGGTGCTGGGAGGGAGTAAGAAGTGAGTAGGGTGCAAGCAGTGAGATGCAGAGGGCATAAATAGTAGCTGCTGGCCTCAAAGCTGTGGGGTGAGTGGCTGTGCCCGTGCCCTGGGCATGGCTGTGCCCGTGCTGCCTAGTGTGCCACAGCTGTTCACTCGGGCAGTTTTGTTTAATTGCTCCCGGAGGTGGATAAATCACCCACAACAATGAAAACAAACCTGTTTTAACTCACACGTGCTGCAGCCTGAGAAAGGGAAGCTGCTGTGTCTCAGTTATGGAGGCAGGAAAGGGCTGAGAGAGCTTGCCCGGCCTGCCCCACTGGGACCCTGGTTCAGGGCTGCCCTTGGAGATGTGTCCCTGCTTTGTCCCAGTCTCTACCTGTGGATGTGCCCGTTGTAACAGCATCCCTCTGCTCCCACCCCCAGGTGATCAAATACACACTGGACCCTGTCTGGAAGCCGTTCACTGTGCCTTTGGTGTCACTGTGTGATGGAGATATGGAGAAGCTGATAAAGGTAACGGGAGCCCTCCTGCTTCTGTTGTGGGGACCAGCCTCTGGGACTGACCAGTAAACATCTAAATCCCCATGGTTGGCTTATTAAAAGAACCCCAAAACAACAAACGCCCCAAAACAACAAAATACACCTTGTTTGGGGTCTCTGGCAAGAGAAGTTTGGGGCTTCAGCAGGTCTTGCAGGAGATGGTTCCTGTGTCTGAGGCTGGTTTGTGCTCCTTCCACCCCAGGTAATTTGTTATGACTACGACAGTGATGGGGGACACGACTTCATTGGGGAGTTTCAGACCTCAGTGGCCAGGTTGTGTGAAGCCCAAGATGCCTCTCCGGTAAGTGCTGACACATTTTTGGGGAAGAACGAGGAAGAGGCTCCTCGGGGCTGGCAAGGGACTTTGGTACTTCCACTGAGACCCTCAAGCTGTGCTGAGAAGAAGCCAAGTCCAAATGCCTTTCTCCTTCTGCCTGCACCATGAGTGACCCTGGCTATGGCTGTAGCTAAAATATGTGAGCTAGAGAGAGAGCCGAGGCAGACTTTGCTGAAAGTCAGGCTCTTCTGGGATGTCTGAAGCACCACCCATGATTTGGGGAGTGTCCTGTGGTTTGCGGGGCCAGACTGGGAGGTGTGACTTGCTGCTGGAGCTGCATCTGCAGCAGGGGCAGCCTGGTCCCCAGGAGTGCCAGCTCCTTTGCAGCTCTGCACCAGTTTTGTGCCAGAGGTGTCCCCATCTTCCCCCTGAAGTGCTGGCCAAGATCCTTGGCAGATGCCACCTGGTTGAAGGTATGTTGTGAAGACTCCTGGATAGCAGGGCTTGCACTTCTGCCTTCACTAGGATTGCAGACCAAGAGGAGATTTTGGCCAAGGCGTGGAGGGGTGTAAAACACAACGTGTGGGCCACTGAGTTTCCTGGCTGGGGAAACTGAGGGAAGGCTTGAAAGTTCTCTGTCTAGGATGGCACAAGCTGATGGTGCCAGAGGCAGGTGTTGAGCCTGTTTTTTCTCTGAATTTGCAACCTACAGCCTGGCAATAAAATCTTCCCCTTCAGCCCTGGAGGGAGGGTGCCCACAGGACATGCTGCTGGTGGCATCTGCAGGCATGTGGCACAGCCCAGCACCACTCTCACACCAGGGTCTGTCTCGTGTGTTACAGCTTGAGCTAGAGTGCATTAACCCAAAAAAGCAAAAGAAGAAAAAGAATTACAAGAACTCTGGGATCATCATTGTCAAGTCCTGCAAAGTGAGTATGTCACTGAGATGTTTCCTTCAGCCCCTGACTGAGCTTGGGTCTTCCCGAGCTCCCTTCTCTCTTCTGCCTCTGCCTCTGCCTCCCTTGTGTTTCCAAGCACCGGCCCTGCAGAGCCTGAATTAAGAGTGTGATTTCCTTTCTGCTTGGGTTTCTCTCCACTTGAAACATCTGATGTAGTGAGTTGCTGGTTCCACCACACACCCAGGTGGCCGCAGCCCCAGGAGGTGTTCGGGGTGGGCAGGGTCTTCATGAAGCCCAAGCTGAGGGTGTTTACCAACTGCTTGGTGTCTCCTTGGGGCAAGGGTTGGGTGCAGATGGGAGAAGTTCTTCTGAGCTGAGGTGCTGAAGTCTTCCCTTTGTATGGCAGCAGCACAGTGGGGAAGGTGCCACACTGGATCTGCAGGTGTTGTGAGACCTTTTTGGCCAAGAGGAGAGGCTTTTCCGTTCCATTCACCATGATGGACATGTCCAATGCCCAAGGATTCCAGTCCAGGCCTCGCCCCCCACCTTTGGCCCAACTCCTGTAGCACCAAAACCTTGCCATGGGAGACCCACGTGTTCCTTCCTGTTGCTGCCGTGGGGCTGAAGGTCACCAAAGACCCAAACTCACAGTGACCACAGGCTTGGGCACTTTCTGTGCATTTATTTCTTTTGCTCTGCAATGATGACAGTTGCTGAAGGACTGGTTTCTGTTTTTTTCTTTCAGATAACCAGAGATTTTTCCTTCCTGGACTACATCCTGGGAGGCTGCCAGCTGATGTTTACTGTAAGGACTTTTGCCTCTCTTTGCCCAGTAATAGTAAGACCTGTGTAATGGTCAGAACTGGGAAGGGAGGTTCTGCGTGAGATTTGGCACCACCTTGGGGTGACTTCTCATGTCAGTGAGGAGCTGCCCATTTTGCTGTTAAACCATGTGGGTTTGGGGATTCTGGAGTTCGTTACTGTGATGCTCAGGTGCATCCAATGGCATGGAGGGAGCTGGCTGGACTTAGGCTGAAGGTCTGACTTTCAAAAATACTTTCTTACCCTTCACAAAACGTCACCAACTTCTCTCCCCATTTCAGGCTTTAACCACCCTCATTTTTTTATGGAAGCTCTCCTTATTTCAAAGTCAGATGAGAGGCTTTGGGCTGTTAAAGAGATGGTTTTCTGCCTTTTTACTGGCATTTCCACCTTCTTTCAAGCTGCACCACAGCTTGTCAGGAGTAAATAAGCAAGGATATGACAACCCTGAGTGAAACCATCACAATACAGAAGTAGGGTTCTCAATTTCTGTAAACTTTCCTGGTGCAGTATCCAGAGAGCTGCAGGCACTCACGGTTACTTCAGTTTGTATTTTGTTGTTTTATCTGAAAACATGATGGGGGAAGAGTAGGAGGAGGAGGAAGAGTTGCCATAGGAACAGGAATGATTGGGAGAGCTTTTGTGTGCTGTTCTGCCTCTGTGTGCTTTGGTCTTGGTGCTGGAGAGTGAATAAAAGAGAAAATCAGTGAATTTATTAGTAGTACAGAGCTCTTGCATGAATTAGGTTTGAATGCAGAAATCTTCCCCCCATCCAAAGATCTGCTGGTTATTGGAGGGCTCCTCCTCCTCCCAAGGCATCTCTGGTCCAAAAATCAGGGTGTGTTTCCAATGGGTGCAACACTGCAGAAACACCTGAGCTGGGAGGAGGACGCTGCCACACACCCCCTGCAATTTGGAAAGGCCACAGGTGTCCTCCCCACCGAGGGAGGGGTGGGGAGAGAAGGGCTGCAGCCACAGAGAAGAGGGACATGGTGCCCGGCCCCTTGCCTTGTGTTGGAGGCAGACCAGGTGTGTCCCTCTCAGATCTGTTGCCCGAGTGCTGCTCTTGATGGCATTGCTGGCACAAGCAGGGCACCCCTGTCTGACTCCACTGAGCCCCCACCCCGTGCCTCAGTTTCCCTCTTGCTCTCTGGCCATGGGGGCTCAGCCAGAGCTGGGTGCAGGAGTGGGGGTGGTACAGAGGTCAACCACAGGTAGGGTGGCTTGACGAAAAAGTTGGGTTTTCATGGAATCATAGGATGGATTGGGTTGGAAGGGACCTTCAAAGATCACCAGTTCCAACCCCGTCTTGGGCAGAAACACCTTCCACTGGACCAGGTTGCTCAGAGCTTCATCCAGCCTGGCCTAGAACCCTTCCAGGATGGGGCAGCCACAGCTTCTCCAGGCACCTTGTGCCTCACCACCCTCATCGTACAACATTTCTCCCTTATCTCCAATGCAAACCCACACTCTTCCAGTTTAAAACCATGTTCCCTTGTCCTGCCATGCCTGTTTTACCAGTACCCTGGCACAGGGTGGTGGCACGTCCCGGGCTGTGGTATCTTCTTGTCCCAGCCAGGCCAAGGCCCCTTCTCAGGCAAGCTGTCATTCATCTTCTCCTATTACAGATATGGAGCAAAATCTCTCGTGAAATCCCTGAGCTCAATTTAGCCAGCAGAGTTATTTTGGGGTTTGCCTCTTTGCTAAGCAAACAAGTCAAGTGCAGTCATGCCGCCCATTTGCCTCTTCCCAACTCTTCCTTCCCAGTCGTATCAAATTGGGTGGCTCAGCATCTCGCCTCTTCTGGCCAGATTTAACTGGGTCTGAGATAGGCATTTCTACAAATGCCTTTAAATAGAAAGCCTAATTGAGGAGGGAGAAAAATGAGTGCCTTGCTGACAGTCCCCTGAGAGCTCAGCATATATTGGTCCCTGGGGAAGCCTGGTGAAGAGCAGATCTTCCTGCCTGCAGGGAGAGATCTGCTCAGGGCTGTGATTCTTTGGTCAAAGACCTTGAGATCCAAATACTCAGAGAGCCCTGGCTGCCTTCATGTCCATGGGGCTGCTCAGTTCCTGTGCACCTAGGAGGTGGCCAGTGAGAGGTGGTGGTGGCTTGCTCCAGAAGAAGGGGCTGCTTGGGGACACCTTGTGTGGTGCTCATTGATGAAAAGTGGAGGTGTAAGAGTGAATGACTTTGCCTAATGTAGTATATTTAATCAGCTTTTTGTAGGGAAGGTGGAGAGATGGGTTTTGTTAAACTTTTTCAAAAGTTTGAGGTTTGGGGTTGAAGGGCACTGTGTATGGGCTCCACAGGAGGCTTGTGGCCAGGTCAGTGGTGGCACCTGCTAACAGAGGATGGGTTTATGCATCTCTCCTGTTCCCCAGGTTGGGATTGACTTCACAGCTTCCAATGGGAACCCCCAAGAACCCTCCTCTTTGCACTACATCAACCCCTTGGGGACAAACGAGTACTTGTCGGCCATCTGGGCTGTCGGCCAGATCATCCAGGACTATGACTCGTAAGCACTGTGCCCTTCTGCCACCACCCCTGTTTCACAGACATTTCCCTGGGCTCCCTAAGAGGCTGTTGGGATGCATCTGCCCTGATCCTCTGCAAAGCCAGGGTTAAGTAATACCTTAAGTGTGTTATTTACAATATACATTGGGATGCATGAGCAGAACGTTGGGACAGGCTTTCTCCTCTCCCCGCACTGCGGCTGTGGAGAGGAAGGAGTGTTAGCAGAGGTGGAACATCCTCTGCTGAGGGCAGGTGCCCTCAGCTTGCTGTTGTTTACCACCAGAGCTGTGACCCCAGGCTACCTCATTCTTCAGACATCCTGAGGAGTGGAAAAAATATCAGAAAAATATCATCCTAGACATTGATAGAGAAAACAAAACAGAAATCTGTTGCTCTCACTGTGATGGCTTTTGTGACCAAAATGGATTGCTCATTTTTTAAAATCTCCAGGGTTACATGCCTGCGAGAGACTCGTGTTTGGGCAAGAGGATGCTCTCGATCTCTGTGGGAAACAGAGAAAAACTGAACTCTTTTTTTCTCTAAAGATCGAATTCAAGGGGGAATATATATTCTCTTTATTCAGCTCCCATGATTTTTAAAGGCACTGTATGTTTTGGTAGAAGCTGTGTGAGCCTGCCTCGTGTGTGTCAATACACCCATATGTTTTCCTTCTTCTCTTTAGAGACAAGATGTTTCCTGCTCTGGGATTCGGCGCCCAGCTCCCGCCCGACTGGAAGGTGAAGTGCTGTGGGCACCTGAGTGTTTGAGATGGGTTTGTCCTGATATTGCCTGGGCAGGAGCGGAGCTGCTGGGGCTCAGTCGGGGGAAAGCTGTCGGGGAAAGGGGAAATGGGTAGATGTGGAATCTCAGCTGGTGAAATGTGGCAGTGTGGGTGGGCAACAAGGCAGGGATGGGACACGAGCAGCCCATTCCTACACTCCGTGCTGGCATGAAAGCAGCAGCTCCCTGGCATTAATGGGCAGAGCCAGGCATTGATTCAGTTTCCTGGCAGGAGGCAGGAACCATTCTGGGGAAGGGAAAAGGCCTCTGGATGAATGTGCCAGACGGAAGATAGGTCTGTAAGGAAACTGGGAGTTGGGGAGTCTTGATGTGATGTTGCAGAGGCAGAGCCTGCAAGGACTGAAGCAGAGGAGCTTTCCCAAAAACCCACCTTGATCTTTGGTTGGGATTAGACACCGGTCCTGCAAGGGCTGAGCTGAGCATCCTGCTCATCTGGAGGGCAGGGAATAGGGCTGTTCCTGCAGCCTGTCTGGCAGATGGGGAGCATCTTGTCACAGCTGAGACAATGTGCTGGGACACCACCATCATTAATTACTGGCTGGGTCTTTTGGCTGCTCTTTACTCACACCCTTCATGTGCATTTTCTTTCTGCTCACTGGTTTTGAGGCGTTCCCAGCTTCAGGCTGGGATTGGATCTCAGTGAGCCCTTTGTGTTCTCTGGGAGGGGAGCTGTTCTCTGGGCTGAGCACAGCGGGGCACTTAAGTCATGAGCAGCTGGGAATCGGGCTGGGAAGCTCATCACTGCCAGCCCTCGTGGCTGGGCACGTCCTGCCCACTCCGGCTTTGTGCTTTTCTCTGCTCTCCTGGCAGCCAAAATTCCTATGACTCAAGTGGGAGCTCTCACTGTTTGCCAGCCATAGAAGGAGATCCCTCCATGTGCACTTTGGAGCTGATTCATCCTCCTTGGCCAGCAAATGTCTCTGGTCTGTCACTTTATCACTTTTGGTGGGAAAATATAGGTAGGCAGCTTGCAAGATCTAGGATCCAGATGCTGCCAGAGATTTATTACTTGGGGAGAACAATGGGAATGGAAAATGTGGTAGGGATGGAAAGGGCACAGCATCTCAGGCTGCTGGGGAATGGATCAATCATCATGGAGAGCATCCTGTTCTGCTGCCTATGTATGTGAGTCAGTGCCCACGGGAAGGGCATCGCTGGGCTGGAAATGGCCCTTCTGGAAAGGCTGGAGGTGGGTACTGGGTTGAGGTTGCTGGCTGGGGGCTCTGCGGGTGCCTCCTGCATCCTCCTGTGGGCCTGGAGATGCTCTGTAAAAGCTACCAGAAAAAACACCTTGTGTCTAAGTCCAGATAAACCCCAGTGAGGAGCAGCTTCTCCCTCCGCAGGTGCTTGGCCCATGCCTGCAGGCCACCCACCCTAATGCCCAGAGTGACCTATCACTTGTTTCACATTATCAGCGGGGCCATCCCTGGTGCATTGCCCCACACCACTCCAGCCTGGGGTTTCATCTCCCCCCGGCTCGCTCTAACCATCACTGGCTCCACTCACTCAGTAAAGATTTTTTGGCCACCAAGGCTCGTTGGGTAACTTCAAAGCCAAAGCAGCAGCTCTTCATCAAAGCCTGTGCCCTGTGTGCTGGTGGATGGAGAGCAGGGGCCCACAGGCCCAAGTAAAGATTGTCAAGAGATAGAGTGGTATAAATGGTGCTTTGTGCTCCCGTTGCCATGGCTCCCCCAACCTTCTCAGGCACCCGTCGGAGCGAGATGTTTTGCACACAAAAGTCTCGTTGGAAATGTCAAAGAACATCTTGCCATGTAACAGCTCTGTGGAGAGCCTCGAGTGGTTTCCTAGTAGGGAACAGGAGAGGGAAGCAGATGGGTTGTGGTTTCTGGGGGATGAGCAAAGGCAAGGCAGCAGCAGAGAGGGGGATGCTTAATGTTGGAGCCCACCTGGATTTGGGAGGTGGGATCAGCCAAAGGAAGCTGCTGGCTTCACCAGTGTGCAGCCCCAAAGGCTTTCCCTCCTTTTGCCTTTTATATATATATA